>CM064581.1:11842185-11860749 GCA_032716605.1 Paralithodes platypus | reverse complement strand
GAGAATGAGAGAGAGAGAGAGAGATACGAATAGAAATTTAACCAAACTTTACAGCAGTGAGTATGATATAATTATACAGAGAGTGACCGGTGAGCCACGTGCCACAGGATACATACAGTAATACAGTGGTCGGTTACAGGATACTATGACACACATTACAAGTACAATAATAGAAGCTAGGTCACCCAAAAATATATATAACAACATTATAGGATAGGCTATAAACGATATGATCTAGTATACGAAGTCGATGTCTGTGTTTTTTTGTGTTTTATAATAGTGTTTTAAAGGGGGATGGGCCGCTTTTCTGGACCACTTTCTCCCTCATGTTTAGCCCCATTAGTTTTCAGATGTTAAGATGTTTGCCCCATTAGTAAGTCAATTTTAAGACCTTTCGCCCTATTTCTTCGTCAATATTTAGACCTGTTGTGCTATTTAGGTGTCGATTGTTTCCCTCTCGAATGATAGTGAGCCTGTAATGTTGGAAGAACTGGCCTTCGCCCGGGACATTTTTCTACCGAAAAATTTACAAATTAATCTAGAAGGGGGATCTAATGGATGTTTTTTGTTTTTTTTGTTTTTTGATGGAGGTCTAGGGAGGAAACTAGAAAAATAATGAATACATGCAAAAATGGACCAAAACAGTGAACCATCTCCCCTTAAGGTTAATTTTCAATGCATTATTTACATAGTTATTATATTGTCAGGTTCCTCTTTTGGTTGGTTGGTTTTGAAAGGTTTACATTTTAATTTCGATGGTTTAATGACATATTATTTGTCCTTTTTGAGTCCTAGAGCATGTAAAGCTAAAGGAAAGCGTCCAATGGTAACCAGAATAGGATAAACCAAACGTTATCGAGCTGAAGGGGTTAAAGCAGGTATCACACGAGAGCTCTTATCGTCAACATTTTTCTGGCAACATTTCTGGGCCATGTCTCACTGGTATCGGAAACTCTCCTTGGACATACGCTGGTAAACTGCTTTTATGATATTAAGGGGACTGACCCGCTTTTTGTTTTCTTTCTGGGTAGTAGCCATTCGACCGCATTCAGCCTACTGTTTTAAGACGTGTATCCTCATCCTGGTGTCGATTCGAACTAGCATGTTTTGGATTATGTTTTAGACAGCTGACTTAATTTGTACATTTTTTTGGGACGACGAGTAGGCCATGGCCAAGGGCCCCGCACCCCCACACCTTGGCTTTAACAAATATATCAATAATTCACAGTTTGCATTTTCGGTTATCAATTTTTGTTAGCGTTTACCCCATTCCCAGTACTATTAGGATTAATGGCATTATGGCTTTTAGAACATAAAATAATGGGTATTAAATGTATGATTGCGTTATATTTATTTTAAAACCGTAAAACGCGTAACCCGTTTACCTGGTAGAAGATAACATTTAGTTATCCCTGATACTATTTTGTTAACACTATATTATTGATTATTGGGAATCTAGGACTCTTTCCTCAATTCCGCTCACCGATCCTCACTTATAAATACCTGTGATTAAGTGGTTATGTTAGTGGCACTGCCTATGCCTTGCATTTTTGCTAAACCAATTATTATTGATGGGTAGTCTATGGATAGTAGGCACCTCTATAGCACAGAGCTCGGCACGCTCGTTTCCTAGCCCAAAAGAGATACAATAGGAGCAGATAGTTCCCGTAGGTGGAGGTGCAATTTTGTATGCCTAGGTATATGGAATCTAGACCCATGCCAATCAATCTCCTTAGTCCTTAGGCTGTTTGCCTACATTAGCTTAGCCCATTCAGTACCAGGGCCATCCTTTTAACAAAAATCTAGCTTCTTTTAGACGATGTTATTATATTACAAATGTATAATAGCCTACAGTATAATTTATATGTCAATATATATTTTATCTATATAATCCATTATAGGCCTACTATTTGTTAAGAAAACTAATTTTGTCCAGCCCATTTTCCAATCACTTACAATACCGTCTTGCATTAGGCTAAGTAGAGAGGTAATAAGTTACAATTATAGTTTGTAGTCTTGGACAGTAGGCCTAGTTTACAATTTAAAGGTTGTTTTATCATGCTAGTCTAAAGATAAATATAATTGGCAATGCAATCATGCCTTCATTTTCAGAAACGCATTCTAATTTCTATGACACAATGTCAATGACAATTTTCACATTGAAAACTTGATCAAAGTAAAATATTAATTATTTTCTATATTTCACAGAAATTCAAAGCCTCATTCGGCAAAACCAACAACTGATCCATTCCCATAACCTAGCTACATACAGCAAAAGCTGCAAAATATGCATTTCTTTATATTTTTATCAAAGCAGACTGACTCAATCAATATTGTCAGTGTTATCGTTGTACATAGATCTATGGATAATTTTGTATATCTATATGCATCTGTTATTTTAATTTACTAGTTACAAAAGCTAAACAAAATAACGTGATCACTAGGCTATTGACAAAATAATTAAAATTTATATTGAATTAGCACAAATAGGCTCAGTCGCTCATGTTGTGTCAAATAATACTTTGATTATCATGAGTGAGAAACACTATGGTCATATTAAAACCACTATAAATTACAGGATTTCACTCCCTCCATAAGCCTCAAAATGCCCCTAAAAGTACTCAATTTTCCAAAATTATCTTGGGGGGGGGGGGGGGGCTTACAGCGACCCCCCCAAAACCCCTACCTGTAGGGGCTCGCTTTACTCTCCCGCCACCCACCCATTTACAGGGGCCCCGCATAACCCCAGTGCCTAGGCCCCCATAACATGTAAATCCGCCCCCTGATAATCCACATGGTACTACAACTAAATATATTGTGCTACATATCAATCATACAATCTAGCATTCTTGGCTATCTTACTTGTTCTGTGTATTACTTTATATAATGATTATTTAATGCACTAGTCTATGTAATTGTTTGTTAGGCTATATTATGTGTAGGCAACTCAACGTCTGTATCTTGTATTGGTTGTGTTCCTTACTCTCAAAGTAGTTTCAGTACCTGTATGGCTTTAAGGGGGGGTGGAGGTGGGTCACCGTTTTTTTGTTTTATCTTTCTCTCCTTTTCTCTCTTTCTCTGGCTTGTATCCATTCGGCCCCATTCAGCCAACTGTTTTAAGATGTTTATCCCCATCCAGGTGTCGATTTCTTTCTGGCGAGCGATAGCGAGCCAGCATTGTATGGAGAAATCCGGCTTCGCCGGAGAAATTTTTCTATCGAAAAATGTACAAATTTAGCTTGCTGTAAAACAAAAATATATATATATGCTCGCTCGCTACTGCTCGCCAGGAAAATATTGACACCTGAATGGGGGTAAACGTCTTAAAACAGGCTTGTATCCATTCGGCCCCATTCAGCCTACTGTTTTAAGACGTTTACCCCCATCCAGGTGTCAATATTTTTCTGGCGAGTGGTAGCGGGCCAGCATATATATATTTTTGTTTTGATAGCAAGCTAAATTTGTACATTTTTTGATAGAAAAATTTCTCCGGCAAAGCCGGATTTCTCCATACAATACTGGCTCGCTATCGCTCGCTAGGAAGAAATTGACACTTGGATGTGGATAAACATCTTAAAACAATTGGCTGAATGGGGCCGAATGGATGCAAGCCAGGGAAAGAGAAAGATGAAAAAAGCCGGTGACCCCCCTTAAGCCATTTTTTTACTAATTTACTATATTTCCAAATATTATTGTGATTGTGTTCTGTCTATAATATTATTGTGATTGTGTTCTGTCTATAATATTATTGTGATTGTGTTCTGTCTATAATATTATTGTGATTGTGTTCTGTCTATAATATTGTGATTGTGTTCTGTCTATAATATTGTGATTGTGTCTGTCTATAATATTATTGTGATTGTGTTCTGTCTATAATATTATTGTGATTGTGTTCTGTCTATAATATTATTGTGATTGTGTTCTGTCTATAATCTATATTATCTTAATCTGCTTTGTAATTGGCTTTTGTATCTGAATGGCCTTTAGCCACTACTGTATGTTTCACAACATATTGGGCCTTGTGTGTAATATATGTAAAGGACGGCGAATGCATAAGCTTCTTGGCTCCCCTCCCCCCCCCTGTACCGGGGATGTCGTTTATTTATTTTTTATTTATTATTTTTTCTAGCTACAGTATATTTAGACGATTTTGTGCAGTTTAAGAACGATCGGGGCTAGTAATAAGGATGAAGGGAGATAGTTCGAAGACTGTTAATTGATTGCGGACCTTTTTGAACTGAAATAATTGTCTAATAGTAGCCAGTATATAGTTAAAAAGACGTCGCTGGTACGGAAGGGGTTAACTCCAGTTTCCCACCGTAGGCTAAGTGCTTCATCAACTCTAAATCGATGTAATTACCATCAAAGATACAGTATATATATATATATATATATCGGAAATGGGAGCGTTCCTGGGGAATCTCAACTTCAGGAGGAAAAGAATGACGAGGGACGTAACAACCAACATCTTTATTACACACATTTTCAAACGTTTCGACATATAGTGTATGCCATCATCAGTGACCTAAAAGTGAACAAAAACGAAAACATTAATTTATTGAGGGATATAAAGTCTGTAAATTTAAATCTGAGTAATGCTAAAACCTAAAACTAAATAAAATAAAAGGTATAGATACTAAACATTTAAATTTGAAAACATATGGGGGATTAGGCAACACTTCAGGGGAAAGCAGAAGTCGAAATATTGAGTTTAGGTTGAATTTTCTTAATGTGAAGGGATTCCAAAATTCTCAAGTTTATAGAAGAGCAACTATCAATAATTTTAAAGTTGTCCTTGTTTAGCGGAATTTTACATACCTTAGTGCAATGGTCCCTCACAGCAGAGTGAGGAGGGTTTGTGAAGGTTGTAGGTTGTCTGGCAGGCGGTCTTTAAAATGAAAAAATTAACCAATTGTGAACTTATTAACAGGTATGAATTTAAAGATCTTGTCTGGGTAAAATTTAAGTAAGGTAATCTCAAGAGACGTTATTATTTTCTTGGTCCAGTCACCTAGATAAGGAATGCAAAAATAAATTACCTCCTTACTTGCTGTGGGAATAGACATTTTGGGTTGGAATTTCTTGTTTAGGAATCTGCCTAGTTGTTTATCAAAGAATGATCCAGTATATCCATTATTACTAAAATACTTCCTCAAAAAGTTAACTTCATTATGGAACATAAAATAATTAGATGAGAGGCTAAACGCTCGATGGAGGAGAGTCTTGATGCTATTTAGTTTAAAATTAAAATGACAGAAACTGAAAAAACTAGTGCCTAAACCCGAGAAGGTTGGTTTCCTAAAAATCGAGAGTTAAAAACCGCCATTCTTCTTGTTAATTGAAAGGTCTAAAAAGGGAAGTTTGGAATCATTTTCTTCTTCCATGGTAAAAGAAATGTTATTATGTTGTGAATTAAGGTACTCTAAAAACTTAACAGCGTGACCTTTCTCCTGGAAAAATACTAGCGTATCATCGACATAGCGACGATAGAGAAGTGGTTTGAAAGCAATGGGACAGTTGTTAATCCAGTTTTGTTCATGGAAGCATAAGAACACATTAGCAAGAGTGGGGCCCAGGGGAGATCCCATGGCTACGCCATCGATCTGTTTGTATAGATCACCATTAAATAAGAACATGTTATCTTTAACACAGACTGATATTAAATTCTTAAAAACTCTCTTTGTTAATCCTATAAACTTATTGACTCCCGAAAAAGCTAAATTTGCACATATATCAATTGTTTCATTGAGTGGGATATTCGTAAAAAGTGACTTGACATCATAACTAACCATAAAACATGACTCAGGTAATTTATAATCTGACAAATACTGAGCTAGATCGTACGAATTCTGAACAGTATAGTCATTGGTTGTGAAAGGACTCAGGATAGGTACTAAGAATTTTGACAATTTATATGAGGCTGTATTATATGCTGCCATGATCGGTCTAAGGGGGATCGAAGCTTTATGGATCTTGGGGAGACCATACAAGATTGCAGGGGATGAACCAGTATGCTTAAGGGATCGGGATTCAACGAGATCAATGGCGTTCAGGGAAACTAAATTGTTCACAAAGCGTATGCAAAATTCATGAGAGAAAACTTTATAAGATTGGTGGTAAACATGCCCTGTCTTCTTGTGATCCAGATAAAGTTGTATTTAATTATTCAAGCGCTATTTTGTCTTATAGGGAAACATTTCTACTTAGTTTCGGCTTAGATTTTGGCTTGCCTGTTTACAAACCTTCCTTCTACAAGTATTTTTTGGACTTTGAGAGTATAGTTACACGCTTAAAACAGTTTATGACCGTTTCTAGCATTTTACATACAACTGAGGTTAAGCTAATTGGACGATAGTTACTGGGTAGGGATTTGCTGCCTTTTTTTAATATCGGTGTTACGTTGGCTATCTTCCACTGATCAGGCATAGTTCCAGACTGCAAGGATTTATTGAATAGTAATGTCAGTGGTTTGGAGAGCTCATCCTTAGCTTCCTTTAGAACTCTAGGCGAGATTGTATCAGGTCCAGGCGTTTTATTTACCTTGAGTTTATCTTAACAATTCAATACTTCTCTCTCTGTAACGGTGATATTGCTTAGAACATCTGAATTATCAATCTGAATTGGCGATGGTGTAGGGATATCACTGAGGTCTTCTGTTGTAAAAACTGATGCAAAGAAGGTATTGAGGGCATTACTCATTTGTACTTCGTCTTTGGTGTATTCTCCAGTTTCATCGACTAACGGTCCAACAGTTGAAGTAACTACTTTTTTCTTTCTGATATAACTATAGAATTCTTTCGGGGTTGTTTTACTTAGATTCGCAATGTGTAACTCTAGGGTCTTTTTACTTTGCTTAATTAACTGTTTGGCTTTGCGTCGTAGCTCTACAAATTTCACCCATTCTTCGTCATTTTGTGAGGATTTTAATCTATCATTAGCAAATTTTTTAGCAAGCAGGCAGTTTGAAATATCTTTATTCCACCATTTGGGCTTATTATTATGGCCTGGACGCCGTATTTTCGATGGATTGCAGTCTTGCACTGCTTTTAGGTAAGTTGTTTCGAATAACTTCCAAGATGTATTTATGTCGTTATTGTTAATTAAAAAGCTCCAGTCAGTTTCTTTAAACATAGCTCGAAGTTTATGAAAGTTTGCTTTCTTGAAATTAGGGACTTTTTCGATGCTACTATTTGGTTTGTTACTAGTAAAGTTTAAAGTGAAAGTTATCGTACGATGGTCGCTGTTACTGAATTCATCACCAACATTCAAATTCTCTATTAATTCTTCTTTTGTTGCAAGTACAATGTCAAGAACGTTATTACCACGGGTCGGTGTTCGAACAAATTGATAAAGCGAACTCTCTTGCAAGTTCGTATACAAGTCATGTACGGAGTGTGAAGTAAGAGTATCGCCCCACTTGGTCACAGGTAAATTAAAGTCGCCAATAAATACGGTATCATGTGAGTTACTTACATCTGCAATTTGTTCATAAATTTCTCTGTCAGTTTGCACTGATTGAGCTGGAGGTCTGTATATTAATGCAAGTATTTGTTTGTACCTTTATTATTCTTTATTAGAACAAAAGATGTGTCGACGTTCACAATTTGAGGTTTTGACAAGAGGGTCGGGTTAAGACTTTCTTTGATATAAAATAAAACGCCACCTCCATTTTTATTTATTCGGCTTTTCTCAAACATTACATAACCGGGAAGTGAATACTCTGCTAAAAAGTCTCTATCTACTGTATTGAGCCAAGATTCTGTTATACCAATCACATCATAATTTTCAGTAAACACTAGTTCTTCTAAATCTGAAAATTTATTGCGGATGCTAGAGCGTTTGCATAGAAAACCTTTAAAGTTGCGGTTTTAGAACTCACAGAACGTTCTTTAATCAAATGTTTGGTTCTGATCGGATCTACATTTACATTCATGGCTGACATAGGTCCTCGGTCGTTATCCCTGGCGGTTTTGAATTTGGGTCGTGTTGGTGGAGCTTTATCCAAATTCGCGGTTCTTGACAGATTAGCATTTAATTCCTTCGCAGGTTGCCGCCCTCGCTATCTTCGGTCCTCCTTCCTGGTTGTCCTGTGCTGAGTCGATTTCTTCTCCGAAAATCCTTCACCGCATCGTTGAGAAGACGCCCAAAACGTGCTGCTCCCACCTGGTTCAGATGAACTCCATCGTCCGAAAACAAATAGTCATCGTAGTAGAAATTGTCCCAGGTGTCGACGAATCCCACGTTTTCCTTCCTGCAGAGGTTTGCTAGATAACGATTTGTGCTGGTGGCTATGTTGTAAAATCTATGTACTCTCTCTCTCTCTCTCTCTCTCTCTCTCTCTCTCTCTCTCTCTCTCTCTCTCTCTCTCTCTCTCTCCACTAAAAAAGAACACCACTCTTCTTTCCAATATTGTACACCAAAAAAAAAAAATAATAATAATAATAATATGGCTCTCTCTCACTCTTTCAACTTTGGGGGAGACACTTGTTGCAGGAAGCTTTGCCTTTTGTCTCCTTCATACTCACAGCAAACAAAATCTGTGTCCGGCTATTGAGAGAGCATGTACACTGTACAGTTGCCCACGTAAGTCCTGTTACTCGCTGTGATTATAGACATAGAAATATAATGCGCAGGATTGAATTAAGGGGAGGCAGACCGTTTTTCTGGACCCCCTTCTCCCTAATGTTTAGCCCACTAGTTTTGAGATTATAATACGTTAGTTAGTTTGGCGATTTTAACACCTTTCGCCCCATTTCTTTGCCAATTTTAAGACATGTCGTGCCATTTAGGTGTCGATTATTTCCTGGCGAACGATAGCGAGCCTGTGATTTTGAGAGGAACCGGCCTTCGGCCGGGACATTTTTCTACCGAAAAATATACACATTTATCTTGAAGGGGGGTCTATGGGGTGTTTTTCTAAGCTTGATGGAGGTCTAGGGAGGAAACTAAAAAATATATGAATAAATTAATGAATAGACCAAACAAACGGCCAGTCTCCCCTTAAGAGTGTTGTTGTTGTTGTTGTTGTTGTTGTTGTTGTTGTTGTTGTTGTTGTTGTTGTTGTTCAAACTGTCTGGCCGAGCAGTCCCGAGAGTCCGGTATTGCTGCTTCTTATTTGTCATGCAGCATGGCTAACTGTTCTGACTAGTCCACTGCATGATAAAGAAGGGAAACCACTCTCGCAGTTCATTCATTTTAACCCCTTCTGTACCGGCGATTTTTTTTTTTAGACTTTTTCTGGCTATATTTAAACGATTTTGTGCAGTTTAAGAAGGATCTGTGGTAGCAAAAAAGGTTAAGTGAGATAGTTCGAAGCCTGTTAATTGCTGGAGGGCCATTTAAAACTGAATACAAGCGTCTAATAGTAGCCAGAATAAAGTTAAAAAGACGTCTCCGGTATAGAAGGGGTTAAGGGGGGCACCGTTTTTTTTGTTGTATCTCTCTCTCCTTTTCTCTCTTTCCCTGGCTTGTATCCATTCGGCCCCATTCAGCCAACTGTGTTAAGACGTTTATTCCTTGCTTGTATCCATTCGGCCCCATTCAGCCAACTGTGTTAAGACGTTTATTCCTTGCTTGTATCCATTCGGCCCCATTCAGCCAACTGTGTTAAGACGTTTATCCCCTTACAGGTGTTGATTTCTTCCTGGCGAGCGATAGCGAGCCAGCATTGTATGGAGAAATCCGGCTTCGCCTGAGACATTGTTCTATCGAAAAATGTACAAATTTAGCTTGCTGAAAAAAACAAATATATATATATATATATACTGGCTCGTTACCGCTCGTCAGGAAAATATTGACACCTGGATGGGGGTACACGTCTTAAAACAGTAGGCTGAATGGGGCCGAATGGATACAAGCCAAAGAGAGAGGGAGAGAAAGAGAAAACAAAAAGCGAGGTGGGCTCCCTTAATTCTCCCTACCAGGAATTCACCGGAGACCTCTGGTGGACGCTTCCGAAGTAGCGCCAGAGCTACGTCTGTCGACATAAACAATACCTAACACCTAGGTTATGCAAAGTTGGTCACGATTTCTTACGATTCTGCATGTTTTGACTACATACTAGATGGTTACACTAAGTGCTTATATAGAATGGTAGTTGTGGGGGTAATGTGGCAGCTATAGTAAGTACGACATATAGCTTATAATTAAGAATGATTGATGGAGAGGGAGGGTCAAGAACTGCGGGATATCGCCATTTAAGGGGAGATTGCCACTTGAGAGATTTTTTTTCTTGACTCCTTTCTCCCTCATGTTTAGCCCCATTGTTTTTCTAATTTTAAGACGTTCGCCCCATTATTTTGACGATTTTAAGAACTTTCGACCCATTTCTGTCAAATTTAAGACGTTTCGTGCCATTTAGGTGTCAATTTTATCCTGGCGAGCGATAGCGAGCCTGTAATTTAAGAGGAACCGGCTTTCAGCCGGGACATTTTTCTACCGAAAAATGTACAAATTTATCTTGAAAGGGGCTCAAGGGGGTGTAATCTTAAGCTTGATGGATATCTAGGGAACAAACTAAAAATCTCCCCTTAAAGGGCCCAGGTCGCTTAGCCTACTGTACAAAACAACGTGTCTGGCGCGGCAACTCCAAGAATTTCTGGTAGGGAGAATTACACTTTCATACAGAAGATCCCGACAAAGAACAGAACTTGTGTGGGCAACAGCACCCTCGCAGATTCCCAGAAGTCCTTCCTAATCTGAATACATAGGCGCCGTCACTGTGAAGCAATAACGAAGACTAGATCCGTGAGAATAGTGCCTGAAGGGGAGGTGGGTCGTTTGTCGGGTCCCCCTTCTTTCTCATGTTTAGCCCCAGGATTTTTTTTAGATTTCAAGACGTTCTGCCCATTAGTTTGGCGATTTTAAGACCTTTCGCCCCTTTTATTTGTCAACATTAAGAATTTTCGTGTAATTTATGTATATACTTTGTGCTGGCGAGCGATAGCGAGCCTGTAATTTAAGAGGAACCGGCCTTCGGCTGGGACATTTTTCTATCGAAAAATGTAAAAATTTATCTTGAAAGAGGGCATTGGGGGTGTTTTATTAAGCTTAATGGAGGTCTAGGGAGGAAACTAAACAACTGATAAAAAGAGATAAAAAGCTATATACTGTACTGTAACTGAAGGCCTAAATCCCCCCCCCCCCCCCCCGGCTCTCTGCCACTCATCAGCCTGGGGTAGAGTGGCACCAGATCACAGGCTCATTAGTACGCAACCGTTTATAGGGGGAGTAGTGCGATTCCTGGTTACAGTACCCGCCATATTGGATAGCCTACTTTGAATTGTTTGCTTATGTATATATTTTATATTTCAGTTTCCTCCCTAGACCTCCAAGTGTTAATATATAAAGACCCCTCCCCCCCCGGCTCTTCGAGATAAATGTGTACATTTTTCGGTAGAAACATGCAGCAAGAATTGCAGGCTTGCTATCGCTCGCCAGGAAATAATCGACATCTAAATGGTACGAAAGGTCTTAAAATCGCTAAACTAAAGGGTTGAATATATTCAAATATCAACACTAGTGGGACTAAGCATGAGACAAAATGGGGTCCAGAACCTCCCACCCCCCACCCCCTTCAGCTCTTTTGATATGGTAGTAAAGTAATTATTATAATATTAATAAAGACACTATTAGTAAATGAAGGGAAAACTATCAATAAAGAAACTATAATTAAATTGAGGGAAACCTATTTGATTTGATCTCTTCTAATATACTAATTTCTTCTAAAGATGTACTTTCTACCCTCTCTGGGCTTAATACTAAGAAGGCGTACGGTCCAGACAGACGGTGTTCCTCCTGTTGTACTAAAAAACTGTGCTTCCGTGCTGACTCCCTGCCTAGGCAACCTCTTTCGTCTCTGTCTCTCCTCTAACGTCTTCCCTTCTTGCTGGAAGTTGCTCTCATTTAACCTGTCCCAAAGAAGGGTGACTGCTCTCAACCCTCCAACTATCGTCCAATTGCTCTCATCTCTTGTATCTCTAAAGTTTTTGAAACTATTCTTGCTTCCAAATTTCTTATTAAAGGTGGGGGCTCATGGGTTGAGGTAAACAAGGAAAAATAATTGCCAACCTGCATATAATTATCTTGTAAAATGCAATGTCACTGAAATAATTATTAACAATGGTATAAAGGATTTTGCGGATCGTCTATACCGGGCCTCTGACGTCATAGTGACGTCACACCAGTATCCTTATCCTAGACTGGATGGTGGACTTATACTGGTGTGACATCACAGGCCTGGTATAGACGATCCACAAAATCCTTTATACCATTGTTAATAATTATTTCAGTGCCATTGCATTTTGCAAGATAATTATGTACAGCTTGTCGATTATCATTCCATGTTTACCTCAAACCATGAGCCCCCACCTTTAAGCATTTCTCTTCTCCCAATCTGCTCTCAGATCGCCAGTATGGCTTCCTAAGGGTCGCTCTACTGGTGATCTTCTTTCATATCTTACTAACTCTTGGTCATCCTCCTTCCGGGACTTCGGTGAGATCTTTTCTATTGCACTAGACATATCGAAGGCCTTCGATAGAGTCTGGCACATCTCTTTAATTAATTTCTAAACTGCCCTCCTTCGGTTTCTATCCCTCCATCTGTGCCTTTGTCTCTAATTTCCTTTCCGTCCGTTCCATAGCTGCAGTTGTGGATGGCCATCGCTCACTTCCTCATCCTATCAACTCCGGTGTTCCTCAGGGCTCTGTCCTATCTCCTATTCTCTTTCTAATTTTCATAAACGATCTTCTCAACTGTACCTCCAGTCCCACCCATTCATACGCAGATGACTCTACCTTACACTATAGCAATTAGTTTCCTAGAACTCCCCAGCCAGCAATCCCTCAAAAACAAACGTAATGAAGCCATACAACACATTATCTTCTGATCTAACTACTATTTCCAATTGGGGCAGAGAAAACCTTGTTGCCTTTAATGCTTCCAAAACCCAATTTCTCCATTTATCTACCCGTCCGGAGCTCCCAGAGGACTAGCCCTTATTCTTCAACAATACAAAAATCAATCCTTCATCTTCTCTCAATATTCTTGGTGTCTTTTTCTTCTGCTCTCACTTGGAAGGACCATATTACCAGTCTTGCTAAGGCAGCCTCCCAGAAGCTGGGTGTGCTCAACCGTCTCAATGGGTTCTTTACTCCTGAACAGCTCCTTGCTCTGTACAGAGGCACAGTGCATCCATGTATTGAGTATTGTTCACATGTGTGGTGAGGATCTTCTCACACCGCACTCCTAGACAAATTAGAAAGGAAGGCCTGTCTTATCATTAATTCCCGCCCACTCATTAACTCTCTCTCTTCGCCGCAATGTTGCATCTCTCTCACTATTCTATCGCTACTACAATAATCAGTGTTCCTCAGAGTTTTCGCAGTGTATACCATCTCCTCTATGTTGGGTACGTAGTATCCGTCTTGCAACACAGTCCCACCCCTGCTCTGTGCAACTCTCCAACACAAGAGTGAAACGCTATTCTGAGTCTTTCTTCTATTCAACTGCTGAGCTCTGGAACTCTCTCCCAGAATAAGTCTTTCCCTCTTCCTATGTCTTAAATTGCTTCAATCTCCGTGTGTCCAGGCATTTTTGCTCGAACGTCCCTTGATTTTGGCCCAGTCACTCTTTCAACTCTGGGGGAGGCGCTCGCTACAGGCAGTTCTGCCTTTTGTCTCCCTCACTCACATAGAACAAAAAAAGACGTCCTGAGGGCCATTATGATATTTTGTTTAATTGTTATTTAATATTTTGTTTGTTATTGCCATTTTCGAGCCGTGCGTTTTAGTTTGTCCCCTAGGCTAACGATAACACCTTTCCAAACTTCCTTCAGGTTAAAATGAAAGTGCACATCCAGACTCCTTCAAGCCAAATTTGTAAATTTTTCGATGGAAACATATTCTGGCCGAAGGCAAATTCTTCTAGGTTACAGGCCCGTTATCGCTCGCCCCCCAAAAATCGACACCTAATTGGGGTGAAGCATCTTATTACCGCCAAACTAATGAGATGAACCCCCTTCAAATCTCCAAACTAAAGGAGCGAAACAATGGAGGTCCAAAAAAGGCCTCTTCCCCCCCCCCCCCCCCGGACCAGATGGGGTTAAGGGGAGGTTTTTAGTGTGTTTCCTAGACTTCTATCAAGCCTCAAATTACACCCCTTGACCCCATTTCAAGATAAATTTGTACATTTTTCGGTAGAAAAATTTCCCGGCCGAAGGCCGTTTCCCCTTAAATTACAGGCTCGCTATCGCTCGCCAGGAAAAAATCGACACCTAAATGGGACAAAAGGTCTTAAAAGTGACATAAATAGGGTGAAAGTTCTTAAAATCGACAAACTAATGGGGCGAACATCTTAAAATCTCAAAAGCAATGGGGCTAGACATGAGGGAGAAAGGGGTAAAGAAAAAAGACCCTCAAGTGGAAATCTCCCCTTAACAAACACACAACCTGGACACCTTATATACTATACTCAGTTTGTTCCAGCTCACGCTAAATTGCCGACTTGCGAGTTTCGTTCTATAAGGAAGTTGGAGCTGTAGACATCGATATTTACCAGAATTCACGGCTAAAATACGGTCGTAGTACATTTATAAATCCATAAAACCCAATTCGACATGCCATTTATCCATCAGAAACATACATTATTATTGCATTTCTGTTGAATAGCGATGTTCACGGTTCCAACTTCCTTATAGCCTGAAACCCGCAAGTGGTCAATTGAATCCCTTAGCAGCTAATGTCTCTATAACTTAATGTAAAATAGGAAACTAATATGTCGCCGCATCATTTTACGACCTAGTTTATATAATTAGCGCATTACTTCATTACCAAACATCTTCAAGATATCTGAGAAATCTTGATGGGAACTTTGCAATTTACCGTTATATATAGCGTTGAAAACTTTATTGGCCCTCTTCTCCCTCATGTTTAGCCTCATTAGTTTTGAGAGTTTGAGAAATTTGCCTCATTAGTTTGACGATTTTAAGACATTTCTCCCCATTTGTTCGTCAATAGTAAGATCGACATTTCGTGGCATTTAGTTCTCGATTTTTTCCTGGCGAGCGATAGCGAGCGTGTAATTTAGGAGGAACCGGCCGATATGCAAATCTATCATGGATGGGGGTCTTGGGGGTAATATGTTTAAGCTTGATGGGGGAGAGAAAGAAAAAAAAAGCGAGGTGGGCTCCCTAAAACAATATGTCAGCAAAACAATAGTGTCTGAAGATCTGCCTCTCTCCTCCAGATTACCACCACACCCTTGAATATGTTAGGTGTGTTAAGGGAGCCCACCTCGCTTTTGTTTTCTCTTTCTGTCCCTCTCTCTTTGGCTTGTATCCATTGGGCCCCATTCAGCCTACTGTTTTAAGACGTTTTCCCCCATCCAGGTGTCAATATTTTCCTGGCGAGCGGTAGCTAGCCAGCATATATATATTTTTGTTTTGACAGCAAGCTAAATTTGTACATTTTTCGATAGAAAAATGTCTCGGGCAAAGCCGGATTTCTCCATACAATGCTGGCTCGCTATCGCTCTCCAGGAAGAAATCGACACTTGGATGGGGATAAACGTCTTAAAGCAGTTGGCTGAATGGGGCCGTATGGATAAAAGCCAGGGAAAGAGAGAAAAGGAGAGAAAGATTAAAACAAACCGGTGACCCCCCTTAATTAAGTGCCCGTAATAATCTAAGCCTTTGAGGATCATGACGCGTTTTAGCTGTTGCATCTGGCTAATATTAGACGATTGTATGCAGCTTAGGAAAGACCTCTAGCAAGCGAAGGGGTAAAGAAGTTTATCTTAGTTACCCTTTTGACTCCCACAGATCCCTCCTCTACTCCTACACAATCGTGTGATAATCGCAGGAATAAACTGTCAACATGCGTCACAATCCTCAAGGGGGGGTCACCTGCTTTTTATCACCTTTTCTCTCTTTCTCTGACTTGTATCCATTCGGCCCCATTAAGCCTACTAAGACGTTTACCCCCATCCAGGTGTCAATGTTTTCCTGGCGAGGGGTAGCGAGCCAGCATATATATATTTTTGTTTTACAGCAAGCTAAATTTGTACATTTTTCGATAGAAAAATCTCTCCGGCAAAGCCGGATTTCTCCATACAATGTTAGCTCGCTATCGCTCGCCAGGAAGAAATCGACACCTGGATGGGGATAAACGTCCTAAAACAGTTGGCTGAATGGGGCCGAATGGATACAAGCCAGAGAAAGAGAGAAAAGGAGAGAAAGATAAAAAAGCAGGTGACCCCCCTTAAGGGTATGTGGGTGGTAGTAAACTCGTATCTTTTACCAGTTGGGTATAGGCCTACCCAACGAGCTTGTATACCTTTCACATACTCTTTCTAGCATTTAGATGTGTGTGAATTTGTGGTTTGTGTCTGTGTGTTCATTGTTTACCGTTGTGTTATCCCTATTCTGGCTCTGTCTTGAGTCGGCCACCGCCAAAAAAAAAAAAAAAAAAAAAAAAAAAAAAAAATGGAAAAGTGGGGATTGGGCCTGATCGTATATAGAATAGAATGGGTAGCATTTAGATGATGCTCTATAGTCTACTTTTCACCATGGAGCATAATTATACTCTATGTTCTGTCATGAGTAGTTTTACCCACACTAGCGAAATAGGTATTACATTCTTCAGATTTAACTGTCAATTCATCAGAAGATAGTTCATTAGGTTTACTCTTCTTAAGGGGGATCACCGGCTTTTTTTTTATCTTTCTCTCCTTTTCTCTCTTTCCCTGGCTTGTATCCATTCGGCCCCATTCAGCCAACTGTTTTAAGACGTTTATACTGTATGCAGGTGTCGATTTCTCACTGGCGAGCGATAGCGAGCCAGCATTGTATGGAGAAATCCGGCTTCGCCGGAGACATTTTTCTATCGAAAAATGTACAAATTTAGCTTGCTGTCAAAACAAAAATATATATATGCTGGCTCGCTACCGCTCGCCAGGAAAATGATGACACCTGGATGGGGGTAAACGTCTTTAAAAAGTAGGCTGAATGGGGCCGAATGGATACAAGCCAAAGAGAGAGGGAGAGAAAGAGAAAAACAAAGCGAGGTGGGCTCCCTTAACCCTTTCACGCATTTATGACGCAGAGGTTGCCAGATTAGCAATAAGAAATAGTTCTCTCACTCTTATAATTACCTCTCCAAAATTAGTGTTCTGCCCACAGCTAACTCAAAGACAACTGCAGAGGTTGAAGTAACTAAACTAAAGGTTTCTAAATACCCCTGATGGTAACAAAGGCTTTAAAGTATCCCCAATAGGCTCAAAATCGCGTCATAAGCGTGAAAGGGTTAAGGGTTATCTTATTTTATTTACACTGGAAAACTACCGGCCGTCGAACTAAGGGGAGATGGGTTGTTTTTCTGGTCCCCCCTTCTTCCTCATTGTTTAGCACCTTTAGTGTTTTCAGATTTTATGACGTTCACCCCATTAGTTTGTCGATTATAAAACCTTTCGTCCCATTTCTATATCAATATCAAGACCATTCGTGCCATTTACAGTAGGTGTCAATATTTTAATGGCGAGCGATAGCGAACCTGTAATTTAAGAGAAACCGGGGGAGGAAGGACCGGACTTTTGAGCGGCACTGTCCGGCCGGACAAAGTGGTCTAAGAGGGTTCCATTAAGGAGCGATTTTTTCCCTGTAGAGTGAAGGGTCCCATATGTCTAGTGTGGTCAATCACTCTCTCTCTATATATATATATCTCTCTCTTTCTCTCTCTGTCTCTACCTCTACCTCTCTATATCTCTCTCTCGCTCTCAAGGGTCCCATATGTCTAGTGTGGTCAATCACTATATATATATATCTCTTTCTTTCTACCTCTCTCTCTCTCGCTCTCGCTCTCGCTCTCGCTCTCTCTCTCTCTCAAGGGTCCCATATGTCTAGTGTGGTCAATCACTCTCTCTCTCTATATATATATATATCTCTTTCTCTCTCTACCTCTACCTCTCTCTCTCTCTCTCAAGGGTCCCATATTATGTCTAGTGTGGTCAATCACTCTCTCTCTATATATATATATATCTCTTTCTCTCTCTCTCTCTCTCTCTCTCTCTCTCTCTCTCTCTCTCTCTCTCTCTCTCTCTCTCTCTCTCTCAAGGGTCCCATATGTCTAGTGTGGTCAATCACTCTCTCTCTCTCTATATATATATATATATATATATCTCTCTCTCTCTCTCTCTCTCTCTCTCAAGGGTCCCATATGTCTAGTGTGGTCAATCACTCTCTCTCTATATATATATCTTTTTCTCTCTGTCTCTACCTCTACCTCTCTCTCTCTCTGTGTCTACCTCTCTCTCTCTCTCTACCTCTACCTCTTTTTTTCTTCTCTCTCTCTCTCTCTCTCTCTCTCTCTCTCTCTCTCTCTCTCTCAAGGGTCCCATATGTCTAGTGTGGTCAATCACTGTCTCTCTCTCTCTCTACCTCTACCTCTACTCCTCTCTCTCTCTACCTCTACCTTTCTCTGTCTACCTCTACCTCTCTCCCTGTGTCTACCTCTACCTCTCTGAATCTGAAAATAATCTCTCTGTACCTCTCTCTCTCTCTCTACCTCTAC
>CM064581.1:11797185-11837185 GCA_032716605.1 Paralithodes platypus | reverse complement strand
ACCTGTGACCAAGTGGGGCGATACTCTTACTTCACACTCCGGACATGACTTGTATACGAACTTGCAAGAGAGTTCGCTTTATCAATTTGTTGGAACGCCGACCCGTGGTAATAACGTTCTTGACATTGTACTTGCAACAAAAGAAGAATTAATAGAGAATTTGAATGTTGGTGATGAATTCAGTAACAGCGACCATCATACGATAACTTTCACTTTAAAGTTTACTAGTAACGAACCAAATAGTAGCATCGAAAAGTCCCTAATTTCAAGAAAGCAAACTTCCATAAACTTAGAGCTATGTTTAAAGAAACTGACTGGAGCTTTTTAATTCACAATAACGACATAAATACATCTTGGAAGTTATTCGAAGCCACTTACCTAAAAGCAGTGCAAGACTGCATACCACCGAAAACTCGGCGTCCAGGCCATAATAATAAGCCCAAATGGTGGAATAAAGATATTTCAAACTGCCTGCTTGCTAAAAAATTTGCTAATGATAGATTAAAATCCTCACAAAATGACGAAGAACGGCTGAAATTTGTAGAGCTACGACGCAAAGCCAAAAAAGTTAATTAAGCAAAGTAAAAAGACCTTAGAGTTACATATTGCGAATCAAAGTAAAAGCAAACCCGAAAGAATTCTATAGTTATATCAGAAAGAAAAAAGTAGTTACTTCAACTGTTGGACCGTTAGTCTATGAAAATGGAGACTACACCAAAGACGAAGAACAAATGAGTAATGCCCTCAATACCTTCTTTGCATCAGTTTTTACAACAGAAGACCTCCGTGATATCCCTACACCATCGCCGATTCAGATTGATAATTCAGATGTTTTAAGCAATATCACTGTTACAGAGAGAGAAGTATTGAATTGTTTAGATAAACTCAAGGTAAATAAAACGCCTGGACCTGATACAATCTCGCCTAGAGTTCTAAAGGAAGCTAAGGATGAGCTCTCTAAACCACTGACATTACTATTCAATAAATCCTTGCAGTCTGGAACTATGCCCGATCAGTGGAAGCTAGCCAACATAACACCGATATTCAAAAAAGGCAGCAAATCCCTATCCAGTAACTATCGTCCAATTAGCTTAACCTCAGTTGTATGTAAAATGCTAGAAACTGTCATACGAGACAGACTCGTAAATCACTTAGAGGAAAATAACATACTTAAAGATACTCAACACGGCTTTCGTAAAAAACGTTCCTGTTTAACAAACCTCTTAGACTTCTTCCACGATATCCTCAACCTCTACGATGAGAGTAAAGCTGTAGATATTATATACCTTGATTTCAAAAGGCCTTTGACAAAGTTCCCCACAAACGTTTACTGCTAAAACTAAAAGCGCATGGAATACAAGACGGTGTGTTGAAATGGATAGAAAATTGGCTCAGCGACCAGAAAGCAAAGAGTAGTCATAAACGGTAAGGCATCAAAATGGACCAATGTAAGTAGCGGGGTACCCCAGGGATCGGTACTAGGACCAATTCTCTTTCTAATTTACATCAACGACATAGATGAGGGTCTCACCTGTACAATCTCAAAATTTGCTGACGATACAAAAATTGCAAATAGCGTACTCTCGAAAGAACAAGTTGACGATATGCAACACAATCTAGATAAATTGTCATGTTGGGCCCAAATTTGGCAAATGAGTTTCAATGCGGATAAATGTAAAGTACTACATATCGGATACCTAAATGAGAAAGCAAACTATTCGATGAATGGCACTCAGCTTAAGAATGTAAACAGAGAAACCGATCTGGGAGTAACAATATCGAGTAACCTAAAACCGAGTCAACAATGTTCAGAAGTTGTTAAGAAGGCAAACAAAATAATTGGCTTTATAGGCAGGTCATTTGAGCATAAATCCAAAGAAGTTATCCTAACCCTTTACAATTCCTTAGTCCGCCCTCTTCTGGAATACTGCGTTCAATCCTGGTGCCCTTATTACCAAAAAGATATAAACAAGCTAGAACGAGTTCAACGTAGAGTTACCAAAATGATACCTAGCCTAAAGAACAAACCATACGAAGAGCGTCTTAGAGAATTAAATCTATTTCCTTTAACCCAGCGCAGATTAAGAGGCGACTTAATTCAAGTGTTCAAAATCATCAAAGGCATCGACAATATGAACTGTAGTAAGTACTTCACTATCGACCAATCTAATTACACGCGGGGGAAACGGTTGCAAAAATTATTGGTAAATCTTTTAACTCGCACGAATCTAAGAATTTCTTCTTCAATCGAGTTGTCAACTTGTGGAATGGGCTTCCCCGAAACGTTATAGACTGCATCACCGTTGATTCATTTAAACTCCGCCTAGACAAATATCTCGCATCAAACCCGCGACTGACTGCGTTTGTAAATGAATAACTTTATTTTATCCCCCCCTCAGTTACTAACCCATCTGTCCCCTACTAACTTCCTAATCCTGCCACGGACATTAGTTCCAGGGCAGTAATTCCCTTTCCAATGTTCCCTTACCCACTCTAAACCACTGTTTGGACACTTGATCCTCAGTGTTTTGGAGGACAAGCAACCTAGAAGGGTCACTGGATCTGTTGTTGCTTGATTTCCTTTGTACTCCTTTGTACTCTCTCTCTCTCTCTCTCTCTCTCTCTCTCTCTCTCTCTCCGTACTGTTTGCATTCCCTGGATTGAACTCGTTTTGTATGATAACTACACTCTTTGTAATCATAGGGTAGGAGTGATGAATGTGGTATTGCTACTACTGTATACTGGTTAAGGGAGCCCACCTCCCTTTTTTTTCTCTTTCTCTCCCTCTCTTATAGTGGGGTAGATAATAGAACATTTGTGCAAAATGTGATACAATCACCAAATTTGGCATGGTGGTTCCCAAGGATCTACTTAGCAAATCTCCCTGACGTGCCATTCAAAAATTCAAGATGGCGGCCATTTTTCAAGATGGACGCCGAATGCGTCTGCCGAAAATGGTTTTGCTCATAAATATGCATGTACTTGATGGATTTGAATGATCTTGGTGTCAATTTCTATGTTTTCTTGCATGCTGAATATATTTTTTTACTTGCACTAGCATTTTTTTTTTTTTTTTTTTTTTTTTAAACTTCTCTAACCCACCAACCAAATAGCCTATATATTTAGTCAAATAAATCAATGAAATTAAATCAATGTGATCCTCGTGGGGGATCGAACCCTAGGTACTGTAAATTCATTTTATGAATGGAGGATGCCTTTAGGCACATGGACCTTTTTGTTTTATCTGTGTTTTTCCTTCCTCCGTTCATTGTCTCTTAAAAAAAAAAAAAAAAAAAATGGTAGAAAATTAACCTTTTATATATAATAACATAACACATCAAATAATACTCCTAATACTTTATATACACAATATAAACATTCAATATACATATGTATATGTATCACTACAGCTGACATACACAGAGCCGGGAGAACAAGTGACAGTCATCTTTAAGCCTTAAAGAGCGGCGCTCGACTTAAGTCGTGCACCAATTTGCAGCAAGTTAGGAGCATTATTAAGGCTTTTAAAGGGTTAAAATCGAGTGCAAATGGCCGGAGGGCAGCAGGCCACACGTCCGACACCCAGGGCTTACCGCCACCCACTGACTCATGCTCCCTCTGTTCTCGAGAGGACGGTAGTGTTACCATTAGTGAGCGTAGTGGGAAAAAATATGCCGCTATACGCTAAACTCCCATGTTGGTGGCACCACTGCATGAGAACCACGAGTGCTACTTAGCTCGCTCAGGTCTCATTTTGAAGCTTTTAGCACCTAGTTTTTTGCTGAATACATTTCTTTTCATGCAGATACTTGATTGATCATTCAGGAGGGCCTGAATATGCCCAAAATAGCCCAAAACACTCCGCTAGACAAGGGTTAAGCACTTTCTCCTTGGAGCTGCTGGCTGCCTGCTCGTGCTTGAAGAAAGAAGCCTTGTTCTTCTTGATTGGCTTATAGAATGTGCATTCTTCTTCATTCTCCAAGGCCTCCATAAATGACTGGAACTTCTCCTTGCCTCTCTCGTGATGACTACCAACCAGTTCAGCTAGTGCTGGATCTGCAATGTTCTTTGTGTCCAGCACCAGCAAATCAGCAGACTCTTCTTGGAAAGGGTTGCCCATATCTTTTATCACTCTGAACAGTGCCTCCACCCTCTCAAGGAAAGATGTCTGGGCACTTAAGGTCTGTTCATGGTGTTTGGTGCTGATGGTTGCGTCTTTCACACCAGAAATGGCCTCATATACAGATACTAGATGGCTCACTTCAGGTCCAGCCACCATCCATCTCCGAAGTGCCCCTGGGTCCTCTGTTAGTCCAATGGCTCCTCCATCACCCTTGATGGCTGCGTTGTTCTGTTCATGGGCTTGGTCAATGGCCATGGCAGAGAAGTCTCTTCTGGACTTGTGGACAACAAAGTTTCCTTTGTGAAACTCTCTGGCTACGTCTTGATGCTGCTTCTCAAGAGACATCATGTCTCTGAAGTGAACTGGAAGCCACCGAGCATAATTGACATTGTTATTCGCGAAGAAGTAGGGGATCAGTTCTGGGAGTGCTTCACGGTACAGGTCGAAGTTTCCTTCCCTGAAGGAGCGTATCAACAGGAGCACGACCACCTCCATGTCCAAAACCAGATCCCAGAACTGGAACTGTGGACTCTGAGGTCTCCGCTGATCACACCAGTCTTCAAAGGTCAGCGTTGGTCTGCCGGACTCCTCAGAGCAGTAGTCTTGGTAGGCTTCTTTCTTCAGTTTATACAGGCTGCATGCTGTGATCTGGTGGGCCAATCTTGTCCTGGTGATACTTGACACAGTCAGGAATGACTCAGCTGTACCAGATGAGGCCAGCCCTGCTTCAGCAATAGCACTGGTCCAGCCACTGTGTTCCAGTAGTGTTCCAAGGGAACCAAGCGTAGCCTTCTCTATGTGAAGTCCCCCAAACATGATAACAAATTTGTCCTCTCCATACTCAGGCCACTGCCACTGGATTTGTTTTGCTAGTGCAAACAGTGGTTGGTCAGCAGCTATGACCGGGGTCTGCCCTGGGTTGAGGAATGCCACTGTATCTCGAATCTTCCCCATGGCATGTTTGATGGTTGCAACAGAGTGAGCCTGGTCTTGTATCAAAGGCAACAGTGATGTCATGCTCACTTCAAAAGGCTGGCTCCTCTTCTGTGCTGCATGGTGGGCTGCCCATGTGATACTGAGAGTATCACCCACACTCAGTGATAGACACCTCTTCTAGCCACCTGTACTCTTCCTTCAGGTGTGACTGGATTGAGTGTAGTGCTTGGTATAATTGGCTTGGCACAGCTGGAGGTTTGGGCTTCTTAGTAAGGTACGCTGGTTTAACATTGGTGAATGCTTCAGGAAGCTCAGGAACTTTCTTCACCCTGTTATCTCCACTGAGCTTCACTGGCTCTCGTTCCTCACCAGTATGTTCAGGGCTTGGGTGTTGGAACAGAGACATACTGGTACCATGGAAGGAAGTTTGAGCTGTAGTCGCTGTTGGGTTGTGGTCGATGTTGTCCACCGCGGATGTTGTGAACACCTGCTTCCTCAACACTGGTGGACAGACAACTCCATCATCCACGTACTGAGCTACAACAGCTTCTCCAAGCTGGGCTGAGATTTCTAAGACTATCATAGGTGATGCTGAGTACATTGTCATGGATCATGTCTATGAGCTGCCTCTTCCTTGTTTTGGCAAACACAGACATGCCCATGTACACAACAAATGTGTCTCCCTGTCCTTGGAATGTCTGTGGACGTGAGATCCGGCCTTGTATTTGGCAAAACAGTTGTACTGTAAGAGCCATAGCAAGGTCAGACTTTGAGGCTCCATGTTGGAGTTGTGACTTGATGTCTGCTCCATGCTCAATCATGCAAACAAACTGAAGCAGTGATGACGGTACAGCATCTTCTAGGCACCCATCATGGAATGTGCCATTCCACTGTGATTTGTGTTGAAGCATTTCACGTCTTATCATCCCAGCAGCCTTTGCAAGATGAACGGCTTCTCCATATTTGCTTGCTTGTGCAAGAATTGACCCTACATCCTTCTTAATTAAAGGCCAGTAGGACATCACGTCCATGATGTTCAGCTTGTAGATCAGGGATGTGTTGAAGCAGCTGGTCCTTCAGTCGGGTAGCATGAACATCAGGACTGTCGATGCCAAGCTGCTCCAGCCTCTGCCTATAGAGCATACATAGGTCGGCAAGTCGGAAGACTGATGGAGCTGAACTCTCACTTGCAGATTTTGTCTCAATGATGTATGTTACCAGTTCAGAGAAGGCAATTGGATATGCTTCCCTCTTTCCTACCTCAGAGTTTTCTGCTTCCCTCAGCTCTTCAGCACGCAGGTGAGCTCGTTCTCGGTTGTAGAGACCAGCCAAGCATGCACTGTGGTACTTCAGTTCCTGCGCCACCACATCTCCAGCACTCAGTTGTTTGGCAGCTTTCCATCACTGAGAGTCTTTGCACACTTGTTGACTCTCTTGTTCAGTTTCATGGTCATAGCTTGTCTAAAGTCATCCAGATCTCCCTCCTCCTCACATATGAAACATTCTATCCGTCTGGGGTCTGACATTCTCCGTGGTATTTTGCTGCTGCCGCTGCTGCTGTTCTCATCTGTTGCAGGAGACGATCTCTTTTCTGCCCTTTGTAACTTAGTGTTGCTGAACAGAAGCCTGCAACACTAGCATGGTACTGTGCTTGAGTTTTCCTCAAGGTTGCCTCTATCCCACTGCCGTCATCAAGCCTTCGTGGGTCCATCTTGATCGGTAGCGCATTCACTGCATGAAATAGAGGAATATTCCTCCCTAAGAGGCTGTATCCATTATCTACCCTTCTGGCAGGATTTGCAAGTGGAGGTGTTAGGCATTCGCTCTTCTCTGTTTGACAGAGGCAACACTTGGTCCAGTTGGTCTGCCATGATGCAGTCTCACATTTGGTGTTTGAAGCCATTCTGATGACCAGGGCCGAGGGTTTATCCTTTTACCACCCTGTATCATGGGCACTTTCCTGTATGGGATACAACTAGGTTAATGCATGTCTGCCCTACACCTAGCCCGATCGTTCATCCAATGTCATTTAAGTCCCGTGCGATCTGTGGAAATGGGCGACATCGCAGAGCTATTCACTCTCCCTCTCCTTCAACAATTCTATAATATATGCAGTTAGTCAAAATTTCTCTAGCTGACACATACTTTGGTCTATGCATACTGTTGTTTTATGTATTTTAAAATCACCCATATTCATGAATAACGTATATTTACAATACAAAGTCAGCAGGTATTTTCGCGCCAATTTTGTTATGATAATTAATCAGCTTATAATTATGTTTGTAGTCATTATCAGCTGCATGTGGACTTTCCCTTTATTACTGTACTATATAAGCACTTAGTGTAGTCGTATACTGTATAATAAAAACGTGTAGAATCACACAAAAATTGAAATAAACTGTGCATATCCTAGGTGTTGGGTATAGTGATGTCTACAGTCGTAGCCCTGGTGGTAGTTCAGAAGCGTCCACCAGAGGTCTCAAGAGAATTGTTGGTAGGGAGAATTCAGGTGCGGTTGCATAACAGGTCCGTGGGGTAGGTTAAGCCACATTTGGGACACTAAGTATGAGATGCACTCCTCCTTAGCTGACATTGAACCCCATGTTGAGTTTCACAGCAGTAATTGTCACCAGTGTGCCATGGTAGTGCCGACAATCACTCCTTTAGAAAAATGGCTTCTTGGATCAATCAGGTCTGGTTTGTTGACTTCATGCACTTTGCATCTGGAGCATGGCTTACTCCCTCACACACAGAGACCCTCTGCGTGTCACCCTCACCTAGTTTAGCCCGTGAGCCAACACGGTTTACCAGGGTGTGGCCGTTGCCGTGCACTAGCAACTTCTTGGAGCCATAGATGAGAGTTAGGTAAGTAGTGAGGATGCACTAAATAAAAATACTGCTCTATACATTTAGAAATTACCATGCCATGCACATAGTAAAAAATAGCAAAACACTCATCAGGCAAGCGAAAATGCAGAAAAGACTGATCTAAATAGCCAAAAAGTGTGAAGTTATTCACTTGAGTTTTTTTAAAGTAGAAAAATTTGAATCAGCATGCAAGAAAACATGAAATCGACACCAAGATCATTCAAATCCATCAAGTATATGCATTTCTATGAGCAAAACTATTTTCGGCAGACGCTACGGCATCCATCTTGAAAAATGGCCTCCATCTTGGATTTGTGAATGGCACGTCAGGTAGATTTGCTAAGTAGACCCTTGGGAACCACCATGCCAAATTTGGTGCTTGTATCACATTTTGCACAATTTCTGTGAAAAAATACTGTTATCTGCCCCACTATTAGGCTTGTATCCATTCGGCCCCATTCAGCCTACTGTTTTAAGACGTTTACCCCCATCAAGGTGTCAATAATTTCCTGGCGAGCGGTAGCGAGCCAGCATATATATATTTTTGTTTTGACAGCAAGCTAAATTTTTACATTTTTCGATAGAACAATTTCTCCGGCGAAGCCGGATTTCTCCATACAATGCTGGCTCGCTGTCACTCGCCTGGAAGAAATCGACACATGGATGGGGATAAACGTCTTAAAACAGTTGGCTGAATGGGGCCGAATGGCTACAAGCCAGAGAAAGAGAGTAAAGGAGAAAAAGAGAAAAAAAAACGGTGAGGGGAGATGGCCGTTTTTATGGTCCCCTTTCTTCCTCAGGCTTATCCCCATTAGTTTTAAGATATTAAGACGTTTGCCCCATTAGTTTGTCGATTTTAAGACCTTTCACCCCATTTCTTTGTCAGTATTAAGACCTTTCGTGCCCTTTAGGTGTCGATTTTTTCTGGCGAGCGATAACGAGACTGTAATTGTGGAGGAAACGGCCCTCGGCCGTGAAATGTTTCTACCGAAAAACGTACACATTAATCTCGTAGGGGAATCTAATGGATGTTTGGTTACGTTTGATGGAGGTCTGTGTAACTCTCCAACCCAAGAGTGAAAGGTTATTCTCAGTCTTTCTTCTATTCAACTGCTGAGCTCTGGAACTTTCTCCCATAATCAGTCTTTCCCTCTTCCTATGACTTAAATTGCTTCAAACTCCGTGTGTCCAGGCATTTTGGCTCGAACGTCCCTCGATTTTGACCCTGTCACTTTCAACTCTGGGGGAGGCACTCGCTACAGGCAGTTCTGCATTTTGTCTCCCTCACTCACATAGAAAAAATATATATATATATATATAAATAAATAGACCCCCCTAAAATAACCACTGTCCCCTTAATTCTAAGTTCTCGGTTCAAATCCCGTTGTATTGGGTGAAAATATTATTGGGATGGAATTTGTGCTTTTATTAGCTTCCTTACATTACCACAAGATCCACCAAGACACTATAAAATAGCCCCCTGTTGTTACCAACACAATAGTATAATGAATATTCCCACACTGACACTGACAATATACAATGGGAGATACAGTAGCAGTTAGTGAGATAGGAATTCAGTAGGTGGTGTGTGTGTGTGTGTGCGTATGGTGGTGTGTGTGTGTGTGTGTGTGTGTGTGTGCGTGTATGGTGGTGTGTGTGTGTGTATGTATGTATGTGTGTGCGTGTGTATGTATGTATGTGTGTATGTATGTATGTATGTGTGTGCGTGTGTATGTATGTGTGTGTGTGTATGGTGGTGTGTGTGTGTGTGTATATATGTGTGTGTGTGTGCGTATGGTGGTGTGTATGTGTGTGCGTATGTATATGTGTCTGTGTGTATGGTGGTAGGTGGTGTGTGTATATGTGTGTGTGCGTGTGTATGGTGGTGTGCGTGTGTGTAATTCTAGGTAACGAGTCAAGATAAGGAGACAATGGTGACGCAGGTTCGGGACGCCCAAAGGACTCGAGGGGGGTTGGGTTGGCGCCCGGGATCAAGGCCCACATTGGCGCCTCCTTCCGGCACCACATTTTCCTTATTCAGTTTTGTTTTAATTTCACCCCAGTCTTTAAGGGGGGTGACCTGCTTTTTGTTATTTATGTCCGTTTCTCTCTTTCTCTGACTTGTATCCATTCGGCCTCATTCAGCCAACTATTTTAAGAAGTTTATCCCCATCTAGGTGTCGATTTCTTCCTGGCGAGCGATAGCGAGCCAGCATTATATGAAGAAATCCGGCTTTGCCGGAGACATTTATTCTATCGAAAAATGTACAAATTTAGCCTGCTGTCAAACAAAAATAAAAAATATGCTGGCTCGCTACCGCTCACCAGTAAAAAATTGACACCTGGATGGGGATAAACGTCTTAAAACAGTAGGCTGAATGGGGCCAAATGGATACAAGCCAGAGAAAGATAGAAAAGGACAGAACCAAAACAGGTCACCCCCCTTAAGGGGAGATGGGTAGTTTTTATTTGCTCATTTATATATCTGACCGGTTGGAACAATGCATGCATAGAGATAATTTGTGTATTTTTGAAATAGAGGAAGAAGAGGATATTTTGGAAGCTAAGTTAATTGACATATCAGTTTCCTTCCTAGACCTCCATCAAGCTTAAAAACACCAGCTCAAGACCCTCCTTCAAGACAAACTTGTACATTTTTCGATAGAAACATTTCCCGGCCGAAGGCCGGTTTCTCATAAATTACAGGCTCGCTATCGCTCGCCAGGAAAATGTGTACACCTAAATGACACAAAAAGTCTTAAAATTGACAAACAAATGTGGTGAAAGATCTTAACATCGCCAAACTAATGGGCCGAACGTCTTATAATCTGAAAACCTATGGGGCTAAACATGAGAAAGAAGGGGAACCATAAAAACGACCCATCTCCACTTAAACCGGAGGCCATTAGCCATCCTCAACCCCAAGTAAAGTTCAGGAAGGGATTTGGCTGTGTTAATTACTTACCAATATAAAAAAAAAAAAAATCTATTATAGTTGTCTGAAAGTTGGACCAGGTTGCTGTAGTCAAAAGGAAGCTAATATCCGAACGGTAAATCTTAATTAAATAGTTTGGACTCTCGGATACAATAATTAAGGGAGCCCACCTCGTTTTTTTTTTTTTTATCTTTCTCTCCCTCTCTCTTTGGCTTGTATCCATTCGGCCCCATTCAGCCTACTGTTTTAAGACGTTTATCCCCATCCAGGTGTCAATATTTTCCTGGCGAGCGGTAGCGAGCCAGCATTTATATATTTTTGTTTTGACAGCAAGCTAAATTTGTAAATTTTTCGATAGACAAATGTCTCCGGCGAAGCCGGATTTCTCCATACAATGCTGGCTCGCTATCGCTCGCCAGGAAAAAATCAACACCTGGATGGGGATAAACGTCTTAAAACAGTTGGCTGAATGGGGCCGAATGGATACAAGCCAGGGAAAGAGAGAAAAGGAGAGAAAGATAAACAAAAAAAGCCGGTGACCCCCCTTAAAGAACATGATAATAGAAGGATAATACGGAGAAAGAGTGTGCATGACCCAAAATGTCGATTATGTAAAGAACTTAGGTAAGATATAGCATCACGAGAAGATGAAAGGTGAGATTGCAGTTATGAATGGAAACAATGCAAACAATGCAGAGAATACGGCAGAGGCTAGCATACATACATAGGAAACTAACAAACTACGTTGAATGAAACATGAGGGACAGTATGCAGACAGGAAATGCATATACAAAACTATATAATTATACAGTATATATATATATGGATCTACTGACCAAAATATACGCTGATGAAACAAAGGGGAGAGTGACATCTGACGGAAATTAAGATTAATGAAGAGGAATGGAGATAGTCGTGATAAAAGGAGGCTGTAAGATAAATATAAATAAGGAATAACTAAAACATTTTAAGGTGGCCCACCTCGCTTTTGTTTTCTCTTGCTCTCCTTCTCTCTTTCTCTGGCTTATATCCATTCGGCCCCATTCACCCTACTGTTTTAAGACGTTTACCCCCATCCAGGTGTCAATATTTTTCTAGCGAGCGGTAGCGAGCCAGCATATATATATTTTTGTTTTGACAGCAAGTTAAATTTGTACATTTTTCGATAGAAAAATGTCTCCGGCGAAGCCGGATTTCTCCATACAATGCTGGCTCGCTGTCGCTCGCCAGGAAGAAAGCGATACCTGGATGTGGATAAACGTCTTAAAACAGTTGGCTGAAATGGGGCCGAATGGATACAAGCCAGGGAAAGACGGTGACTCCCCTTAATTGTAAACAGAGAGGATAAACTGTAATGCTGCAAGTCTAACTTAAAAATAGAAAAGGGGAATAGGGATTGTAAGAAATTAAAATATAGCTTCAGATAAAGAACTACCAAAGAATGAAACATAAACATGTCAAAATATAAGAGGAACAACTGCAAGCAAATTATATCAATGACAAAATATATATTTATAAGAAATAAACTCTTCATAACAACACGGAAATTAGCAAAGACCTTACCAACTCCCACGAAGCAGACCCCTTCCACACACGACCCATGTCATTCCATTTGAAGCTTTCCACACCTATTTTCAAACCAATGTTTCTTGTTATATATTTAAAAGATTAATTTATCTAGTTTGAAGCCATTTGTAAGCTACTTTGAAGCCATTTGTGTGAGTTAAGGGGAGGCAGACCGTTTGTTTGGTCTATTAATTAATTCATTTATACATATATGTTTTTAGTTTCCTCCCTAGACCTCCATTAAGCTTAGAAAAACACCCCCTAGACCCGCTTTCAAGATAAATTTTTCCCGGCCGAAGGCCGGTTCCTCTTAAAATTGCAGGCTCGCTATCGCTCGCCAGGAAATAATCGACACCTAAATGGCACGAATGGTTTTAAAATTGACAATGAAATGGGGCGAAAGGTGTTAAAATTGCCAAGCTAATGGGCCGAACGCCTTAAAATCTCAAAACTAATGGGGCTAAACGTGAGCGAGAAGGGGTCCAGAAAAACGGGCTGCCTCCCCTTAATTCGGAATAATTCCGCATTAATGTTTAGCTAATTACCCCATTATACTGTATATACCCTTCATCCACTTAAACACCTTCGTCTTTCTAAAGAATGTAAGCCAAGGGTTGCTAATTTAGTCCATGAGCCAAGACCCGAATTTTGGGATATCGGTACCACCCGGGGTGACTAATTCTCTTAGGTGTTTTTAGCTTGCTACATGTCTCTAGTTTATGTTTTGATATGATAGCCCTTGCACATTGGTAGCTTAATGGTCGTTATCACTTCTTGAATAGACATACCCTACCGAAAATTCCGAAATTTTTTAAAATGTCAAATTTGGGGACAGGAATGCCTAAATGTCAACAAAATGCATATAGTAATTGTCACATTTAATACAAGTCCTGTAAATACACACTAAGCATGCCATGGGCTTGTACATACTATTATGGCAAATTACTACTCCTAAATATCATCTACGTCAGACTCGGTATCTGACTGTTGTGCCACCGGCTCTTCTTCAATAGCCTTGTTCTGACATGTCTGTAACCTGCACATGTCCGTGCATTTTAGACCATTGCTGAGGCAAGTACACTTAGGGAGTTCGCATGACCGCACACACTTGCAAGACAGTAGCTGCATAACAGCATCTGGTGCTGGTGAGCCTCGCATCCAGTTGACGGCAAGCTTACCGTCCTCATCTGTCATCCAACCGCAGTCTGTTGGGTTCGCAACAAATGGCTGGCTCTGAAGACTTCTCCTCCAGATCGCAGCCTGGTAGTTTGCACGCAGTGCATGCATGAAGAGGCAGTCCTCACAAGGAGGGAGTTGACTTGACTCTACCTCTCCACGTCTTGCACAGAACAGCTCATACCGAAGCTTGTTTACCTTAGTTGTGTGGGTAGATGGTAGGTACATGTGGCAGGTGATTTCCTGTAGCTTCTCAAAGAGTTCAGGAGACACTTCCCATGAGCGTCCAAGTTCGTGAAAAGCATGCTGGTATGTCTTGTCCATCTTCACCTGCTTGAGTGTCGTCATCTTCCCTCGGCCAGCGAATGCACTGACGGTATCACAGCCTGTAAAGGCATGCATACCAATCAATGAATCACACACGCTGCCTCCCAGTGTGCGGCTCAGTGTGGTGATATCCAGGAATCTTGTCCGGTTCTTCGTCCCGCACTTCTGGAACAGATGGGATGGGATCTTGTGGCACATGCCAAGACACAACACCATGACGTCTGTATCTTCTGCAGTGATGATGACAGACTTGTTCCCAGATTCTGCTGCATGAAGTGCATGGAGAAGAAGGCGTGTGTCTGCTTCTTCTTGAGTTGACTTAAGCTCAGGAGCCTCTTCCCACTGCTCTTTGGTGATCTTGAAGCAGCGCTGCTCACATGTGACATACAGCTCCTTGTCCTTGAGCTTCTCCCTGTGCTGTGGTGCCTTCCATTCTTCTACCAAGAACTTGATAAGACTTGCCTTGTTGGAGGAACTACCGAGTAACTTTCTCCACTGCTGGATGTTGTGCCCAGGTTGAAGGTTCTTGAAATGAATTCCTGTGCCTGCACTTCTTTTGGCTCGTTCTGCATCCTTGATGGATGTCTCCTTGTAGATATCAAACACAACATCAATGCGCCTGCTCTTAGCACCTTCATGAACAGCGTGACTCAGTGCTGTACCTGCAAGCTGTGAAAAAGTTTTGTCGTTTCCCTTCAGTTTGTGGACCAGGCTCATCCCATCAATTATGGTAGCAGAGGGCTCGGGTATCACTTCTGCAGGAGAAACATTCCTCTCTAACTCCTTTGCGAGGGCAGCCTTGTTGGTCTTGCGGAGAGACCCATCACCGCTGGCAAGTGCCCAAGGCAAAGGCCCCAGGGGATGAGCCAAGACATCACTCATTTTGAGCTTTCTGTTCTCGGCAACAAGGATCATCTGGCCAAATAGGTTCCTGTCAGCCTTTAAGATAACCTCCTTGGCATGGTCTTGTGAGCGTGGCTTCATTCTGATGTTAGTGAACGTTCTCAGTTTCGTCTTCGTCATCGTGTCATGAAACTGTATAGTTGGCGTATCGATCTCCAGGCGCTCTTCCTTGAAGGCTTGATATGCATCCTCTCCTATTCTGTAGGCCCCTAGAAGGTCTTTGACAACTTCTGGTGGTGCCATAGTCGCAGTTGACAAACTGACAAGATCTTCTTGCTCTGCGTTGAAGGGGTTCAACCAGCTGGTCTCCATCAGTTGAACTAAAGATTGGACATCGGCCTCATCTCTTCTAATCCTGGGCATCTGTAGGTCTGGGTGGCTGAAGTCAGTATACTTTTGGCCTACTACCATAGTCCTGAGCTGCCTTAAGTACCTGCTGCGATACTCCGATGTCAGGTAGTACCTGGCGACAGCTCCGCCTTTCAGGCTGAAGCCTTTTGTGCCCCCTGGTGTCTGGGTGTCTTTGTTGATCGTCTCTTCGATTGTCTGGTCCACAGGGATCCGTCCAAAGGGATTCTTGCTACCGATCTGGACCGAAAAGCCACCTTGCATGAAGTGTTCATGGACCTCTGGGTGTTCAATGGGCAGTCGAGACATCAAGGCATAGTAGTAGGTTAGGAACCGGGCATAGTTCACTTTATCATAGGCAAAACACCACGGTATCATCTGTCGGATTGCTCCTAGGTGGAGCATCCAGTTGCCTTCTCTGGAGGCTCGAATTAAGTCCAGCATGATCTCAACCATGTCCAGGTATGACATCCAGAATGCTGAGAGGTTGTGTTCATCTCTGAGGGTCTCAAGATAAACTTGGAAAAGCTTCATGATATGTGTGCATGATTCACTCTCCATCAGCTCTTGAAAGAGTCCCTGAGACACATTGCTGTGAAAGCTGTTGATGTCCTTCAGTGTTTCATCTAGATGGTGTATGTCCCTTGAATGGTTTTCTTCTAGCCATGAAAGGAAGCCTTTCCATGCAAGCCTCATCAGTGCTTCATACACGAGCTTGTGTAGTCTCACTGCTCTGTTGTACCTCTTGCCGTTCATCACTCCTGACACTGATCCTTCTGCGATGATACCTGATTCCACACACAGATCTCTAAGACCTGCATCTTGAAACCTCTTTCCTATGGTGGAGATGAGATTACAGATTGTGTGGAAGACGCCCATCCTGATGATAATGTTCTTGAACTTCTCTTGTTTCCAGATAACTTCGGCAGCTTTGGCATAGAGTGCTTGATCAAACACGCACACAATCTTGTTAAGCTGTAAGGACTGCATGATAGCATGCGTTTGTTCCAAGATTTCATTAACGGTGGACATTTCTGTTGCGGGAGCATTGATAGTGGGCAGGTAGCTTACAGTGTCCTGAACCACTGCAATGTCTCTGCGCATTTTGATGTTGAACCCAGTCCAACTGCTGATGGACTGGTCCTCATGGTCTGACATTCGAGTAAGAAGCCAGATATGGTTCTTTGTCTTTGAATCCTGGACTTCCTTGGTAGTGTCGACATACGCAGTCTCAATCCTAGGTGGCCCTGCCCGCCGCCCAACATTGTATATTGGCAGCATTGATGATGTCTGAGTGATGCTTCTTATCTTGGACTTGGTAATCTCTGGCAGGACTTTCTCTGGCACAGAGCCTGCAACCTTTGACTGGACAGCAATGCCATTGACTCTATGAGAAGTACCTGCTCCACTTAGGGTCTCTTCAAGTCGGTCAATGTTATCCCAGGCCAGGGTTGTGAACACACCAGGGTAGATGTTTGCTGGCAGTGGAATGTCATCCTTTGAGCATTCCAGCTTCTGGATACAAAGGGCTGTATCGATCTCCTCAAACATTGAGTAAGACACACAGTGACCAAGACGATTCAGAGTTCGGATCAGTTCTGTGTTTCCTGTCAAAGACTTTACAGCATTGGTCAGCAGTACGTGCTTGGGTGGTTTTGTCTTGCCACTGGTAACAGCAAAGACCAAGTCACTGCCAAAGGAAGTGGCAAGACGTTGAGCTCTTTCAGAGGGAGTTTCACACTCACACTCTCCTGTCAGCAGGGTGTGCAGGAATTGAGTGACTGCTGCAGGAATGACATTCTGATCTGTATCGGGAGGCCATGGCTGACTCACATCTTGTTTATTGATCTCATTCCTCAGCTGCATTCCTGCTTTGGTTAAGACATCTTCAGAGTTAGCTGCTCTTGCTTCTTGCAGGTCTTTTGCCATTTTGTGTGCTTGCCGGGCAAGGTCGTCCATTGAGAGGCTGCGTGGATAGATTAGAAGCTTTCCTTTCTCATCTGGGACAAAGCGTAGTGATTCTCCAAACTCGGTTTCAATCTTTCGGCGAACATGTTTCATTGTCGCTGGTTTCAGTTGGATAATACCACGGGACATCATGGATCTCTCAAGCCTAGATGTGAGGTTTGTCATAGGCAGTACCTCTGGGTTGGGGAATAATTTGGTCCTTATATACAAGCAGAGTTCCTCGAGGGCTTCTGTCTCAACCTCTTCGTAGCGTGCTTCCTCGCTTTCTTCCTGATTTTCACCTGCACCCGACCTGGCGGCCGCTGGGAAATCATCTTTTGTGAAGAGTTTGTAGCACGACTTGTGGTAGTGACCCTCTGCAGCAACAAGGTCTCTGCTAACTAAACCAAGGATTCTCTGGTTGAGTTTCCTTATTGCTGCTCTGCGAATCTTCTCATCTGCTCGTAGCTCAACACACTGTATGAGTGGCTCCCTTGTCTTTGTTGTTTTTATGTACTTGCTTGACTTCTCGCAGAAGATACATACTTTGGCATACACCCTGCTAGTACTAGGGGCATCCCTTGATGCCCTCCTCCTGGGGTCGACGCTTGCTGATTCTATCTTGACACCCTTGGCAAGGATAGAATCCAGTGACTTCTTCATTGTAAAGAGACTACGACATTTACGGTGATAATGTATGTGTGGTATTCCTCCTTCTTCAAGGCCCTTGGCTGCTTCCAGGACTGAATCATGCTGCCTGATTTCTGCAGCCCTGAGCAATGTGTTCCAGGAGTCCAAATCCTGTGGTGACACCAGAGCATCGCTGTCATCATCAGAGCAGTGGATGATACAGTCGATCCGTGCTCTCTTCCTCGCAGATGGTTCCATCCTGCCGTCAAACAGTCGACACACACCTGCAAAAAATATCACCATTAAACCATGAACAAACAAACACATTACATGGAAACCACTCTACATATGTTTGCTCCTTCCAATAATAAATTATCCCCAAAATATAACAAAAAATCCCCAAATATGAAATAAACCCCTAAATATGGAGAAACTTGAAATACACATCGGAATAATTCTTGTAGAGAATCAAATAAGCTACAAGAGCTGTTAGAATATATTTTTCAATGTTCCCCATATTTAAGGATTTATTCTAGATTTAGAGGAAAATACCCAAAATATAGAGTATATTCCGAAATATGAGGAAATTTGAAAATACCTAGGAACAACTCTGGTAGAGAATATAATTCTACATAGGTGTTCAAAGTTTCGCGATGATTGTGTGATGGATTTTAAAGAAAATGAGGAAAACGCCGAGCGTCACGCTAAAAATCTTTATTTTTGGGTAGCGCCCCTATTGCATCAAAAAAATTAGACTAAGCTACCAGTGCGAGAAGGCTATCATATCTTAATGTACTTACAGTCACTCTATAAACATTTTAGTACCATTCGTGTTTAGTCACCCCAGGTGGTACCGATATCTGGCCTGGCTCATGGACTAATTACCTTACAATAAATGTCTAATATTGTGGATAATTATCAGTTTCGGAAAATTGCCTCTAGAAAATCTATATCTATTCCATATTATAGACACCCAAATTTAACCCCCTCACACCCACTACGTATTTTACCCCCTCACACCCACTACGTATTTTAACCCCCTCACACCCACTACGTATTTTAACCCCCTCACACCCACTACGTATTTTAACCCCCTCACACCCACTACGTATTTTAACCCCCTCACACCCACTACGTATTTAACCCCCTCACACCCACTACGTATTTAACCCCCTCACACCCACTACGTATTTAACCCCCTCACACCCACTACGTATTTAACCCCCTCACACCCACTACGTATTTTAACCCCCTCACACCCACTACGTATTTAACCCCCTCACCCACTACGTATTTAACCCCCACACCCACTACGTATTTTAACCCCCTCACACCCACTACGTATTTTAACCCCCTCACACCCATTACGTATTTTAACCCCCTCACACCCACTACGTATTTAACCCCTCACACCCCCTACGTATTTAACCCCCTCACCCACTACGTATTAACCCCCTCACACCCACTACGTATTTTAACCCCCTCACACCCACTACGTATTTTAACCCCCTCACACCCACTACGTATTTTAACCCCCTCACACCCATTACGTATTTAACCCCCTCACACCCACTACGTATTTAAACCCCTCACACCCACTACGTATTTAACCCCTCACACCACTACGTATTTAACCCCCTCACACCCACTACGTATTTAACCCCCTCACACCCACTACGTATTTAACCCCCTCACACCCACTACGTATTTAACCCCCTCACACCCACTACGTATTTAACCCCTCACAACCACTACCTATTTAACCCCTCACACCCACTACGTATTTAACCCCTCACACCCACTACGTATTTAACCCCCTCACACCCACTACGTATTTTAACCCCCTCACACCCACTACGTATTTAACCCCCTCACACCCACTACGTATTTTAACCCCCTCACACCCACTACGTATTTTAACCCCCTCACACCCACTACGTATTTAACCCCCTCACACCCACTACGTATTTTAACCCCCTCACACCCATTACGTATTTTAACCCCCTCACACCCACTACGTATTTTAACCCCCTCACACCCACTACGTATTTTAACCCCCTCACACCCACTACGTATTTAAACCCCTCACACCCACTACGTATTTAACCCTCACACCCACTACGTATTTAACCCCCTCACACCCACTACGTATTTAACCCCCTCACACCCACTACGTATTTTAACCCCCTCACACCCACTACGTATTTAACCCCCTCACACCCACTACGTATTTAACCCCTCACACCCACTACCTATTTAACCCCTCACACCACTACGTATTTAACCCCCTCACACCCACTACCTATTTAACCCCTCACACCACTACGTATTTAACCCCTCACACCCACTACGTATTTAACCCCCTCACACCCACTACGTATTTTAACCCCCTCACACCCACTACGTATTTAACCCCCTCACACCCACTACGTATTTAACCCCCTCACACCCACTACGTATTTAACCCCCTCACACCCACTACGTATTTTTACCTTTGATTCTGGCTAAAATTCGATGATTTTATGCAGTTTAAGAAGGACCTATGTTACTAAGAAGGTAAAGTGAGATCGTATTTACCCCTTTGAGTTGCATTGGTAGATTGCAAACTAAAGAAAATCGTCTAATGGTAACCAGAAGATGATGAAAAATACGCATTGGGTGTGAAGGGGTTAACAACATAATCCCTTTGAGGTCACTCCAATATGCCACTCTTATACCGCTATTACAATCATACGTGTTCTTCAGAGCTCTCTGAGTGTACCCACCTTTCAACACATTCCCACTCTTATTCTTTCCAGCTCTCTAACCCACGAATGAACTAATTTCCCCAGCCTTTCTTCTATTCAACAAGCAAATCTTTAACTCTCTCCCTCAATCTATAGTCTATTCGCTTTAAGGGGAGATTTGCACTTGAGGGACTTTTTTCTTGACCCCTTTCTCCCTCTTGTCTAGCCCCATTGCTCCTGAGATTTTAAGACGTTTGCCCCATTTTTTTGGTGATTTTAAGAATTTCCGACCCATTCTGTCAATTTTAAGACCCGTTTGTGCCATTTAGGTGTCGATTTTATCCTGGCGAGCGATAGCGAGCCTGTAATTTAAGAGTAACCGGCCTTTGGCCGGGAAATTTTTCTACCGAAAAATTTACAAATTTATCTTGAAAGGGGTTCGAGGGGGTGAAATTTTAAGATTGCTGGACGAGTAGGAAACAAACTAAAAACCTCCCCTTAAGTAGGCGAGAAATCATGACATCTAACCTCTGTAACTCAAAAACGTCTTGAGTAATCAAGCTAATAGTTCTACCATTTGGGAAGAGTCAGTCAAGGAATAGATGTGGACATTTACAGCAATTTGTTCTAACCCTTTTTGAGTTACGGAGGATAGAGGTCATGATTTCTCGCCTACTTACAGCGAATAGACTATAGTTTCCCTCATCCTATGACTTAAACTGCTTCAAGCTCCGCGTGGCCAGACATTTTGACTCTAACGTACCTGGAATTTGGTTCCCTATCACTCTTTCAATTTTGGGAGGGACACTTGTTACAGGCAGCATTGCCTTTAGTCTCCTTTATTCATGGACATAGAAAAAAAAGTATCATAATGAAGATACCATCAGCAGTTCTGTTCTCACACTCCTAAAAATTAAGGGGGGTCACCGGCTTTTTTTTATCTCTCCTTTTCTCTCTTTCCCTGGCTTTTATCCATTCGGCCTCATTCAGCCAATTGTTTTAAGACGTTTATCCCCATCCAGGTCGATTTCTTCCTGGCGAGCGATAACGACCCAACATTGTATGGAGATATCCGGCTTAGCCGGAGAGATTTTTCTATCGAAAAATGTACACATTTAGCTTGCTGTCAAAACAAAAATATATATATGCTGGCTCGCTACCACTCGCCAGGAAAACATTGACACCTGGATGGGGGTAAACGTCTTAAAACAGTAGGCTGAATGGGACCGAATGGATACAAGCCAAAGAGAGAGGGAGAGAAATATAAAAAAGCGAGGTGGGCTCCCTTAATCCGATAACTTTGTTTATACCTTGCTTTCTAGGATTCTGTTCAATGCTAACCAACACATCTAGATCTTAGTCACAATCTACGTGTCTTAAGGGGAGATTTCAACCTGGAGGATTTTTTTCTGGACCCCTTTCTCCCTCATGTTTAGCCCCATTGTGTTTGAGATTTAAAGACGTTCGCCCCATTAGTTTGGCGATTTTAAGAACCCTCGCCCCATTTCTGTCAATTTTAAGACCATTCGTGCCATTTAGGTGTCGATTTTTTCCTGGCGAGCGATAGCGAGCCTATAATTTAAGAATAATCGGCCTTCGGCCGGGACATTTTTCTACCGAAAAAGTACAAATTTATCTTGAAAGGGGGTCTAGGGGGTGTAATTTTAAGTTTGATGGAAGTCTAGGGAATCAACTAAAAACTTCCCCATAATTTTGTAGTAACTAGTTTATTTTTTGTATTTGTATCCAACTTCCTTATTTTTGATACCTGGCATCTATAATTACTAAAATTCCTCTGCCAATTCACTGGTTATTCATGTAAGGTATCTACTGTACAATAGATACCTTTGGATGTACTCACTATCAGAAGCCATTGTTCTCTTCAACTTTGTAAGGTTACGAGGAAGGGCTCGAGGGTAAGTAGGAGAAAGCTTTAATTCAAGAAGACATACGTGTTAAGGAGGATCACCGGTTTTTGTTTTATCTTTCTCTCCTTTTCTCTCTTTTCCTGGCTTGTATCCATTCGGCCCTATTCAGCCAACTGTTTTAAGACGTTTATCCCCATCCAGGTGTCGATGCCTTCGCGAGCCAGCATTGTATGGGGAAATGGGGACATTTTTCTATCGAAAAATGTACAAATTTAGCTTGCTGTCAAAAGAAAAATATATATATGCTCGCTATCGCTCGCCAGGAAAATATTGACACCTGGATGGGGTAAACGTCTTAAAACAGTAGGCTGAATGGGGCCGAATGGATACAAGCCAGGGAAAGAGAGAAAAGGAGAGAAAGATAAACAAAACAGCCGGTGACCCCCCCTTAAAACAGGAGCTAGTAACAAGTAGAGCTGATGGGTACGGAGAGAGGGCACACTGACAGGTAACTGATCAAGGTACACCACAATACTGATATGTTGGATGATAAGGAGGCAAGGGTGAGATAGACAAGGGAAAGCATGGTGGGAATGAGATATTTTTTTTTTTTTTTTTTTTTGTAAAGCCCTCCGTTTACGTATTGTGACATACACACATATATACAACCACACATACATACAACCTCACACACACACATACACACACACATGCAACCGCTCACCCCCACACCCACACACACATACACACCCACATACACATGCAACCCCTCACCCCCCCACACACACACACACACATGCAACCCCTAAGCCCCACACCCACACACACATACACACCCACATACACATGCAACCCCTCACCCCCACACACGCACACACACACAACTCCTCACACACACACACACACCACACAACCCCTCACACACACACACACACATGCAACCGCTCACCCATACACACATACACACCCACATACAACCCCTCACCCCCACACACACACAACCCCTCACACACACACACACACAACCCCTCACACACACACACACACACAACCCCTCACACACACACAACCCCTCACACACACAACCCCTCACACACACACACACACACACACATCCTCACACACAACCCCTCACACACACACACACACACCACCCCTCTCTCACACACACACACACACACACACACACACACACACACACACGCACACACACACACACGCACACACACCCCCTCACACACACATACCCCCCCCCCCCCCACACACACACATACACAAACAAACAAACAAGGAAGAGGTGAACAGAATTGTGCATACCTGATGAAGAGCAAAACTGGTTAAGGGGGATGGGCCGGTTTTCTGGACCACTTTCTCCCTCGTGTTTAACCCCATTAGTTTTCAGATGTTAAGATGTTTGCCCCATTAGTTAGTCGATTTTAAGACCTTTCGCCCCATTTATTCGTCAATATTTAGACCTTTCGTGCTATTTAGGTGTCGATTTTTTCCCTGGCGAACGAGTGAGCCTGTAATGTTGGAAGAACCGGCGTTCGGCCGAGACATTTTTCTACCGAAAAAATGTACAAATTAATCTAGAAGGGGGATCTAATGGATTTTTTTTTTAAATTTGATGGAGGTCTAGGGAGGAAACTAGAAAAATAATTAATACATGCAAAAATCGCCCAAAAAGTAAGGGATTAAAGTGGGAGGTGGGAGGGGGTTTCTGAACCCCCTCCTTCCTCATATTTAGCCCCATTGACGTTGAAATTTTGAGACATTCGCCCCATCAGTTTGGCGATTTCAAGACCTTTCGTGCCAAATAGGTGTCGATTTGTTCCTGACGGTCAATAACGAGCCTGTAATTTAGAAGGAACCGAGCTTCCTCCACGGCATTTTTCTACAAAACATTTTTTTTTTACAAATTCATCTAGAAGGGGGATCTTAGAAGTGTTTCTAATTAAAAGTTTGATAGAGGTCTAGGGAGCAAAAAAATATAAAATAGGTAAAAGTATTGATATTCTCATGGTTTCTAGTATTTCTGGACTGTTTGTGTGTGTGATAATAATAATAATAATAATAGTGTGTATTTGTATTAGGCTATTTGTCAGTTGATGGTATATTGAATCCTTTAGCATGTGATTTTTCTATACATAATGTAAAAACAATTGAGAATGCTATGGCTGTGCATCATATACTGTATACCGCCTATACACTATTATACAGTATACCAGGATTTTAAAATATCATCTAAAGGGGGCCCACCTCGCTTCTTTCTCTCTTTCTCTCCCTCTCTCTTTGGCTTGTATCCATTCGGCCCCATTCAGGCTACTAAGTTAAGACATTTACCCCCATCCACCGCTCGCCAGAATATATATAGTTTTGTTTTACAGCAAGCTAAATTTGTACATTTTTCGATAGAAAAATGTGTCCGGCGAAGCCGGATTTCCCCATACAATACTGGCTAGCTATCGCTCGCCAGGAAAAAATCGATACCTGGATGGGGATAAACGTCTTAAAACAGTTGGCTAAATGGGGCCAATTGTATAGAAGCCAGGGAAAGAGAGATAAGGAGAGAAAGATACAAAAAAGCCGGTGACCCCCCCCCCCTTAAATAGACGCGTAATTAAGGTGAGGACAAGACAATATAAAGTTGGCTGAAAATAAAGAAACTATAATGTGTGTGTATGTGTGTGTGTGTTTGTGTGTGTGTGTCTATTTACAATCAGAAGATAAAGACAACTGAACTATGGCTGACAAAGATAGTTAAACATTTAAACAAAAATTAGGAACTAGCAATGCATGCAGACCGCCTGCCAACTTTACACTCTTACTATATGTCCTTCACTTCACCTTCCGTGTCTTCTACTAATAACCATATTTCCCGTAATCTTTACTATCCCACACCTTGAACCTTGCTCTTTGTGTGTGTGTGTGTGTGTGTGTGTGTGTGTGTGTGTGTGTGTGTGTGTGTGTGTATCCTTTGTCTTACTATATTTCCTTCACTTCACCCTCTTTATCTTCTATTAATAACCTTATTTCTCGTAATCTTTACTATCCCACACTTTGAACCTTGAACCTTGCGAGTGTGTACTTACTCTAGTTGTATTGCGGGAGTGAGCATGCTCGTTATTTCCCGCCTCCTATATGTGTAGGTGTTATATGTATCGTTGGAATGGCTGTGGATGTGTGTGTAGTCTGTATTTTAGCCAATTGGCGACATTGGAAACGAAGGCTTAGGGTGGATCTGTATGGTACCATTCTCACTATAGACGGTACCGTCTCGCCCGAAGGCTTAGGTAGCCATCAGCTTAGGTGAACCATATGATACCCATCTCGCCTTGTACCATTTTTGCCAACCCCAGATGGGACGTCACAACGTCGTCCACTTATTCCAGGTACCTATTTACAGCTAGGTGAACTGAGGCTAACACATGAAAGGAGACAAGCCCCATTTTTTCTCCGCCCGGCCGGGGATTGAACCCCCGACCCCTCGTGTGTGAGACGAGAGCTCTACCTACTAGGCTACGGACTGTGTGTGTGTGTGTGTGTGTGTGTGTGTGTGTGTGTGTGTGTGTGTGTGTGTGTGTGTGTGCGCGCGCGCGTGTGCGTATCCTTTGTCTGTACGTATATGTATGAACGTGTGGGCTTTCCTATGATACACGGTGAGAGAATGTGTGTGTGTTTGTCTGTGCCCTCGCTTGTGTGTTATGTGCATGGCTGTGTATGTAGCTAAGCGGAGACAGACCGTTTTTCTGGACCCCCTTCTCCATAATGTTTAGCCCCACTAGTTTTGAGATTTTAAGACGTTAGTTCCATTAGTTTGGAGAGTTTATGACCTTTCACCCCATTTCTTTGTCAATATCATGACCCTTCGTGCCATTTAGGTTTTGATTTTTTCCTGGCAAGCGATAGCGTGCCTGTAATTTTAGGAGGAATCGGCCTTTGGCCGGGAGATTTTTCTACCGAAAAATTTACAAATCTATCTTGAAGGGGGGTTCTAGGGGGGGTTCTTCTAAGCTTTATAGAGGTCTAGGGAGGAAACTAACAAAATATATGAATAAATGAATTAATAGACCAAACAAACGGCCACTGTCCCCTTAAGCGGCGTGGTGGTGTAGGCAACTTTCTGTGGTACGTCCTTCCCTCCCCACTCCCCCCAAATCGCCCGTCCCTCCTCAACACTTCCTCTCCCTCCTTCCCTCCCCACACAACTCCCCTCCCTTCCCTCTCTCCATCCCCCCTCTGCCACTCTCCCTAAATCCCAACTCTCTCAATACCTCCCTCCTTTAATAATTCCCCTTCCTCCCCACAACATTCCCCTCCCTCCCTCAACTCTCCCCCTCCTTTCCTCCCTTCCTCAACTCTCCCCCTCCTTTCCTCCCTTCCTCAACTCTCCCCCTCCCTATTTCCTTCCTTCTCCTTCCCCCTCCTCTTCTTTCCTGCCTTCTCCCTTCCTTCCTTCCTTCTCCCTCCCTCCCTTCCTTCCTTCCTTCTCCCTCCCTTCCTTCCTTCTACCTCCCTCCCTTCCTTCCACCTCCCTCCCTTCCTTCCTCCCTCCTTCCTTCCATCCTTCTGTCTCTTATCCTTCCTTCATTCCCTATTTCCTTCCTTCTCCCTCCCTCCTCCTTCTCCCCGCTTCATACCGCTCGCTACCGCCAGACGCTGCAGACGCTCTGTCAACGCTCTCACGATATCGATCATAATTTGAGTATTAACTACTCATCCTCTTCATTCTTGTGCATGAAAGGTGGTTAAGAGCACGTTTAACCATCCTGTAGAAGTAACACTGCACGATATTTCGCTGTGTATTGACTGATAAACTTTGTGTTTATCACAAGACTCCTGCTCGGACAGGGCGCCACTAGCGCCATCTATTGTTTTGTTTTGTAAACAAACGCTCTCTTACTATTTTATATCAAATCGTAGCCCCTAATTTTACCCATTACCTACTGTAGTAAGTATCTATTTAACTGCCTTGTATGTAAGTAAAGCTTTGCATATTAATTTGCTAATAAACAATATAGTTTACTAACTAACCTGCCTACAGGGACTAACGCCGACGCCATTTTGTAAACAAACTTTGATAATTATCGCGAATAGACTAGTCTCACAGCGTTATTATACATAATTTATTAGGGAAAGTGAAGCTCTATGGAATCCTTATAATATACTCACATAGATTCCGTTGTGGTAGAATAGTTTTGATAAGTTTTGTAACTCGATTTTGTCGATATAAATAGTCCCGCGCGTAAACAAACTCAGTCTCGCAATCTTGAGAGCTCCGCTACGGACGTGTTCACGTTTACAAAAAGTGTTCGAAATGGAGTACACTCGCTACGGTAAAGTGTTATGTTCTACAAAGATGTTATTGTATGTCTAATATATGTACCCACAGTAGCTGGCATGCAACTTGCAAGGGCTAGTGTTGTATCCCACGTACTGGGTCTAGGGCACTCTAGGGTTAGGTTAGGTTAGGTTGTTTGGTTAGGTTAATATACTAGGTCTCGGAAACAAGATTCGTAGTTGCGGTAGTATTTACATCAAAACTATAGTTAACTATCAAAACTATTCTTCCACAGTGGAATCTATGTGAGTATATTATAAGGATTCCATAGAGCTTCACTTTCCCTAATAAATGATGTATAATAACGCTGCGAGTCTTTTCAAAAAAATTACCAGTTAGGTTATTTTTGTTTTCGGTTAGTCTAGGCTATCATCCCTGGTGGCCTATTTTTGTGTACTTCAATTTAAAAAAGAAATCAGTTAGGCTATCACCGCTGGTGGCCTATTTCTGCGTACCGGTATTTCATAATTTTTGTTTCCGGTTATTTTTGTTTTCGGTTAGTCTAGGCTATCATCCCTGGTGGCCTATTTCTGCGTACTTAAATTTTTAAATTTTCAGTTAGGCTATCACCGCTGGTGGCCTATTTCTGCGTACCGGTATTTCAAAATGTTTGTTTTCGGTTATTTTTGTTTTCGGTTAGTCTAGGCTATCATCCATGGTGGCCTATTTCTGCGTACTTAAATTTTTAAATTTTCAGTTAGGCTATCACCGCTGGTGGCCTATTTCTGTGTACCGGTATTTCATAATTTTTTGTTTTTGTTATTTTTTTTTTCGGTTAGGATAGGCTATCACCCCTGGTCGCCTATTTCTGTTTAAATAAAAATAAATTTGTTTTCGGTTCGGTTATCACTGCGTATTTAAATTTAATTTTGTTTTGTTTGTTACGTATCTTGATCCTCAAGTGGTTAACTTGATGAATCTAGATAGCACAGAGATATATATTAAGGTATCAGTCAGCTGAAGGCAAAACAAAAGTAAAATCTAATCAAATTATTTCCTGTTGTTGCTTCCTCTCCTTTTGGATCTTAGGACTTGGTATCCTTTATTGACTGATACTCTTTAATTATGAAATAATACTGAAACTAATTAAAGTCATGTAGTATTTATAAAGAATTATTATTTAACCGAAGCTTAGTAGGCTATGGTTATGAACCGAAGAAGTTATATCTAAAGAAGGACTTATTAATTCTATAATCTTGAAAGATAAATATTAAAGTAAGAATATTTCTGTCTCTTACCCTTTTTGAAATGAATAAATAGTTTTCTTATATGTCCTTTTATTTATATTTAATGTAATTATTCTTGGTTCTTGTCTTACGTTAATAGTATTATATTATTATTATCATCAGGATTAATATCAAAGTCACATAAAAAGTTAGATATATATTTAATAATTAGTTAAATGTATTTCTTAACCACGTAACATTGAGGTTTGATTATGAGTAAATTAAGTTACAGGATCGCTTCATAGATTCGATTCAGGTCTCACTCAAATAATATGAAAAGCAAAAATAATATTTTGAAGCTAAAAGAATTTTCTTCAGCTTAGGAAATCACTAGAAGCAACATTAAAACATCCATGTTAGTCTAAGGCGATATTACTAATATGAGACAATAGTATCACCGTACTAAGCACCGTTAAGCAATGTAAGCTTAATTCAAAGAAAATGAAAGAACTCGTAAGTATTAATATAAAACAATAGTATTACTTTCATCATAACCCAATTACTTAAAGAGTTGTTTTAGTCCACAAGTCAGTCAACTAAAATAGTTAAGTACATAATAGTAGCGTTAACGTTAATTCCCAATCAAATAGTGAAGTACATAATAGTAGCGTTAACGTTAATTCCCAATCAAATAGTTAAGTACATAATAGTAGCGTTAACGTTAATTCCCAATCACATATCTCACTAACCAACATAACGTAAGTGTTTACACCGAACACACTTAACACACACTTATATAATCTGACTGACAGTCACAATCCCATTATAATACTTCACCCCGTCTTCCTCCAGCTGCAAGTTCACCTTCCCCAACTCCAAATGAGACTGATTTGAATGCCCACTACTCGGGTCTTATATACTAAACAATGATGGTGTAGGAACGAATCAGGAGGCGGTTGATGGTGCGCGCTCCAATCACAGCTCCTCGAGTTGCGTAGCAGGTGCGTGGTCCAATAGAGTCTCCTGGCGTCGATCATACGTCATAGCGTCGGGTCATCGAAGTAGTTTGCAGGGTCCCCTATGACGCACGCAGGTGTGAAGGCTTGTTTGCTGGTATGCGGGCGAGCTGGTTTCCCACTCGCTGGTTCGCTCGCTAGTCTGCTTCGCCGCCTGGGTAGTTTGGCACTCCTTCAACTCTTAATTCTAATTCTAAAATAAACATACAGGGCTCCGTATGTCAGATGTTTTAATTTTCGGTTAGGCTATCACCGCTGATAACCTATTTGTGCGTATTTTCAAAATTGTTGTTTTCGGTTAGGCCTATTTATGTAAGTGAAGTGACCTGAAGTGAGTTAAGTGTTTATAAAGTGAGATAAGTGTTTTTTAAAGTGAGTTTAGTGTTTTTAAAGTGAGTTAACTCTTTTTAAGTGAGTGAAGTGATATGAAGAAAGTGATCGTCACCATGCCTCGTGCCTGTACCAACTGTGCCGGTAGGTTTGGTGCTTCCATGTTTGCTCCTGCCGATCCACAAGTCTGCCGACTCTGCCAGCAACGAGAGGATTTGACAGCAAAATTGGATGAAGCCCACAACAAGATCAATGCCCTCACCAGGAAGCTGGAATCACTCCAAGAATTTGTAACACTCAACGTTGGAGTATCTTCAACTCCAGCATCCACCACCGCCCCAACGTCATCTGCCAACAATCCAACACCTGCAGTAGCCACTGCAACAGATGCTTCTGATGAACCTGAGCCGACATCAAACCAGGACAGCCGCCCTGTTCACCTTAGTCTCTCCCCAACTCCTCATGCAAGAAGCCTGCTAGCACAAACAGTACCAACCCCTCGCCCCCAGTTCTAACCACTCCTCTCCCCGACCTGTACGCAGAGTCTCGTCACCACAGATTTCCGGATTTACACCAGTGAGGAACGGTGCACGACCAACGCAGAAAAGGTCTCATCTACCAGTCACAATGTCAAACAGATTTGAGATCTTGGTAGAGATGGAAGACGAACCAGAAGAGACCAGGCTCGTTGGGGATTCCGTCCTACGAGGACAGGTCGAAGAGTACTGCGACAGAGTCCCAAATCGACGAAAAAGATTTTGCATCCCAGGAGCTGGACTGGACGACATTGTGGAAGCCTTCGAAGATACCACAAAGGATGCAAACGAAAATACCCTTTTTGTCATCCATGCTGGTTCAAATGACATCATGCGCACCAGATCCGAAGAGTTGATGGAGAAATATCGCAAGATGATCCAGCACTACAAAAACAAGTCAAGGAATATCATCATCTCAGGCATTCTCCCCATGATCGACGCACCTGACAAATTCTACGACAAGGCCTTCAGCACAAATAGCCGACTAAAATATTTGTGTCTGAAGGAAGAAGTTGAATTCATCAACCTCTGGGATAATTTCTATAACCAGCCTATAACTGTTCCACAAGGATGGCACTCATCTAAACCCTGTGGGTTCAGCACGCATGGGTCGTCTCCTACACGAAGCAGTCCGCAACCATGGATCAAAAAACGCCATCCGAGAAGAAGCAGCAGTGACATAAATCATCCAACGCCAAGCAAAAATCAGAGGCAACCGAGGACCACCAGCGATAAGGACCGAAGACAGCGAGGACCGAGGACAGCCATGAACATACATGTAGATCCGACAAGAACCAACAATATTATTAAAGAGCATTCCGTGAGTTCTAAAATAAAAAATTTAAAGGTTTTCTATGCAAACACTCGTAGCATACGCAATAAATTTTCAGATTTAGAGGAGCTAGTGTTTACAGAAAATTATGATGTGATTGGCATAACAGAATCTTGGCTCAATACAGAAGATAAAGACTTGTTAGCAGAGTATTCACTTCCCGGTTATGTAATGTTTGAGAAAAGCCGAATAAATCGAAATGGAGGTGGCATTTTACTTTATATCAAAGAAAGTCTTAACCCTACCCTCTTGTCAAAACCTCAAATTGTGAACGTCGACACATCTTTTGTGCTAATAAAGAATAATAAAGGTACAAAAATAATACTTGCGTTAATATACAGACCTCCAGCTCAATCAGTGCAAACTGACCGAGAAATTTACGAACAAATTGCAGATGTAAGTAACTCACAAGATACCGTAATTTTTGGCGACTTTAATTTACCTGTGACCAAGTGGGGCGATACTTTTTTTTTTTTTTAAGAGACAATGAACGGAGGAAGGAAAAACACAGATAAAACAAAAAGGTCCATGTGCCTAAAGGCATCCTCCATTCATAAAATGTTTGTAACAACTGGATTTAAACATTTGTAAATTGTAAGTTTGTGGAAAGCAATTCGAGGGAAGTGAATTCCAAAGAGTAGTAGCTCTGGGGATAAATGAATTCTGATAAGCAGAAGTTCTGCATTGTGGAGGAGAAAGTGTAAATTCATGGGCGCTCTCAGCTGCCCTAGTTCTACGGGGAAAGATGTGGAGAGGCGGCACAATTGAAGCAAGTTCCTCGGAACAATTGCTGTGAAAATATCTGTAGAATAATGCAAGGGATGCAACGTTTCTTCGTATGGATAATGTAGGAAGGTCCTGTGTGATTGCAGGGTTATTGATTAATCTAATAGCTTTATTTTGAATTTTGTCCAACTGCCTCAATGCAACCACTCCACTTCCACCCCACAGAGGTGAACAGTAATCCATCTGAGAACGCACATGACTTTTATATATACGGCCAACTGCTCGTCAGTGAAGAATTCTCGAACTCTGTACAGGAGTCCCAGTTTTTTAGAGGCATTCTTAGCAATGCTTCTAACATAATGTGTCCAGCTCAAGTTAGTAGTTAATGTTACACCGAGAATGTCAATACTAGGGGAAGTGGGAATATTTACATCATTAAAAAATATATGGGAGTCAGTGAGATTCTGTCGGTTAGAAATTTGAATGTACTGGTTTTTCTGGGCATTAAAGGAAACTAGATTCTTTTGTCCCCATCCATTAATTCTAGAAAGGTCCTGGTTCAGAAAAATTGCAGTGTTTATTTTTGAATTTATAGATCGGGTTGGGTGAAAGAATTGGTAAATGTGAAGGAACTGTGGAGTGTTGAGTCATCTGCGTAGGAATGTATTGGATTATGAGTGGTAGATATGAGATCATTGATATGAATGAGGAACAGAATTGGGGCCAAAACTGATCCCTGGGGAACACCAGCATTTATTGAGTGAAATTGAGAATAAAGGCCATCTACCATTACACGTATTTTTCTGTTATGAAGATAAGAAGAAATTAGTGGAACTAATGATGCAAGGCCGTAGTGTGACATCTTCGACAATAAGGATTGATGCCAGACTCTATCAAATGCCTTTGATATATCCAGTGCTATTGTATGTGTTTCACCATGTTGGTCTGTAGCTTGGTTGATTTGATGCGTCCGGACATGACTTGTATACGAACTTGCAAGAGAGTTCGCTTTATCAATTTGTTCGAACACCGACCCGTGGTAATAACGTTCTTGACATTGTACTTGCAACAAAAGAAGAATTAATAGAGAATTTGAATGTTGGTGATGAATTCAGTAACAGCGACCATCGTACGATAACTTTCACTTTAAACTTTATTAGTAACGAACCAAATAGTAGCATCGAAAAAGTCCCTAATTTCAAGAAAGCAAACTTTCATAAACTTAGAGCTATGTTTAAAGAAACTGACTGGAGCTTTTAATTAACAATAACGACATAAATACATCTTGGAAGTTATTCGAAACCACTTACCTAAAAGCAGGGCAAGACTGCATACCATCGAAAATACGACGTCCAGGCCATAATAATAAGCCCAAATGGTGGAATAAAGATATTTCAAACTGCCTGCTTGCTAAAAAATTTACTAATGATAGATTAAAATCCTCACAAAATGACGAAGAACGGGTGAAATTTGTAGAGCTACGACGCAAAGCCAAAAAGTTAATTTAGCAAAGTAAAAAGACCCTAGAGTTACATATTGCGAATCAAAGTAAAACAAACCCGAAAGAATTCTATAGTTATATCAGAAAAAAAAAAAGTAGTTACTTCAACTGTTGGACCATTAGTCGATGAAAATGGAGAATACACCAAAGACGAAGTACAAATGAGTAATGCCCTCAATACCTTCTTTGCATCAGTTTTTACAACAGAAGACCTCAGTGATATCCCTACACCATCGCCGATTCAGATTGATAATTCAGATGTTCTAAGCAATATCACCGTTACAGAGAGAGAAGTATTGAATTGTTTAGATAAACTCAAGGTAAATAAAATGCCTGGACCTGATAACACTCTCGCCTAGAGTTCTAAAGGAAGCTAAGGATGAGCTCTCCAAACCACTGACATTACTATTCAATAAATCCTTGCAGTCTGGAACTATGCCTGATCAGTGGAAGATAGCCAACGTAACACCGATATTAAAAAAAGGCAGCAAATCCCTACCCAGTAACTATCGTCCAATTAGCTTAACCTCAGTTGTAGCCTATGTAAAATGCTAGAAACGGTCATAAGAGACAGACTCGTAAATCACTTAGAGGAAAATAACATGCTTAAAGATACTCAACATGGAAAATAACATACTTAAAGATAATCAACACGGCTTTCGTAAAAAACGTTCCTATTTAACAAACCTCTTAGACTTCTTCCACGATATCCTCAACCTCTACGATGAGAGTAAAGCTGTAGATATTATATACCTTGATTTTCAAAAGGCCTTTGACAAAGTTCCCCACAAACGTTTACTGCTAAAACTAAAAGCGCATGGAATACAAGACGGTGTGTTGAAATGGATAGAAAATTGGCTCCGCGACAGAAAGCAAAGAGTAGTCATAAACGGTAAGGCATCTAAATGGACCAATGTAAGTAGCGGGGTCGGTACTAGGACCAATTATGTTTCTAATTTACATCAACGACATAGATGAGGGTCTCACCTGTACAATCTCAAAATTTGCTGACGATACAAAAATTGCAAATAGCGTACTCTCAAAAGAACAAGTTGACGATATGCAACACAATCTAGATAAATTGTCACATTGGGCCCAAATTTGGCAAATGAGTTTCAATGCGGATAAATGTAAAGTACTACATATCAGATACCTAAATGAGAAAGCAAACTATTCGATGAATGGCACTCAGCTTAAGAATGTAAACAGAGAAACCGATCTGGGAGTAACAATATCGAGTAACCTATAACCGAGTCAACAATGTTCAGACGTTGTTAAGAAGGCAAACAAAATAATTGGGTTTATAGGCAGGTCATTTGAGCATAAATCCAAAGAAGTTATCCTAACCCTTTACAATTCCTTAGGCCGCCCTCTTCTGGAATACTGCGTTCAATGCTGGTACCCTTATTACCAAAAAGACATAAACAAGCTAGAACGAGTTCAACGTAGAGTTACCAAAATTATACCTAGCCTAAAGAACAAACCATACGAAGAGCGTCTTAGAGAATTAAATCTATTTCCTTTAACCCAGCGCAGATTAAGAGGTGACTTAATTCAAGTGTTCAAAATCATCAAAGGCATCGACAATATGAACTGTAGTAAGTACTTCACTATCGACCAATCTAATTACACGCAGGGAAACGGTTACAAAATGATTGGTAAATCTTTTAACTCACACGAATCTAAGAATTTCTTCTTCAATCGAGTTGTCAACTTGTGGAATGGGCTTCCCCGAGACGTTATAGACTGCAGCACCGTTGATTCATTTAAACTCCGCCTAGACAAATATTTCGCATCAAACCCGCGACTGACTGCGTTTGTAAATGAATAACTTGATTTTATCCTCCCCTCAGTTACTAACCCATATGTCCCCTACTAACTTCCTAGTCCTGCCACGGACATTAGTTCCAGGGCAGTAGTTCCCTTTCCAATGTTCCCTTACCCACTCTAAACCACTGTTTGGACACTTGATCCTCAGTGTTTTGGAGGACAAGCAGCCTAGAAGGGTCACTAGACCTGTTGTTGCTTGATTTCCTTTGTACTCCCCCCTCTCTCCTCCTTCACCCCCCCCCCCCCACCTCCCCTCTCTTCCTTCCTTCTCTTCCCCCATAACCCTCTCCTCCGGTGAAGATATTGGATGCGTTAACCCTTTCAAGATCCGATAACACGTTTCTGTTCTGTTTTCTGGCTATCATTAGACGATTTTATTTAGATTAGGAAGGGTATATGGAAGTCAGAGGGTTAATTGCGAAAGTTTTACCCTTGTAACTCCCACAGATGCTTCCTAAACTGTCTAATGATAGCCAGAATAAACTGTCAAAACGCGTCATAATCTTCAGAGGGTTAAGCTCTATAATATACAGTTAATTAAGTTACAGCTATAACTAATTGACAACATAATTAAGTTACAGCTATAACTAATTGACAACATAATTAAGTTACAGCTATAACTAATTGACAACATAATTAAGTTACAGCTATAACTAATTGACAACATAATTAAGTTACAGCTATAACTAATTGACAACATAATTAAGTTACAGCTATAACTAATTGACAACATAATTATAATTGCTGAGCATATTAAGGGGGGTCACCGTTTTTTTGTATCTTTCTCTCCTTTTCTCTCTTTCCCTGGCTTGTATCCATTCGGCCCCATTCAGCTGACTGTTTTAAGACGTTTATCCCCATCCAGGTGTCGATTTCTTCCTGGCGAGCGATAGCGAGCCAGCGTTGCATGGAGGGAATCCGGTTTCGCCGGAGATTTTTCTATCGAAAAATGTACAAATTTAGCTTGCTGTCCAAACAAACAAAATATATAGGCTATGCTGGCTCTCTACCGCTCGCCAGGAAAATATTGACACCTAGATGGGGTAAACGTCTTAAAACAGTAGGCTGAATGGGGCCGAATGGATACAAGCCAAAGAGATAGGGAGAGAAAGAGAAAAAAAGCGAGGTGGGCTCCCTTAAGTATTGTGCATGAAGGGGAGATGGATCGTTTTTATTTGCTCATTTATGTATCTTTATATTAGTATCTTTATATTAGTATCCTCCTCAGACCTCCATCAAGATTAGAAGAAAAAAAACATCTCTCAAGACCCTCCTTCAAGATAAATTTTTAAATTTTTCGATAAAAAAAATGTCCCGGCTGAAGCAGGTTTCTCTTAAACTTCAGGCTCGCTACCGCTCGCCAGGAAAAAATCGACCCCTAAATGACACGAAAAGTCTTAGGATTGACAAAGAAATGGGTCGAAAGGACATAAAATCGCCAAACTAATGGGCCAAACGTCATAAAATCTGAAAACCAATGGGGCTAAACACGAGGGAGAAAGGGGTTAGAAAAAAACGACCCATTCCCCCTTAATACGATAGTTAACTTGCTCGGCGTGCACTGTTTATTGTTTGGAAGTTTATAGTAATTATGTAGGTAAGAAGCAAAACCTATTATTATTATTATTATTATTACGTAACTATGATCGTGTTTATATTATTATTACGTAACTATGATCATGTTTATATTATTATTACGTAACTATGATCATGTTTATATTATTACTAAATGATCTGTTTATATTTATTAGAACTATGATCAATATTATTACGTAAAATATGATCGTGTTTATATTATTATTACGTACTATGAATGTTATATTATTATTACTAACTATGATCATGTTATATTATTATTACGTAACTATGATCATGTTTATATTACGTAACTATGATCATGTTTATATTACGTAACTATGATCATGTTTATATTATTACGTAACTATGATCATGTTTATATTATTATTACGTAACTATGATCGTGATATTATTATTTACGTAACTATGATCAGGTTTATATTATATTACGTAACTATGATCATGTTTATATTATTTACGTCTATGATCATGTTTATATATTATTACGTAACTAGGTATGTTTATATTATTACGTAACTATGATCATGTTTATATTATTATTACGTAACTATGATCATGTTTATATTATTATTACGTAACTATGATCATGTTTATATTATTACGTAACTATGATCATGTTTATATTATTATTACGTAACTATGATCATGTTTATATTATTATTACGTAACTATGATCATGTTTATATTATTATTACGTAACTATGATCATGTTTATATTATTACGTAACTATGATCATGTTTATATTATTACGTAACTATGATCATGTTTATATTATTACGTAACTATGATCATGTTTATATTATTATTACGTAACTATGATGTGTTTTATTATATTACGTAACTATGATCATGTGTATATTATTATTCGTAACTATGATCATGTTTATATTATTACGTAATATGATCCTGTTTATATTATTATTACGTAATGCTCATGTTTATATTATTATTACGTAACTATGATCATGTTTATATTATTACGTAACTATGATCATGTTTATATTATTACGTAACTATGATCATGTTTATATTATTACGTAACTATGATCATGTTTATATTATTACGTAACTATGATCATGTTATATTATGTAACTAGATGTTTATATATATTACGTAACTATGATCATGTTTATATTACGTAACTATGATCATGTTTATATTATTATTACGTAACTATGATCGTGTTTATATTATTATTACGTAACTATGATCATGTTTATATTATAATTACGTAACTATGATCATGTTTATATTAATATTACGTAACTATGATCATGTTTATATTATTATTACGTAACTATGATCATGTTTTTATATTTGTGTAAGTTAAGGAACATGCGCTATATACATTATTAAGTATACAGACAGTGTTCCAGAAATGATGTTAAGTTATTGGGTGTTCAATGGAAACTGTTTGAATGCATAATTATACAGTACTTATGATGGTACGAATTTAAGTTATTTAACGGGAGGTTTCTAGTTCTTCCCTAGACCTCCATTAAGCTTAAAATCACACCCCCTAGACCCCTTTTTAAGATAAATTTGTACATTTTTCGGTAGAAAAATTTTCCGGCCAAAGGCCGGTTCCTCTTAAACTACAGGCTCGCTATCGCTCGCCAGGAAAAAGTCGACACCTAAATGGCACGAAAGGTCTTCACATTGACATAAACGGGTCGAAAGTTCTTAAAATTGCCAAACTAATGGGGCGAACGTCTTAAAATCTCAAAACTAATGGTGCTAAACATGAGGGAAAAGGAGGTTCGAAAAATATTCCCTTAAGTGAATATCTCTCCTTAAGTAAGTACAAAATTACAGTATATATGAAGTAGTACTGCATGAAAAATATTGTGTGGTACTGCATGCAAAATATTGTGTGGGTGTGTGTAATATGTGTATGTCATGGTATGTGTATGTATAATATTGTGTGGGTGGGTGTAATATGTGTATGTCATGGTATGTGTATGTATAATATTGTGTGGGTGTGTGTAATATGTGTATGTCATGGTATGTGTATGTATAATATCGTGGGTGGGTGTAATATGTGTATGTCATGGTATGTGTAATATGTATGTATAATATTGTGTGGGTGTGTGTAATATGTGTATGTCATGGTATGTGTATGTATAATATTGTGTGGGTGTGTGTATGTCATGGTATGTGTAATATTGTGTGGGTGTGTGTAATATGTGTATGTCATAGTATGTGTATGTATAATATCGTGTGGGTGGGTATAATATCGTGTGGGTGGGTGTAATATGTGTATGCCATGGTATGTGTATGTATAATATTGTGGGTGTGTGTAATATGTGTATGTCATGGTATGTGTATGTATAATATTGTGTGGGTGTGTGTAATATGTGTATGTCATGGTATGTGTATGTATAATATCGTGTGGGTGTGTGAAAATATGTGTATGCCATGGTATGTGTATGTATAATATCGTGTGGGTGGGTGTAATATGTGTATGCCATGGTATGTATAATATTGTGTGGGTGTGTGTAATATGTGTATGTCATGGTATGTGTATGTATAATATTGTGTGGGTGTGTGTAATATGTGTATGCCATGGTATGTGTATGTATAATATCGTGTGGGTGTGTGTAATATGTGTATGTCATGGTATGTGTATGTATAATATCGTGTGGGTGGGTGTAATATGTGTATGTCATGGTATGTGTATGTATAATATTGTGTGGGTGGGTGTAATATGTGTATGTCATGGTATGTGTATGTATAATATTGTGTGGGTGTGTGTAATATGTGTATGT
>CM064581.1:11694685-11792185 GCA_032716605.1 Paralithodes platypus | reverse complement strand
ATTTACCCAAGACCTGTATGTTCCCACCAGATGTTTGTACAGATTGTACTGCTTCTCCCAACAGGTCACCTAAATCTTGATCTTTAGTCTCAGTCCAAGACACCTTTACAACCAGGGGCTCTTATACTCCTCATGTATTACCTAGAGAGCTAGTGTGAGAATCTGTAGTGATTCAGCCAGGATTAATGCATTATCAGCAAAGTCAAGGTCACTGATCTTGATATTGCTGATCGATGCTCCGCAACGACTTCAACTGACAGAGTATCTCAGTATCCAGTCCATACAAGTGTTGAAAAGTGAGGGTGCCAACACACACCTAAGTCTCACTCCTGCTGGGCTCATTGGGAATAAGGGGAAGGTCTGCCCATCACACTTGACAACACTCTCTGTTACTGTATAAAGTCCGGTCACCAGATCAATAATCGCTTCTGGTGACCCACGGAGTTGATGAAGCTTCTATAATGTCTCGCGATGCTCTGAGTTAAATGCCTTTTAGATATCGACAAAGACTGCAAGTCGCATTCCACAAGGACCCTGAGCGCCAAGATTCGGACAATCGTTTACTTTTTGGTTGTGAAACCATAATGCTCAGATTGCTGACCTTTTAGCAGGAGACTTCAAATTTGCTTCAGTAATATATGTATAAGGAGCCTTCCTACCCGTCAGCCTAGCCACAGCCTCCCTTACCTCAGCAAGGGAGGGTGGATCTTCACTGATTAGAGGTTCAGGAAAAGATGGCTGTTGACTGGTTGAGTACGTCTACCAGGGGGGTCAGCCAAGTAGGCTACAACTGCTTAAATTATTCACCCCATTGGGCCCTGTAAATTTAATACAAGGATATGAAAGTAAATCATCATCAATACTGTATACCCATTGATTGTATATATATTTGTAATCAATTTTTATATATTTGAACATTCACAGTGTAATGTTTGCCAGAATAAGATTAGAATAAGTTAACTAGGTCGCATGTTGAAGAAGTTAAATGATTAAGATGCACCAATAAGTTAACATTGTCATAAAGGATAATGAAAAGAAACGTAGGTGTTACAAACAAACTCGTTAGAATTTAATGAGAAATTATTTGTTATTGAGGGAAAGGATTCTTGTTTTGGCCGAGGTCATTTTGTTCTTAATTGGGATATATTGTTTGTAACCATGGAATAATGTGTTTGTTGTTAGGGCAAGGGAGGTTTGTAGAGAAAAACATATAAGGAAAATACTACTTGTTGTCGGAGAGGGAGGTACAGTCATTAGCAGGTGAAGGTGAAGGTATGGAGGGTTAAGGGAGGCACCTCGTAGCTACTTTCTACTTTCCTATATTCTGAGTGTAGAGAAGGGAGAAGGAGTGTTGGAGAGAGAGGAAGCTGTTGGAGTGGCTTGTTGGGTGTGTTATTAGTCTGTATATGTTGTCGAGGTGTCCCCCGACTGGGTGCGAGCAAGTGAAATGTGCTAGGACCAAATCATTTGTCGCTAGATCCGATCTCAAAAGTTGCTAGAAGGCCGCTAGATAGTAAACAAATGCCGAAAATAGCAAGAATAATACTACAATCTCTAGAATATCGTACAAAATAGCTCAAATTCCCAGAATTTCGCTAGAATAAATTTCACTAGATGTAAACATTTACCGCTAGATCAAAGTAAATACCGCTAGATCTAGCGGAAAAGTTGATACTTTGGGAACACTAGTCATGAGCCATAATACCTGCACACCTATTTGTATCTAATTGAATCTTTAACCCTTTCAGATCGGGTATCGTCTTTATTAGTTTATTCTAGCTATATTATGGTGTTTAAGGGGGGTGACCTGTTTTTGTTCTGTCCTTTTCTATCTTTCTCTGGCTTGTATCCATTTGGCCCCATTCAGACTACTGTTTTAAGACGTTTATCCCCATCCAGGTGTCAATTTTTTACTGGTGAGCGGTAGCGAGCCAGCATATTTTTTATTTTTGTTTGACAGCAGGCTAAATTTTTACATTTTTCGATAGAAAAATGTCTCCGGCGAAGCCGGATTTCTTCATAATTATAATGGTGGCTCGCTATCGCTCGCCAGGAAGAAATCGACACCTAGATGGGGATAAACATCTTAAAATAGTTGGCTGAATGGGGCCGAATGGATACAAGCCAGAGAAAGAGAGAAAAGGACAGAAATAACCAAAAAGCAGGTCACCCCCCTTAATGCAGGTTAGAAAGGATCTGTGGTATAGTGAAAGGGTTAATTGAGACAGTGTAGTGGAAGGGTTAATTGAGACAGTGTAGTGAAAGGGTTAATTGAGACAGTGTAGTGGAAGGGTTAATTGAGACAGTGTAGTGAAAGGGTTAATTGAGAGAGTGTAGTGAAAGGGTTAATTGAGACAGTGTAGTGAAAGGGTTAATTGAGACAGTGTAGTGAAAGGGTTAATTGAGACAGTGTAGTGAAAGGGTTAATTGAGACAGTGTAGTGAAAGGGTTAATTGAGACAGTGTGCGCGTGTAGTCTTTTCTTGGCCAGAGATCCTTCTCATAATGACTAAGATCATCCAGTGGTAGCCAGAATACATGAATATAAGACGTCCCCCGAACTGAAATGGTTAAGGGGAGATTTCCACTTGAGGGATTTTTTTTCTTTACCCCTTTCTCCCTCATGTTTAGCCCCATTTGCTTTTGAGATTTTAAGACGTTCGCCCCCATTAGTTTGGCGATTTTAAAAACTTTCACCCCATTTATGTCACTTTTAAGACCTGTCGTTCCATTTAGGTGTCAATTTTTTCCTGGCGAGCGATAGCGAGCCTGTAATTTAAGAGGAACCAGCCTTCGGCCGGGACATTTTTCTACCGAAAAATGTACAAATTTATCTTGAAAGGGGGGTCAGGGGGTGTAATTTCAAGCTTGATGGAAGTCTAGGAAACATACTAAAAACCTCCCCTTAAGGGGAGATGGGTTGTTATTATGGTCCCCCTGCTTCCTAATTTTTTAACCACATTAGTTTTTCAGATTTTAAGACGTTCGGCCCATTATTTTGGCGATTTTAAGACCATTTGCCCGATTTCTTTGTCAATTTTAAGACTGTTCGTGTCATATACAGTAGTTGTCGATTTTTATCCTGACGAGCGATAGCGAGCCTGTAATTTTTAGAGGAACCGTCCCTATCGAAAAAAATTGCAAATTTATCTTGAAGGGGGGTCTTGGGGGGTGTTTTATCTTGAAGGGGGGTCTTGGGGGGTGTTTTTTTAAGCTTGATGGAGGTCTAGGGAGGAAACTAATAAATTAATATAAATATATATATACGCCCATCCCCGTTTAAGGGGGGTGACCTGCTTTTTGTTATTTCTGTCCTGTTCTCTCTTTCTCTGGCTTGTATCCATTCGGCCCCATTCAGCCAACTATTTTAAGACGTTTTTCCCCATCTAGGTGTCGATTTCTTCCTGGCGAGCGATAGCGAGCCAGCATTATATGAAGAAATCCGGCTTTGCCGGAGAAATTTTTCTATCGAAAAATGTAAAAATTTAGCCTGCTGTCAAACAAAAATAAAAAATATGCTGGCTCGCTACCGCTCACCAGTAAAAAATTGACACCTGGATGGGGATAAACGTCTTAAAACAGTAGGCTGAATGGGGCCAAATGGATACAAGCCAGAGAAAGATAGAAAAGGACAGAACAAAAACAGGTCACCCCCCTTAACTCCTTCACCACCGTTACGTAATTTGTATCATCTGTTGGTTACCATTAGACGATTTTTAGTTTATAATCTACCTTAACGACTGAGATGGGCAAATCCGATGTCCATAAACCCTCTTAAGGGGAGATATCCACTTGAGGGACTTTTTTCTTGACTCCTTTCTCCCTCATGTCTAGCCCCCTTGCTTTTGAGATTTTAAGATGTTCGCCCCATTAGTTTGGCGATTTTAAGAATTTACGCCCCATTCTGTCAATTTTAAGATCTTTCGTGCCATTTGGGTGTCGATTTTATCCTGGCGAGCGATAGCGAGCCTGTAATTTAAGAGCAACCGGCCTTCGGCCGGGAAATTTTTCTACCGAAAAATGTACAAATTTATCTGAAAAGGGGGTCAATGGGGTGACATTTTTAGATTGCTGGAGGAGTAGGAAACATACTAAAAACCTCCCCTTAATAACACAGGTCCGGCTTAAGATGCAGAAAATCGTCTATGTTGAGCCAGAATAAAACGGTGGCGCGGTGCAGAAGGGGTGAAAACCACGGTGAGAAGCCCCTGGGATAGAACACAGAACACTATATGGTCTCGCTTGGGTTCGATACAGATTATCCCATACTGTACCGGCGACGTCTTTGTAACTTTATTCCGGCTACTATTAGACGATTATATTCAGCTTAAAAAGGGCCTCCAGCAATTAACAGGCTTCGAACTATCTCACTTAACCCTTATTACTACCACAGATCATTCTTAAACTGCACAATATCGTCTAAATAGAGCAAGACTAACATTAAGAAGACGTCGCCGGTACAGTAGTGGCTAAAATGGGTGTGCGGATATTATGGTTCACGACTGTACCCTCTAATAAAGACCTACGAGTGTGGTAGAGGTAACTAAAAAGCGTCAATAATAATATAGTCTATACCCATTTAAGGGGAAATTTCCACTCGAGGGATTTTTTTTTCTTGAACTCTTTTTCCCTCATGTTTAGCCACATTGCTTTTGAAATTTTAAAACGTTCGCTCCATTAGTTTGGCGATTTGAAGATTTTTCGCCCCATTTCTGTCAATTTTAAGACCTTCGTGCCATTTAGGTGTCGAATTTTCTCCTGGCTAGCGATAGCGAGACTGTATATATATATATATATATATATATATATATATATATATATATATATATATACAGTATATAACACCAAATACTGCCATAATGTTGTCAGAATAAAGTTCCTCATCAAAAGTTGTCGAAAAAATTCCCTTGCGTGAAGGTGTTAATTGTATTTATACCGAGGATTGGCTCTTTGTTCCTCCATGCTTCGCTTCATTGATGTGGCGATTTTAATATTTTTCGCACCATTAGTTTAGTGATTAGAAGACATTTCGCCCCATTCAGGTGTCAACCTTCCCTGCGAGCCTGCAAATTGTGTGAAATCGGCCCTTTGTCGGAATATATTTCTACTAAACAATTGAACATATTATATTTGAAGGGGTCTAGGTTTCCAACTAAAAACAAAAAAAAATGCTCGAAAATGCATAAAAAATATAAAAATCCTCCATAATAATAAAACAAAAACATAACCCCCCAATACGTCGGATCAAGTAGTGTTACGAGAAAAGCTTACGAACAAGACTTGAAGACAACAAAAATATATTTTTAAACAACGAATATGAGAATAAGACTCATGCAAACGAGAAGCTAGAATTGTTGGTGTGAAAGTTATAATGAATCCTGGAAATATATTGTGTGGAGAGAAAGAGAGAGAGGGGGGGAGGGTAGAGGGAGAAGGGGGGGGGAGAAAGAGGGAGAGGGAGAGAGAGGTGAGAGGAGGGGGGTAGAAAGAGAGAGAGGTGAGAGAGAGAGAGTGGAAGGGAGGGATAGGAAGGAAAGTAGAAAGAGAAAGGGGTGAGGAGAGAGAGCGGGGGTGGGGAGGAGGGAGAGAAGAGAGAGAGAGAGAGAGTGGAAGGGAGGGATAGGAAGGAAAGTAGAAAGAGAGAAAGGGGATAGAGGGGGTAAGGAGAGAGAGCGGGGGTGGGGAGGAGGGAGGGAAGAGAGAGAGAGAGAGAGATGGGTAGGGAGGAGGGTGGGGGAGAAATATATGGAAAGATATATATAGAGAGAGATATATATAACAAAATATAACGTAATATACTGCCACACTCTACTTAAAATCGCCAAACTAATTTAACCAACGTCTTAAAATCTCAAAGCTAATGTGACTAAACATGAGGTAGACGTCATGGTTTCCGTGTTCACTCCCTAGACTTCATTATGTTCATCTACCCATTACATTTAAGGGGGGTGACCTGCTTTTTGTTATTTCTGTCCTTTTCTCTCTTTCTCTGGCTTGTATCCATTCGGCCCCATTCAGCCAACTATTTTAAGACGTTTATCCCCATCTAGGTGTCGATTTCTTCCTGGCGAGCGATAGCGAGCCAGCATTATATGAAGAAATCCGGCTTCGCCGGAGAAATTTTTCTATCGAAAAATGTACAAATTTAGCCTGCTGTCAAACAAAAATAAAAAATATGCTGGCTCGCTACCGCTCACCAGTAAAAAATTTACACCTGGATGTGGATAAACGTCTTAAAAAAGTAGGCTGAATGGGGCCAAAAGGATACAAGCCAGAGAAAGATAGAAAAGGACAACAAAAACAGGTCACCCCCCTTATTGTGTAATATCTCCGAAATTATATATACTCACCCCGAAGGTCATAGGGTTATATAGGCTTATTTTTGTCTGACGAATACCTCCTGAAATCTATATGAAAACGTTTTTTGAACACCATGCATGTATATATGTATATACACATACACATGAACATATTGTATATTGTATAGCACTGTACATACTTATGATCATATATATACTGTATATATATATATATATATATATATATATATATATATCTATCTATATATATATATATATATATATATACAGTATATTTATAATGTATATATATATATATATATTTATAATGTATATATATTGTATATATATGAAACAATTGATATATATGCAAATTTAGCTTTTTCGGGAGTCGATAAGTTTATAGGATTGACAAAGAGAGTTTTTAAGAATTTAATATCAGTCTGTGTTAAAGATAACATGTTCCTATTTAATGGTGATCTATACAAACAGATCGATAGCGTAGCCATGGGATCTCCCCTGGGCCCCACTCTTGCTAATGTGTTCTTATGCTTCCATGAACAACACTGGATTAACAACTGTCCCATTGCTTTCAAACCACTTCTCTATCGTCGCTATGTCGATGATACGCTAGTATTTTTCCAGGAGAAAGGTCACGCTGTTAAGTTTTTAGAGTACCTTAATTCACAACATAATAACATTTCTTTTACCATGGAAGAAGAAAATGATTCCAAACTTCCCTTTTTAGACCTTTCAATTAACAAGAAGAATGGCGGTTTAACTCTCTCGATTTTTAGGAAACCAACCTTCTCGGGTTTAGGCACTAGTTTTTTCAGTTTCTGTCATTTTAATTTTAAACTAAATAGCATCAAGACTCTCCTCCATCGAGCGTTTAGCCTCTCATCTAATTATTTTATGTTCCATAATGAAGTTAACTTTTTGAGGAAGTATTTTAGTAATAATGGATATACTGGATCATTCTTTGATAAACAACTAGGCAGATTCCTAAACAAGAAATTCCAACCCAAAATGTCTATTCCCACAGCAAGTAAGGAGGTAATTTATTTTTGCATTCCTTATCTAGGTGACTGGACCAAGAAAATAATAACGTCTCTTGAGATTACCTTACTTAAATTTTACCCAGACAAGATCTTTAAATTCATACCTGTTAATAAGTTCACAATTGGTTCATTTTTTCATTTTAAAGACCGCCTGCCAGACAACCTACGCTCGTCAATTGTTTATAGTTTTAATTGTCCCAGTTGCCAAGCGGGATATGTGGGCAGCACTGTTCGCTCACTTAAGACTCGAGTTGATGAGCATTTAGGTCAGTCTTACAGGACGGGTCAACCATTCACAAACCCTCCTCACTCTGCTGTGAGGGACCATTGCACTAAGGTATGTAAAATTCCGCTAAACAAGGACAACTTTAAAATCATTGATAGTTGCTCTTCTGTAAACTTGAGAATTTTAGAATCCCTTCACATTAAGAAAATTCAACCTAAACTCAATATTTCGACTTCTGCTTTCCCCTTAAGTGTTGCCTAATCCCCCATATGTTTTTTTAAATTTAAATGTTTAGTATCTATACCTTTTATTTTATTTAGTTTTAGGTTTTAGCGTTACTCAGATTTAAATCTACAGACTTTATATCCCTCAATAAATTAATGTTTTCGTTTGTGTTCACTTTTAGGTCACTGATGATGGCGTACACTATATGTCGAAACGTTTGAAAATGTGTGTAATAAAGATGTTGGTTGTTACGCCCTCGTCATTCTTTTCCTCCTGAAGTTGAGATTCCCCAGGAACGTTCCCATTTCCGATATATATATATATATATATATATATATATATATATATATATATATATATATATATATATATATATATATATATATATATAATATATGTACACACATACACACAAATATATATTATATATATAATAAATACACATACAATTATATAAACAAATACATACATGTATGCATACATATATGCATATATAAATGCAGATACATACAGTATACATCCAGTACATACATACACCAACACATATTCATATATAAAGTTGGACCGAAAACATGAAATTAAGAACATTGAAAAGACGAAAGAGAAAGAAAGAATAGTAAATATATAAATATATAGCGATATATAAACAACTTTCTAGACGCTCGGATAACAAGCTTAGGTAATTATGTATGTTCTTTCTCAGGCCGGGACATTTTTCTACCGAAAAATGTACAAATTTATCTTGAAAGGGGGTCATGGGGGTGTAATTTCAAGCTTGATGGAAGTCTAGGAAACACACTAAAAACCTCCCCTTAAAAGTTAATGTTTATTATATAGTGATATAAAATAGAAAATATATGAATCAAGTAATATATAAACGAGACAGTTTCCTACAGCAATTTGAACCAATTGTATTGCATAACTACAATTTCTGAGACAGGGGATTAAACGAGTTGACTGTACATATATCCAAATTGTACCTTTATATATTAAGGTGTATCAAAGTATCCCCTTCTTCTTTAATCTGCCATTGCAAAACAAAAAAAATATACTTGACAAAAAATAAATATATACTGTTTATTAGGATTATATTATATTATATTATTATTATATATATATATTATTTATTATATTATATTATATTATTATTATTATATATATATATTGTTTATTATATTATATTATATTATATTATATATATTATTATTATATATATATATTATTTATTATATTATATTATATTATTATATTATTATATATATTTATTATATTATATATATTATTATTATATATATATATTATTTATTATATTATATTATATTATATTATTATATATATATATTATTTATTATATTATATTATATTATATTATATTATTATTTATATATATATTATTTTATTATATTATATTAATTATTATTTATTATATTATATATTATATTATATATATTATTATTATATTATATTATTTATTATATTTTATTTATATTGATTTATTATATTTATATTATATATTGTATATAATATTGTATTATATATTATAGTTATATTTATATTATATTATTATATTTATTATTATTATTATAATATATATATTATTGTTATTATATTATATTATTATTATATATATATATATATATATTATTATATTATATTATATTATATTATATATATATATTATTATTATATTATATATTATATATTATTTATATTAGATAACATTTATTATATTATTTATATGAGATATTATTTATTTATATTATAGTTATATTTATATTATATTATTATATTAATATTATATATATATATATTATTTATTATATTATATTATATTATATTATATTATATTATATTATTATTATATATATATATATTATTTATTATATTATATTATTATATTTATTATATTATTATTTACTATATTATATTATTATTATATTTATTATATTATTATTTATTATATTATATTATTATTATATATATATATTATTATTATATTATAGGATGGATGATTATGCCCACATGTTACGGGGAAAACTCAAGAGAGACTGCAGAGGAAACTTTTTATTACTTGACTGGTATTTCCCTGAATAATTATCTTAACCATTCTGTCCACGTCTTCCACTGACCCCACACACCCACATTGGCCAGAGTTTCATGAAGCCGGTATCACACGAGCGCTTTTTCCCTTAACATTTATCCTCATCACTGGTCTGGCAGCTTATGAGGCTAACATCTATAATATTGATGTTGCCTAAATTCATCTATCACCACTCTAGTTTCCGATACCAGTGCAAAATATTCCAGAAATGTTGCCAGATTTTTTTTGATAATCGAATGTTGACTATAAAAGCTCTCGTGTGATACCGGCTTCATCCACAAACTCCGGTCTAGCCTTGGTGTGCGGAAATCCTCAACCCCCTTTTTTTTTTTTTTTCTCTCTATGTGCATGGAAGAGACAAAAGGAAAGGCTGCCTGTAACGAGTGTCTCCCCCCAAAGTTAAAAGAGTGACAGAGCCAAATTCAAGGGACGATGGAGTCAAAATGCCGGGACACACGAAGTTTAAAGCAGTCTAAGTCATAGAATGAAGGAAAGACTGATTGAGGGAGAGAGTTCCAGAGATCACTTGTTGAGTAAAAGAAAGACTGAGAAAATTTGACAATTCTTGGGTAGGAGAGCTGGACAGAATAGATAAGGGACTATGTTGAAAGGAGAAAATTTGACTATTCTTGGGTTGGAGAGCTGGACAAAATAGGAGGGTGACTGTGTTGAAAGGCGAGTGCGAGGGGGTATACACTGAGAGAGCTTTGAAGAACACTGTTTGTTGTAATAGCGATAGAAGAGTGAAAGAGATGCAACATTGCGGCGTGTAGACTAGTCCATTCATTATAGATAGACCAACAAGCGTGGCCTTTAAGGGGGGATGGGCCGGTGGTTTTCTGGACCACTTTTTCCCTCATGTTTAGCCCCATTAGTTTTCAGATTTTAAGATGTTTGCCCCATTAGTTAGTCGATTTTAAGACCTTTCGGCCCATTTCTTCGTCAATATTTAGACCTTTCGTGCTATTCAGGTGTCGATTTTTTCCCTGGCGAACGATAGTGAGCCTGTAATGTTGGAAGAACCGGCCGAATGTTTCTACCGAAAAATGTAAAAATTAATCTAGAAGCGGGATCTAATGGATGTTTTTTTTTTTTTTAATTTGATGGAGGTCTAGGGAGGAAACTAAGAAATAAAGGAATATTTGAATTAATAGACCAAAATTATAAAACGGCCCATCTCCCTTTAACTTCTATAACTTAAAAGGGGCTGGAGTAAATGAACTGTTAATTTCCACACCTATTCCCTGGCTGAATCTTCCCAAATGGTGGAATGACTAGCTTGTTTACCTGATTCGTTTTTTTTTTTTTTTTTTTTAGTTATAGAGGTTAGTAGGCCTAGTTAAGATTATTTGTCTAACTATAAGGAATGAACTATAGCTTTGTAAAAACTATAGTTGGTTTTTTTTCCAGCTGATGGTAAATTGCTATCTCTCCATCCTGATTAAGGGGGGATGGTTCACTTTTTGGGCGATTTTTGCATGTATTCATTATATTTCTAGTTTCTTCCCTAGACCTTCATCAAATTAAAAAAAAAACATCCATTAGATCCCCCTTCTAGATTAATTTGTACATTTTTCGGTAGAAAAATTTCCCGGCCGAAGGCCGGTTTTTCCAACATTACAGGCTCACTATCGTTCGCCAGAGAAAAAATCGACACCTAAATAGAACGAAAGATCTAAATATTGACGACGAAATGGGTCGAAAGGTCTTAAAATCGACAACTAATGGGGCAAACATGGGGGAGGCACTCGCTATAGGCAGTTATGCCTTTTGCCTCCCTCAATAACATAGAAAAAAAAAACATCTTAACATCTGAAAAATAATGGGGCTAAACATAAGGGAGAAAGTGGTCCAGAAAACCGGCCCATCTCCCCTTAAGAATGGTCTGTGGTAGTAGATATGGCTCATCGAGAAAGATAGATGACTGTTAATTGCCGGAGGCCCTTTTTAAACAGAACTAAAACGTCTAATAGCCAGAATATAATTAAAAAGACGTCGCCGGTACAGAATGAATGGGTTAACCATTTGGGGATAATGCTGCTTGTGTTTTGGTCTCTCTCTCTCTCTCTCTCCTCTCTCTCTCTCTCTCTCTCTCTCTCCTCTCTCTCTCTCTCTCTCTCTCTCTCTCTCTCTCTCTCTCTCTCTCTCTCCTCTCTCTCTCTCTCTCTCTCTCTCTCTCTCTCTCTCTCTCTCTCTCTCTCTCTCTCTCTCTCTCTCTCTCTCTCTCTCTCTCTCTCTCTCTCTCTCTCTCTCTCTCTCTCTCTCTCTCATATTTATTTATGAGTTTCTTCGCTAAACCTTCATCTAGCTGGAAAAAAAAAAATATATACCCCCTTTCTAGGTAAACTATACCCCCTTTCTAGGTAAACTATACCCCCTTTCTAGGTAAACTATACCCCCTTTCTAGGTAAACTATACCCCCTTTCTAGGTAAACTATACCCCCTTTCTAGGGGGTACAAACCTTGCTTGTTTTCTCTTTCTCTCCCTCTCTCTTTGGCTTGTATCCATTCGGCCCCATTCAGCCTACTGTTTTAAGACTTTTACCACCATCCAGGTGTCAATATTTTCCTAGCAAGCGGTAGCGAGCCAGCATATTTTTTTTTTTTTTTTTTGACAGCAAGCTAAATTTGTACATTTTTCGATAGAAAAATGCCTTCGGTGAAGCCGGATTTTTCCATACAATGCTGGCTCGCTACCGCTTGCCAGGAAGATCTCGACACCTGAATGTGGATAAACGTCTTAAAACAGTTTGCTGAATGGGGCCGAATGGATACAAGCCAGAAAAAAAAGAGAAAAGGAGAAAAAGAGAAAAAAAAACAGGTGACCACCCTTAATAGGCTATTACCAAGATGGTGTAGCGAAATATGTTGCTAATTGTGAAAACCTGGCAATGATATGACGCACAGGCACAGCAGTATCATATGATGCACAGGCACAGCAGTATCATATGACGCACAGGCACAGCAGCATCATATGATGCACAGGCACAGCAGTATCATATGACGCACAGGCACCGCAGTATCATATGATGCACAGGCACAGCAGTATCATATGACGCACAGGCACCGCAGTATCATATGACGCACAGGCACAGCAGTATCATATGATGCACAGGCACAGCAGTATCATATGACGCACAGGCACAGCAGTATCATATGATGCACAGGCACAGCAGTATCATATGATGCACAGGCACAGCAGTATCATATGACGCACAGGCACCGCAGTATCATATGATGCACAGGCACAGCAGTATCATATGACGCACAGGCACCGCAGTATCATATGACGCACAGGCACAGCAGTATCATATGACGCACAGGCACAGCAGTATCATATGACGCACAGGCACCGCAGTATCATATGATGCACAGGCACAGCAGTATCATATGACGCACAGGCACAGCAGTATCATATGACGCACAGGCACCGCAGTATCATATGACGCACAGGCACAGCAGTATCATATGACGCACAGGCACAGCAGTATCATATGACGCACAGGCACAGCAGTATCATATGACGCACAGGCACAGCAGTATCATATGACGCACAGGCACCGCAGTATCATATGACGCACAGGCACAGTATCATATGACGCACAGGCACAGCAGTATCATATGACGCACAGGCACCGCAGTATCATATGACGCACAGGCACCGCAGTATCATATGACGCACAGGCACAGCAGTATCATATGACGCACGGGCACAGCAGTATCATATGACGCACGGGCACAGCAGTATCATATGACGCACAGGCACAGCAGTATCATGACGCACAGGCACAGCAGTATCATATGACGCACAGGCACCGCAGTATCATATGACGCACAGGCACAGCAGTATCATATGACGCACAGGCACAGCAGTATCATATGACGCACAGGCACAGCAGTATCATATGACGCACAGGCACAGCAGTATCATATGACGCACAGGCACAGCAGTATCATATGACGCACAGGCACAGCAGTATCATATGACGCACAGGCACAGCAGTATCATATGACGCACAGGCACAGCAGTATCATATGACGCACAGGCACAGCAGTATCATATGACGCACAGGCACAGCAGTATCATATGACGCACAGGCACAGCAGTATCATATGACGCACAGGCACAGCAGTATCATATGACGCACAGGCACAGCAGTATCATATGACGCACAGGCACAGCAGTATCATATGACGCACAGGCACCGCAGTATCATATGACGCACAGGCACAGCAGTATCATATGACGCACAGGCACAGCAGTATCATATGACGCACAGGCACCGCAGTATCTATGACGCACAGGCACAGCAGTATCATATGACGCACAGGCACAACAGTATCATATGTGTACAGTACGAATCGTGAAATCCGATGCTGAAAGAATCAATTTACCGTCAGTTGAAAATAAATAGACTATAGGTGTTTAGTATGTATGTATGTATATACTCAGGCACATACCCTATTGCTGGGGGTGGCTGACACGAGACAGAGCCCGAACAGAAACAACATTTAAAGTTCCTATTCTTAGGGTCCGGGATCACTTTCGCTTTCTCTCTCGTCCGTTTCTCTGTCTCGTTGAGTAGGAGAATTTTACAAGGTGAGGAGGATTCCCAGCCAACCTCCCCCAGAAGGAAAAGTAGGACAGTAAAGGAGACAGCCAGAAACAGCTAAGGTTGGGTAGAGGATGCCAAACCTCACTCGAAGGTATTAGGTATCTCCAAGTAGATTAATATTAACTCCTTCAGACATATTATGTTCAGTAAGTCCACGGAGGCAGCCGCCCGGTATCATTGCCACTGCACCACACAACTGTCAAAACCACACTGCTGGCCGTTAGAATTGTCGGAGGAACCTGGGGTTGCCACCAACCGACAGATCTTCATCTAACTTACCGGACTTACTGAGCTCATATGACGCTCAATCGCGTCATAAACTTATTGGAGAGGCATGTAGATAAGTCCATATGACGCGATTGCGTCATATGAGTTTTTGGTCATAAGTTCCATATGACGCTATCGCGTCATATGAGTCGCAAGGAGTTAAGGGGAGGGGGGGGGGGTTAGTTTTTCTGGACCCCCTTCTCCCTCGTGTTTAGCCCCCATTAGTTTTGAGATTATAAGACGTTCGGCACATTAGTTTGGCGATTTTAACACATTTCGCTCCATTTCGTTGTCAATCTAAGACCTTTCGTACCATTTAGGTGTCGATTTTTTCCTGGCGAGCGATAGCGAGCCTGTAATTTAAGAGGAACCGGCCTTCGGCCGGGACATTTTTCTACCGAAAAATGTACACATTTATCTTGAAAGGGGGTCAAGGGGGTTTAATGTTAAGCTTGATGGAGGTCTAGGGAATAAACTAAATACATCCCCTTAAGGTCTAGGGAATAAACTAAATACATCCCCTTAAGAATAACCACGCATCAAAGTTTGTAAAGCGTTATTTTATTATATTTGGACCTCGGTGACATTTCACACTGTTGTACACTCCCTGAACTTCAGTTTCTACTCGCCTTTATTTTCATTAACTTCTACTGTTAAATATTTATTATTTGAACTGTTAATCACAATGTTATCCCCAACAAGTTAGTATAATCAGAATCATTCTTCATTTCAAGCGATTTATTTAGGACTTGTCTTTGCTTTTTTGGCTGAAGATGGCTTTTGTTTAAGCCGAAACGCATCCCTGTTGTTGGAACATATACTTGGATAACTTTGACTTTATAACGTTTACTGAACATAATAAGTATTCCTGCAACTCTCTCACTGATTATGATCATTCTATGAGTTTGAAATCAGAGTTTCCTATCTCTTAAGGGAGCCTAGACGGTATTGTGCAGCATAATTTACTGGTTCGGCTCAATAGTTTGCTCTCTAAACCTCTATAAAACTTAAAAAAACACCCACAAGCCCCTTCTTCGATATAAATGTGTACATTATTCGGTAGAAAAATGTCCCGGCCGAAGGCTGATTCATCTTAAAATACAGGCTAGCTATCGCTCGCCAGGAAAAACAATCGACACCTAAATGGCACGAAAGGTCTTAATATTGGCAACGAAATGGGGCAAAAGGTCTGAAAATAGCCAAACTAATGGAGCAAATGTCTTGAAATCTCAAAACTAATAGGGCTTAACATGAGGGAGGAGGAGGACTCGAAAAACCAACCGCCTCCCCTTAATTAAGCTAGTTGCTGTCCAAAGCTTACAAGTCTAGCCTGCCCGAGTTATTTATCAGGGTGAAGGTGAAGGTATTGAGGGATAAGCCTTTACAATGGGTTTTCATTTTAGCCCCATCTACTAAGACCTTTCGTGCCATTTAGGCGTCAAATTTTTCGTGGCGACAGCAAGCCTGTAATTTAGGGGAAACTATGATTCGGCCGAGACATTGTTCTACCGAAAAATTTACAAATTTATCTCGATGGTCGGTCTTGAGGGTATTGTCTTAGGTTTGATGGAGATATAGGGAGGGAACTAAAGATAAAGCAATAGGCCTAGTATTAAATTGATAATAATGATAAATAAATATATAAATAAAAATCTCCCTTTAAGTGTTCTTTTATTTTGTTCTTCTTTTATATATGGTGTGTGTGTGTGTGTGTGTGTGTGTGTGTGTGTGTGTGTGTGTGTGTGTGTGTGTGTGTGTGTGTGTGTGTGTGTGTGTGTGTGTGTGTGTGTGTGTGTGTGTGTGTGTGTGTGTGTGTGTGTGTGTGTGTGTGTGTGTGTGTGTGTGTGTAGGCCAGAGAGCTCCATAAACAGTCTTTATATGTATCGTTTGTTTTGTTTTCTTTTGACTTCTGAGTAGACCTTCTTACTGAGTATTTGTATGTGTGTGCCTTCACTCTCTGTCTGACCTCCCCTCAAGATGTAATCATATACGAAAGCGTTTGGGACTCCGTGTTTTTCTTCTATCCTTGTGGTTTTTTCTGCATATATATATATATATATATATATAATTCTGGCTCTAGTTAGACGATGTTATACGGTTTAGGAAGGACCTGTGGCAATTATAAGCATATATGACCATCTCAAATATCCCTCTGACTTTCACATACCGGTACCCTTCCTAAACTGAATAATATATTCTAACAATAACCAGACAACAGACAAAGAAAGACGTAATCGGTTCGGGAAAGAATACAAAATAGGAAAAAAAGTGAACATGAAGCATATTGATACTCGTGACCCTCATTAGACGATGAACAGTGTGGCTACTTAACCCTCCATTTTTTGCTGGATCCCTTCTCCCTAATGTTTAGCCCCACTAGTTTTGAGATTTTAAGACGTGGGTTCCATTAGTTTGGGGATTTTATGACCTTTCACCCCATTTCGTTGTCAATTTTATGACCTTTTGTGCCATTTAGGTGTCGATTATTTCCTGGCGAGCGATAGCGAGCCTGCATTTTTAAGAGGAACCGGCCTTCGGCCGGGAATTTTTTCTGCCGAAAAATGTACACATTTATCTTGAAGGGGGGTCTAGGGGTGTTTTTCTAAGCTTGATGGAGGTCTAGGGAGGAAACTAAAAACAAATATATGCATACATGAAATAATAGACCAAACAAACGGCCAGTCTCCCCTTAAAAAGAAAACCATACACTCCCACATCCCAGAACGCTTTTATGTCCGTAGTTCGTTTTCTTTACCCACTGTATATTAATTCGGATTACCGTGACTAACTTAAAGATGATATAACCGTGACGAAATCTACAAAGGCACGTATAATATATAAAACACACATAGAGATAACTATTACGAAAACCACGGGATTGACCTTTTGAAGATGATGTCGCATATTGAGCGTTTATTGTGGCTCTCCTTAGGACGATTGTATACAGTTTAGGAAGGATGATAGGGGTAAAGACTACTTCAATTAAGGGGAGATTGCCACTTGAGGGATTTTTTTTTCTTGACTCCTTTCTCCCTCATGTTTAGCCCCATTGTTTTTCTAATTTTAAGACGTTCGCCCCATTATTTTCACGATTTTAAGAACTTTCAACCCATTTCTGTCAATTTTAAAACCTGTCGTGCCATTTATGTGTCGATTTTATCCTGGCGAGCGATAGCGAGCCTGTAATTTAAGAGGAACCGGCTTTCAGCCGGGACATTTTTCTACCGAAAAATTTACAAATTTATCTTGAAAGGGGCTCAAGGGGGTGTAATCTTAAGCTTGAAGGATATCTAGGGACCAAACTAAAAACCTCCCTTTTTTTTTTTTATGGAGTTCTAGGGAGGAAACTAGACAATAATTAATACATGCAAAGATCGCCCAAAAAGTGAACCATCCCACCTTAAACGGCATCTCTACCAGCATCCGGTCCCGTCCCCCACATTTCCTTTTACTTCCTCCCACGGTTTATTTATTCCCCAGTCACCGATGAGTAATTATAAGTCTTTATCCTCTCGAAGGGGAGATGGGTTCGTTTTTCTAGATCTCATTCTCCCTCATGTTTAGCCCCATTGGTTTTCAGATTATATGATGTTTGCCCCATTAGTTTGACGATTTTAAAGGTGGGGGTGCATGGGTTGAGATAAACATGGCATAATAATCGCCAACCTACACATAATTATCTTGAAAAATGCAATGGCACTGAAATACTTATTTGCAATGGTATAAAGGACTTTGTGGATCGTCTACACCAGACCTGTGACGTCATAGTGACGTCACCAGTATCCTCATCCTGGACTGGATGGTGGACTTACACTCCTATGACGTCACAAGTCCGGTTTAGACGATCCACAAAATCCTTTATACCATTGTTAATAATTATTTCGGTGCCATTGCATTTTTCATTGTGTTGGGGTTGCATCATGATACTGGTGGTGGTTGTTGTTGTGTTGGGGTTGCATCATGATACTGGTGGTGGTTGTTGTTGTGTTGGGGTTGCATCATGATACTCGCTATAGATCCGACAGAGAGTTTTTAGCTGATTCCCTAGACCTCCATCAAGCTTAAAATTACTCCCCCTTGACCCCCTTTCAAGATAAATTTGTACATTTTTCGGTAGAAAAATTTCCCGGCCGAAGGACGGTTCCCCTTAAATTACAGGCTCGCTATCGCTCGCCAGGAAAAAATCGACACCCAAGTGGCACGAAAGGTCTTAAAATTGACAGAAATGGGGCGAGGGTTCTTAAAATCGCCAAAGTAATGGGGTAAGCGTCTTTAAATATCACAAGCAATGGGGCTAAACATGAGGGAGAAAGAGGTTCTGAAAAAATCCTCCAGGTGAAAATCTCCCCTTAAGGGTTTTTTTATTGTTCATTTATTATTTATTGTTATTTATTTAGTATTTAGTATTTTGTATTTATTATTATTATATATTCATTTATTTTTTTAGTTTCCTTGCTAGACCTCCATCAAACTTAGAAAAACACCCCCTAGACCACCTTTCAAGATAAATTTGTACATTTGTTGGTAGGAAAATGTCCCGGCCGAAGGCCAATTCTTCCAACAGTACAGGCTCACTATCGTTCGCCAGGTAAAAAAATCGACACCTAAATAGTACGAAAGGTCTAAATATTGACGTAGAAATGGGTCCAAAGGTGTTAAAATCGTCAAACTAATGGGCCGAACGTCTTATAATATCAAAACTAGTGGGTCTAAACACGAGAGAGAAAGTGGTCCAGAGAACCGGTCAGCATAGTGGTTGTGTTGGGGCTGCATCATCATACACGTAGTTCCGGTGTATATTGTATAGTGTACGTACATTTATTAACCCTTTGAAGCTCGGACGCGTTTTAGCAGTTTATTTTGGCCATCATTAGACGATTGTATGCAGCTTAGGAAGTATCTGTGGGTATTGAAAGGGTAAATACTATCTCAATCAACCCTTTGACTAATCTGAATAAAATCGTCTAATAGTAGCCAGAAACAGAACAGAAACGCGTATTGGAGCTTGAAAGGGTTAAGGGGGTAGTGTTTATTAGTAATTCATTATTATTTATTATGTATTATTATTATCGTGTATTATTTATTATTATTATTTATTATCTTTTATTATTTATTATTATTATTTATTATCTTTTATTACTTATTTATTATCTATTATTTATTATTATTATTTATTATCTTTTATTACTTATTTATTATCTATTATTTATTATTATTATTTATTATCTTTTATTATTTATTATTATTATTTATTATCTTTTATTACTTATTTATTATCTTATTTATTATTATTATTTATTATCTTTTATTATTTGTTATTATTATTTATTATCTTTTATTATTTATTATTATTATTTATTATCTTTTATTACTTATTTATTATCTATTATTTATTATTATTATGTATTATCTTTTATTATTTATTATTATTATTTATTATCTTTTATTACTTATTTATTATCTTATTTATTATTATTATTTATTATCTTTTATTATTTATTATTATTATTTATTATCTTTTATTACTTATTTATTATCTATTATTTATTATTATTATTTATTATCTTTTATTATTTGTTATTATTATTTATTATCTTTTATTATTTATTATTATTTATTATCTTTTATTATTTATTTATTATTTATTATCTATTATTTATCTATTATCTATCTATTATTGCAATTTTAAGAGGAACCGGCCTTCGGCCGGGACATTTTTCTACCGAAAAATGTACACATTTATCTTGATAGGGGTGTTTTTTAATGCTTGATGGAGGTCTACCGGGGAAACTAAAAGATAACGTAATATATATATATATAACTAGACCCAAAAAAGCGAGTAGACCCCCTTAAGCAAGTAGACCCCCTTAAGCGAGTAGACCTCCTTAAGGACATACTTGACTGTATAGAGAGACTAATGACACCAGTGGCACCAATAGGCGGAGGAGGTTGGTCGGGCCACAGATCGTGTCCTCGCTGTGAACACAGTCATTGGTTTGTGTTGGGGCTACATATATTATATGTTCCCCGGTAGACAGTAGCGTAGTCAGTTGCCCAGGAGATACGACTCGATAAACACCAGTCGCTCCTCACTCCTCGCTTACGACACACTCTAGGTACTCGGGAGTTTTCTACTAATCTATTGTGAGATATATATATATATATATATATTTTTTTTTTTTTTTTCTAGATGATGGCAATTTGCTATCTTATCCATACTGTTTAATCGGCTATTACTAAGATTTTGTAGCGAAAAATGTGGCCAATTATGAAAAGTTGGCAATAATATGACACAGTGCCATAGACATCATATTGTTCCACCAAGAATCGACAAATTAGATGCTAAGGGATTCACTTTACCATCAGCTAAAAGAGATATATAGTAAGTATATATTTTGTTTCCACTCCAACACCAAACACCTCCAATGAAATTAATGAAATAATACAGAAAAAAATAACAAATTATATATACCATAAGTGATCGCAGTGTCTCGCATATTATATCCATAAATAATGATATGGTAACGTGTAATAGATATATGCATTTCTGTGATCTGCACCTGATAAGCTGAGGTACAGTCGCGCTAATAGGTGATGTCTCAGCACCAAGGTTGTTTTGATCAATAATTGTTATCAGCAATATCAAAGCTTCATTTCTTCATATCGAGTGAAATATACCATCATGTTCCTACACTTACCCAACCTATTCAACATCTGACAGACATTAATACAGAACAGAGCGAGCCAAACGAAATGACAGCTGGAGCATGACTTATTAGCGCGACTGTACTATAAGGTCGACGTGGAAATCTTCTGACAGGACGTACAGTTGGCCACATAAGTGTTGTTCCTCGCCGTGATCTTATGTATGAAAGTAAATTAGAATTAAGGGGGGTCACCGGCTTTTTTGTTATCTTTCTCTCCTGTTCTCGCTTTCCCTTGCTTGTATTCATTTGGCCCCATTCAGCCAACTGTTTTAAGACGTTTATCCCCATTCAGGTGTCGATTTATTCCTGGCGAGCGATAGCGACCCAGCATTGTATTGAGAAATCCAGATTCGCCGGAGACATTTTTCTATCGAAAAATGAACAAATTTAGCTTGCTGTTCAAACAAAAATACATATATGCTGGCTCGCTACCGCTCGCCAGGAAAATATTGACAGCTGGATGGGGTTAACGTCTTAAAACAGTGGGCTGAATGGGGCCGAATGGATACAAGGCAAAGAGAGAGGGAGAGAAAGAGAAAAAAAGCGAGGTGGGCTCCCTTAATAAAGTACGAGTGTGATATCCTTTAATTATAAGTTGCCTAGTCAAACGAGTTAAGCCGGTATCACCCGAGCCCTTTTTCCCTCAAAATGTATCCTTAACACTGGTCTGGCAGCTTCTGAGGGGAACATTTAAAATATATCTGTCACCTAATTTCATGTATCATCAGTCTAGTTTCCGATACCAGTAAAATATATTCCAGAAATGTTGCCAGAATTTTTTTGATTATCGAATGTTGACTATAAATGCTCTCGTGTGATAACGGCTTTAGCAACTGCGTATATAAAACTACACTCGCACTTTAAGGGGGGTCACCTGCTTTTATATATTATTCTCTCCTTTTCTCTCTTTCTCTGACTTGTATCCATTTGGCCCCATTCAGCTAACTGTTTTAAGACGTTCATCCCCATCCAGGTGTCGATTTTTCCTGGCGAGCGATAGCGAGCCAGCATTGTATGGAGAAATCCGGCTTCGCCGGACACATTATTCTATCGAAAAATGTATACATTTAGCTTGCTGTAAAACAAAAATATATATACAGTATGCTGGCTCGCTACCGCTCGCCAGGAAAATATTGACACCTGGATGGGGGTAACTTCTTAAAACAGTAGGCTGAATGGGGCCGAATGGATACAAGCCAAAGAGAGAGGGAGAGAAGTATAAAAAAAGCGAGGTGGGCTCCCTTAAAACAACTACACTCGCATTATACAGTATATCCATGTATAAGCTCACGGAGAGGAACAAAACTTACGTGGCCAACTGTACAGTGGTGATAATAAGTGATGTCTCGGCACCAACTATGTTTTGATCAATAATTGGTATCAGCAATATCTAAGCTTCATTTATTCATAACGAGTGAAATGTACAAACATGTTCCTTCACTTATCCACTCTATTCAACATCTGACAGACATAAATACAGCACAGAGCAAGCCAAACGTAATGACAGCTGGGATATGACTTATTAGCGCGACCGTACAGTGGTGATAATAAGTCATGTCTCAGCTGTCATTACGTTGGACTCGCTCTGTGCCGTATTAATGTTTGTCAGGTGTTGAATAGGGTGGGTAAGTGTAGGAACATTCTTGTATATCTCACTCGAAACTAATCAAAACAATGATAAGACATTGCTGATACCAATTATTGATCGGAATATACTTGGTGCCGAGACATCACTTATTAGGCCGACTGTACGTAGCGCGGGAGGTTGGCTTCCCTGGAACAGAACTTAAAGGGAGATGGGTAGTTATTCTGGTCCCCTTTCTCCCTCGTGTTAAGTCCCATTTGTTTTAAGATTATAAGACGTTCGGTCCATTAGCTTGTCGATTTTAACACCCTTCGCCCCATTTTGTTGTCAATTTTAAGAACCCTTTTGCCATTTAGGTGTCGATTTTTTCCTGGCGAGCGATAGCGAGCCTGAAATTTTAAGAGGAACCGGCCTCTACCGAAAAATTTACAAATTTATCTTAAAGGGGGTCTAGGGGGGTGTTCTTTTAAGCTTGATGGAGATCTAGCGAGGAAACTAAAAAATAAAGGAATAAATGAATTAATAGACCACAAAAACGGCGCATCTCCCCTTAAGTGACCAACTGTAGGCAACATCGGGCGGGAGGTTGGCTTCACTGTCTCTCCTGACGTTCCCTCAGTTAGTATCCTACCTCCCAGTGCTGTGTTTGGAGAGGGTATTATCGGTAGAAGCAGTGTCTCTCTTGTACTCAGACTGGACACACACACACACACACACGGTCCTGGCGTCAAGGTAACATTACTCAACTCTCTCTCTCTAGGTTGGCTTCCCTTGTTTCGTCCCATTAGTTTGGCAATTATAAGATGTTTCACTCCTAAGTTCGGTGATTATAAGATATTTCTAAATACTCCTAGTTTGCAATCATAAGGCGCTAACCCCGTTCTGGTATCGAGCGTTTCTAGGCGAACTGTAGTAGGCTAGCTATTTGAGAAACCTGAATGTGGCTCTGAGGGCGAGTTTTTTTATTGTGTGTGTGTGTGTGTGTGTGTGTGTGTGTGTGTGTGTGTGTGTGTGTTTATGTCTGTTTACGCACGCTTCAAGGTGATCTAGTTAAACCTTTTATTAGCTGATGGTGCCTACTTGGATATACATGGCTCAATCATAGCAAAAACAAACCAATCCCTCATTAATAATTAAGGGGGGTCACCGGCTTTTTTTAATCTTTTCTCTCCTTTTCTCTCTTTCCCTGGCTTGTATCCATTCGGACCCATTCAGCCAACTGTTTTAAGACGTTTATCCCCATCCAGGTGTTGATTTCTCCCTGGCGAGCAATAGCGAGCCAGCATTGTGTGGCGAAATCCGGCTTCGCGGGAGACATTTCTCTATCAAAAAATGTACAAATTTAGCTTGCTGCCAAAACAAAAATATATATATGCTGGCTCGCTACCGCTCGTCAGGAAAACATTGACACCTGGATGGGGATAAACGGCTGAATGGGGTTGAATGGATACAAGCCAAAGAGAGAGAGAGAGAGAGAGAAAGAGAAAAAAAAAGCGAGGTGGGCTCCCTTGAACCAAATATCATCATCACCCCCCAGGACGTGTTGACACTCATTGTATACGGTGATGTGTATTTGTTTTTGGTTTGTTTTGTTTTTTCCCTTGTTGGTTTATTCAGATATATAATTTGTTTACTTTATTTATTATTTTGGTTTCGTTATTGTTTCTTTTATTCTCATTTCTTATTATTGATTTGTCTTTATTTCTCTCCTCTATTCCTTATATTATCTGTTATTCTCCTGATCTGCTTTCACTTGTTCTTGTTTATTTATTCATATATATATATTGTTTTTACGGGTTTGTTCCGTCTTATTCTACTTCTATACTTCTTTCTTTTTCTTTTGATTGTCTTCTTGTATTGTCCTTTTTTGGGTTTGTTGTCGTTTTTGTAGTGTTGTTTTTCTTATATTCATTAATTATCGTCTTTATTCCTTATATTATCTGTTATTCTCTATTTTTTTTCACTTTTTTTTTATTCGCCCTTTTTTCCCCTTCATTATTTATCTTTATTCCTTATATTATCTTTTATCTGTTTTAACTTTTTGTTGTTTTTTCTCTTTGTTCATTAATTGTCTTTATTCCTTACATTTTCTTTTATTCTCTTTATCCTTTTTCACTTTTTTCTATATTTTTGTCTTTTGTTCATTAATGATCTTCTTTATTCCTTATAATATTTGTATTATCTTTTTCTTTTTTCACTTTGTTGTTGTTTTGTGATCGTCGGCGTTCTTGTCTGTCATGTACGGTCGCGCTAATAAGTCATGACGTCCCAGCTGTCATTACGTTTGGCTTGCTCTGTGCTGCATTAATGTCTGTCAGATGTTGAATAGGGTGGCTAAGTGTAGGAACATGTTTGTATATTTCACTCGATATGAAGAAATGAAGCTTAGATATTGCCGATACCAATTATCGATCAAAAGATACTTGGTGCCGAGACATCACTTATTAGCGCGACTGTACACTGTAAATAATCAAGGGTATAAACAAAGGGTATAGATTGGGGTATGTTGATAGTGCTATTCCTTCAAACTTGGAAAAACACTCCCTAGACCCCCCCCCCCCCTCCTCAACATTCATTTGTATATTTTTCGGTAGAAAAAATCCCCGGCCGAAGGCCGGTTCTTCTTATAATTACAGGCTCGCTATCGCTCGCCAGGAATTAATTAACACCTAAATGGCACGAAAGGTCTTAAATTGACAACGAAATGGAGCTAAAGGTGTTAAAATCACCAAACTAATGGGGCTAAACACGAGGGAGTATAGAGCCTAGAAAAACTACCCTTTTCCCCTTAAGTGGGTAGATTATTGTGGGCACTTTAATTAACCTTGTCATGCCTATTATATGTTGATAATGCTTTAGTACCCCTCTCTCTCTCTCCTTGTATTAGACGGGTTTATGCCACTAATATACCTTATGGGGCTAGTGGCTGGTTATTTGGTGTATTAATTCACGTATTCGTATTTTGTTTAGTGTTTTCGCTTGACCTCCCTCAAACTTAGAAGAACACATAAACTAGACCCCCCCCCCCCTCATTTTTCGGCAGAAAAATGTACCGGCTAAAGGCTGGTTTCTCTTTTAATTACAGGCTCGCTATCGTTCGCCAGGAAAAAAAATTACACCTCTATTGCACGATAGGGCTTAAAATTGACAACGAAATGGAGCTAAAGGTGTTAAAATCGCCAAACTAATGGGCCGAACGTCTTAAAATTTCAAACTAATGGGGCTATAAACACGAGGGAGAATAGGGCTTAGAAAAACGACCCATCTCCCCTTAAGGGGGTAGAATATTGTGGACACTTTAATCAACCTTTGCATACCTATTATCTGTTGATATGGTTATTTACCTTTCTCTCCTTGTATTAGATGGATTTATTGCCTTTAACCCCTTCTGTAGCGGGAACGTCTTTTAAGTTTATTCTAGCTGTATTTAGACGATTTTGTGCAGTTTAAGAAGGATCTGTGGTAGTAAAATTGATTAAGTAAGATAGTTCAAAGTCTGAAAATTGCGAAGGCCCTTTTTAAACTGAATAAAGTCGTCTAATAGAAGCCAGAATCAAGTTTAAAAGACGTCGCCGGTATAGAAGAGGTTAATATCCCTTTAAGTGGCTATAGATTATTGTGGACACTTTATTTACCATTTTCATACCTATTATCTGTTACTATGGTTATTTACCTTTCTCTCCTTGTAATAGATGGGTTTATTGCCCCTAATATTCCATTAAGTGAGTTACTTTCTTTTCTTTCTGTTCTATGAGAATGACGGACACAAAAGGTAAAACTGCCTGTGACGAGTGCCTCCCCCAGAGTTAAAAGAGTGACAGGGCCAAAATCAAGGAACGTTCGAGTCAAAATGTCTGGTCACACGGAGTTTGAAACAATTTAAGTCATAGGATGAGGAAAAGATGGATTCAGGGAGAGAGTGTCCAGAGCTGTAATTAATGTGTGTGTCTACGTATGTGGTGGGCTGGATCTCTCAGAGTGAGGGTTGGTGTCCTCTACTTCCCATAGCCAGTTCTGACCTTTTTCACCATTCGTATTTCTATATGGTTTTTCCTGAGAGTGGTGAAAGCAGTGGTGCCGTTATGGTGTGCCCCATGGTTCCCTAGTGGCTTAAGGGGAGGCAGACCGTTTTTCTGGACCCCCTTCTCCCTAATGTTTAGCCCCACTAGTTTTGAGATTATAAGACGTTCGACCCATTAGTTTGGCGATTTTAACACCTTTCGCCCCATTTCGTTGTTAATTTTAAGACCTTTCGTGCCATTTAGGTGTCGATTTTTTCCTGGCGAGCGATAGCGAGCCTGCAATTTTAAGAGGAACCGGCCTTCGGCCGGGAAATTTTTCTACCGAAAAATTTACAAATATATCTTTAAGGGGGGTCTAGGGGGTGTTTTTCAAAGCTTGATGGAGGTCTAGGGAGGAAACTAAAAAGATATATGAATAAATTAATTAATAGACCAAACAAACGGCCAGTCTCCCCTTTCTCTCTGGCGTATAGGGATGTAGCGACCCCACCACCCGCCCCTTCCGCCCGTGGTGCAGTCAGTCTCTGTAGCAGTTTATACGGTGATTTATCGTTACTGCCTTATTGTACCACGGTTAAGGGAGCCCACCTCGCTTTTTTTTTCTCTTTCTCTCCTTCTCCCTTTGGCTTGTATCCATTCGGCCCCATTTAGCCTATTGTTTTAAGACGTTTACCCCCATCCAGGTGTCAATATTTTCCTGGCGAGCGGTAGCGAGCCAGCATATATATATTTTTGTTTTTTTCAGCAAGCTAAATTTGTACATTTTTCGATAGAAAAATTTCTCCGGCGAACCCGGATTTCTCCATACAATGCTGGCTCGCTATCGCTCGCCAGGAAGAAATCGACATCTGGATGGGGATAAACTTCTGAAAACAGTTGGCTGAATGGGGCCGAATGGATACAAGCCGCGGTGCAGTCAGCCTCAATGTAGCAGTTAGGGTGATGTATCGGTACTGCCTTATTGTACCACGGTTAAGGCTGGTGCGGTGCGATGTCGCCTGGTGCAAGTGCTTCAGGGGCACTTTGTTAAGGGGGTAGTGCTTGGTTTTTGGTCTATGTACCGGTATTCATTATATCATATATTTGTTTAGTTTCCTCGCTAGACCTCCATCAAGCTTAAAATAGCACCCCCTAGACCCCTTTTCAAGATAAATGTATACATTTTTCGGTAGAAAAATGTCCCGGCCGAAGGCCGATTCCTTATATATTACAGGCTCGCTATCGCTCGCCAGGAAAAAATCGACACCTGAATGGCACGAAAGGTCTTAACATTGACGAAGAAATGGGGTGAAAGGTCTTAAAATCGACAAACTAACGGCACGAAAATTTTAAAACCTCAAAACTAATATTGGAAACATGAGGGAGAAGGGGGTCCACAAAAAGCGAGTACTACCCCCTTAATTCTTGCTGAGACACTGTTAAGCTCGGTTCACACATGCACGAATTAACGTCACATCCGTCCCCGACCAAGAAAATAGGCAGGACGGCATCAATCTGGAGGCCCCATGTTCTGTTCCAACGTTCCAACTGTTCCAACGGTTTTTTGCCGCCGTTCTCATCCAGTTATATTCGTCGTCTAGACGCCGCCAGGCTGCGCCTAGACGACGATTGCTCCCGTGTGTGCCCCCTGGGTGTCCCCGACATAACAATTTTTCTGGCAGTTGCCCCGACCCATACGGACCATTTTATGCAAGCATAAAAAGGACGCCGCCCAGGCACGGCGAATTAAGGGTCGGGGATGGACGGGTCGTTAATTCGTGCATGTGTGAACCAAGCTTTTTAGCTTGGTTCACACAAATATAACTGGATGAGAACGGCGGCAAAAAACCGTTGGAACAGTTGGAACGTTGGAACGGAACATGGGGCCTCCAGATTGATGCCGTCCTGCCTATTTTCTTGGTCGGGGACGGACGTGACTGACGTTAATTCGTGCATGTGTGAACCGAGCTTTAGTGCTATACCAATATCTACCACTGTGATGACATAATGGGGCTGTGTTGTGGCAAGTCTTTATTGTACTGTACTTGGTGACGCTGGTCTCTGGGTCTTCTCCTGGACGACCTAGATGTGTGTGAATTTGTATTTTGTTTTTGTGTGTTAATTGTTTTCTGTTGTTTTGTCCCTATTCTGGCTCTGTCTTGAGTCGACTACACCTCCCCCCCGCTCTTAAATGGTTTGAATCTCCAGAATATCGCTAGAATTAATGCCGCTAGATGTAAAATGTGGCTCTAGAACGAAGTAAATACGTCTAGATGTAGCGGGAAAGGGGGTAATTTGGCAACACTACTGGTACAGTCGGCCAAATAATTGATATCGCGGCACCAAGTATATTTCGTTCAAAAATTAGTATCAGCACTATCTAAACATTAATTCACCACTTCGAGGGAGATATACCAACATGTTCCTATCTTTACACACACTATTCAACATCTGACAGACATTAATATAGCACAGAGCGAGCAAAACGTATTGACAGCGGCGACACGAATTAATTGACCACTTGCAAGTTTCGTTCTATAAGGAAGTTGGTGCTGTAGAAGTTAATATTTAGCAGAACTGTCAGCTTAAATACGGTCACAATACATTTATATATACGTAATACTAAATTTATCATACTGTTTATCCATCAGAAACCCACATTATTATTGCATTTCTCTTTAATATCGATGTTTACGGCTCCAACTTCCATATAGCCGAAAACTCGCAAGTGGTAACACACTGGTACAGGAAGGATATAAGAGATCAACCTTCCCCAAGGACAAACTGATGACTCCCTGTAGCTTACTGGCTTACAGCTTGTTAAGGGGGGATGGCTGTATTATATACAGTATATGTTACAAATGACTTTTGACAGTCACTGTAAGTATGGAGTTAAGATTAGGAAGACGTACTAACTGTACGATCCTATATTTATTATAAGGGTTAAGTATTAACTCTAGTAAGGATGACTTAAGGTGTCGATGTCCTTAGGAGTTAAATATTATGTTTAGTTATAGGTTGATTGTAGATTGAAGTGTAGGTTGATCTCAGCTCTCGTTCTCTGCTCGTAGTTTGATAATTATATTAAGTAGGTAGATAATTGTATCGCCGCCACCATCCCACTTATACCTTATACATAGTATATAATATAAGTAAAGGAGAAAAGGAAAGAATTTGGTATCCAACCAACTTTTATATTTATTCAAGTAACAACTGAATAGATAATAATTATACAGTACAGATGTACTAATATATAAGTAAAAGAGAGTTCCCTATATTGAGAGGAATCTCTGGGCTATGTTCTCGGGCCCGTTGTTAAAGTCTATCTGCAGGTCCACCTTTCCACCTAGCCTCACTACACACCTCCTCCCTACCTCCCAGAGGTGAAGGAAATTTCCATCAGGAATTTCCATCACCTTCAGGTCATAGAATGAGGGCATTAGAGAGACACAAAGGCACGATTGCTTAAATGGCATGGGAACGGTTCCTGACTCATGAGTTTTAGAAAGGGGAAGTTACAAAGAGTTACAATGAATACCCCCTCAGAAAGTATAGTTACCTGCATAAAGATCATTCATAGCAAGTATACTACCTTAAAATTATATGAGAGATGGATATAGTGAATCCTTAATAAATGATTGAATAGTTAGATGTAATAATTATTATATATATATAGGGGTACGATGGCCAATGCAGACTACTGGACCCAAGGAGACTCACTTGAAACAAAAAAACTTGCACAGGCATAGGATGAGTACAAAGGGAGTACAAAGGAAATCAAGCAACAACAGATCTAGTGACCCTTCTAGGCTGCTTGTCTTCCAAAACAATGTGGATAAAGTGTCCAAACAGTGGTTTAGAGTGGGTAAGGGAACATTGGAAAGGGAATTACTGCCCTAGAACTAATGTCCGTGGCAGGATTAGGAAGTTAGTAGGGGACAGATGGGTTAGTAACTGAGCAGGGGATAAAATAAAGTTATTCATTTACAAACGCAGTCAGTCGCGGGTTCGATGCGAGATATTTGTCTAGGCGGAGTTTAAATGAATCAACGGTGATGCAGTCTATAACGTCTCGGGGAAGCCCATTCCACAAGTTGACAACTCGATTGAAGAAGAAATTCTTAGATTCGTGAGAGTTAAAAGATTTACCAATAATTTTGCAACCGTTTCCCCGCGTGTAATTAGATTGGTCGATAGTGAAGTACTTACTACAGTTCATATTGTCGATGCCTTTGATGATTTTGAACACTTGAATTAAGTCACCTCTTAATCTGCGCTGGGTTAAAGGAAATAGATTTAATTCTCTAAGACGCTCTTCGTATGGTTTGTTCTTTAGGCTAGGTATCATTTTGGTAACTCTACGTTGAACTCGTTCTAGCTTGTTTATATCTTTTTGGTAATAAGGGCACCAGGATTGAACGCAGTATTCCAGAAGAGGGCGGACTAAGGAATTGTAAAGGGTTAGGATAACTTCTTTGGATTTATGCTCAAATGACCTGCCTATAAAGCCAATTATTTTGTTTGCCTTCTTAACAACTTCTGAACATTGTTGACTCGGTTTTAGGTTACTCGATATTGTTACTCCCAGATCGGTTTCTCTGTTTACATTCTTAAGCTGAGTGCCATTCATCGAATAGTTTGCTTTCTCATTTAGGTATCCGATATGTAGTACTTTTCATTTATCCGCATTGAAACTCATTTGCCAAATTTGGGCCCAACATGACAATTTATCTAGATTCTGTTGCATATCGTCAACTTGTTCTTTTGAGAGTACACTATTTGCAATTTTTGTATCGTCAGCAAATTTTGAGATTGTACAGGTGAGACCCTCATCTATGTCGTGGATGTAAATTAGAAAGAGAATTGGTCCCAGTACGGATCCCTTGGGTACCCCACTACTTACATTGGTCCATTTAGATGCCTTACCGTTTATGACTACTCTTTGCTTTCTGTTGCTGAGCCAATTTTCTATCCATTTCAACACACTGTCTTGTATTCCATGCGCTTTTAGTTTTAGCAGTAAACGTTTGTGGGGAACTTTGTCAAAGGCCTTTTGAAAATCAAGGTATATAATATCTACAGCTTTACTCTCATCGTAGAGGTTGAGGATATCGTGGAAGAAGTCTAAGAGGTTTGTTAAACAGGAACGTTTTTTACGAAAGCCGTGTTGAGTATCTTTAAGTATGTTATTTTCCTCGAAGTGATTTACGAGTCTGTCTCTTATGACCGTTTCTAGCATTTTACATTACAACTGAGGTTAAGCTAATTGGACGATAGTTACTGGGTAGGGATTTGCTGCCTTTTTTTAATATCGGTGTTACGTTGGCTAGCTTCCACTGATCAGGCATAGTTCCAGACTGCAAGGATTTATTGAATAGTAATGTCAGTGGTTTGGAGAGCTCATCCTTAGCTTCCTTTAGAACTCTAGGCGAGATTGTATCAGGTCCAGGCGTTTTATTTACCTTGAGTTTATCTAAACAATTCAATACTTCTCTCTCTGTAACGGTGATATTGCTTAGAACATCTGAATTATCAATCTGAATCGGCGATGGTGTAGATATATCACTGAGGTCTTCTGTTGTAAAAACTGATGCAAAGAAGGTATTGAGGGCATTACTCATTTGTACTTCGTCTTTGGTGTATTCTCCATTTTCATCGACTAACGATCCAACAGTTGAAGTAACTACTTTTTTCTTTCTGATATAACTATAGAATTCTTTCGGGTTTGTTTTACTTTGATTCGCAATATGTAACTCTAAGGTCTTTTTACTTTGCTTAATTAACTTTTTGGCTTTTGCGTCGTAGCTCTACAAATTTCACCCGTTCTTGTCATTTTGTGAGGATTTTAATCTATCATTAGCAAAATTTTTAGCAAGCAGGCAGTTTGAAATATCTTTATTCCACCATTTGGGCTTATTATTATGGCCTGGACGCCGTATTTTCGATGGTATGCAGTTTTGTACTGCTTTTAGGTAAGTGGTTTCGAATAACTTCCAAGATGTATTTATGTCGTTATTGTTAATTAAATAGCTCCAGTCAGTTTCTTTAAACATAGCTCTAAGTTTATGGAAGTTTGCTTTCTTGAAATTAGGGACTTTTTCGATGCTACTATTTGGTTCGTTACTAGTAAACTTTAAAGTGAAAGTTATCGTACGATGGTCGCTGTTACTGAATTCATCACCAACATTCAAAGTCTCTATTAATTCTTCTTTTGTTGCAAGTACAATGTCAAGAACATTATTACCACGGGTCGGTGTTCGAACAAATTGATAAAGCGAACTCTCTTGCAAGTTCGTATACAAGTCATGTTCGGAGTGTGAAGTAAGAGTATCGCCCCACTTGGTCACAGGTAAATTAAAGTCGCCAAAAATTACGGTATCTTGTGAGTTACTTACATCTGCAATTTGTTCGTAAATTTCTCGGTCAGTTTGCACTGATTGAGCTGGAGGTCTGTATATTAACGCAAGTATTATTTGTGTACCTTTATTATTCTTTATTAGCACAAAAGATGTGTCGACGTTCACAATTTGAGGTTTTGACAAGAGGGTAGGGTTAAGAGTTTCTTTGATATAAAGTAAAACGCCACCTCCATTTCTATTTATTCGGCTTTTCTCAATGAGTAGATGAGTAGATAGATGCATGAATGGTGGGCCAAAATATTCTTTAACTATCACCTAATATACTCACATAGTACCAGCTGTTTATTTTCATGTTATTGCGTGAGATGAGATGAACTAAACAAAAAATAATGTTTTCGCAAATTCCTTACGGAAAACATAAAAAATTACTTTTTTTAAAGCTAAATTTCTCACAGTTCCCTAATTTTATCCTCTTTTCTGTTATTGTTGGTTGAGTGCATGAGTTGAAGTATACCCCTGCATGACCAAGAGGCTTTTACTTGCACGGCTAAAGGGGAGGAAGGGTGCGTCCCCATAGGGCCAGCAAAAAACACAAAATCCAATAGAGACGCATTTTTTCAAACTGATGCCAGAAGGTCGAACACCACAGTGGTAGAAAGCCATACTCACCTCTCTGTCTTGTATGAATATGGTTGAGTTTCCTTCACCATTGACAGAGCTGCCTTAACTAGAACAAGGGCTACCCTGGGACCAATAGAGACGCACTGCGCAAAACATAAGGAGACACGCGTCTGCTTAGGGGAGCTGGGTTGCGTCTCCTTGGGTCCTTGTAAATATGTGTTTATTTTGGTAACATTATTAAGCATAATAACCTTTGCTTTGATCTCAGGTGAAGGAAACTCAACCTTATGTATACCATACATAGTAGGGAGAATGGCTGTCTACCAGTGTGGTATGGCATCAGTTTGAAAAATGCGTCTCTTTTGGACTAAATAATTGTTGCTGGACCTAAGGAGACGCACCTCTTTCCCCATCTCAGCAAATCGGAATCGAATCAAGCATTTGTTAGCTACACAATCAAATTTTGATGTAGCCCCCCACCCCCATCATGCCTCTCCCTACTTCCCCCCACCATTTCCCTACCATTTCCCCAACTTCCTTTCTTATCACTCGATAGAGTGGCAACATGAATGAGCCCAACTCTTGCCTTTGTCAGTCAGACTGAGTGTATCGTCTCACCCCCGGCCACGACATTGACACGCACACACACATTCCTGACATATACATACACACACATACGCACGCACGCACATTCAAGCACTAACCTAAAAAGTTGTCATTGCTTTTGAGTTGCTCACATATCTACCAGACTACCCAGAAAGTTACAGTTTTTACCATTTTCAAGCTGAATGAAGGTACATGAACATGATATTTGGTTGGTTATTGAACGTTTATTATTTACAGAGATAAGCAGGCATAAAACAGGCGCATTAGCACCAAATATGCATGGGAGGGCGAGTGGCACTAGATTTAAACCTCAAATTAGCATTAATGTTCCATGTATAACTTCCCTGCACCCTCTAAACTCTTTTGGTAATGGCCTATAATTAGCAAATTAGAATGTTAAGTTATATTATCTGTCTATTTAATAATATGAATTATATGGCCTATGTCAGTCAGTTTTGTTATCTAAGCATTGTAAACTTACAACCAAAAGTACCATGCTTTCTTTCAAGTACCAATGAGGTTAATACATACCGTATATAATTTGTTGTGTTTTTGTCATTTAAACACTTCTGCGTCTCCTTAGGTCCAGGTGCGTCTCTTTGGGGTTTTGTGATAAAAAGGAGACGCATGTCTTATTTGTCTTCTCACTCTTAAATAAGAACAGGTACAACATTTTTGTTGACATTCTTTAAAAATATAAACATTTTGCTATTTATCCCCCCTACTCTCAGTTTCCAATCTGTTATAGGCTGACAGAAGCAACTCGACAAAAAAATAAGTACCCATTTTTGCGTCTGCATTGGCCATCGTACCTATATATATATATATATATATATATATATATATAATATATATATATATATATATATATATATATATATATTATTATTATTATTATTATTATTATTATTATTATTATTATTGTTTTTTTATTTGATTTACTATTTTTTACCCCAGACCTCAATCAAGCTTAGAAAAAACATCCCCTAGTCCTCCCTTCAAGATAATTGTTTATATTATTCGACAGCAAAATGTCCTGGGGCACGGTCCTCTTAAAATTACAGGCTCGCTATCGCTCGGCAGGAAAAAAATCGACACCTAAATGGCACAAGAAGTCGTAAAATTAACAAGGACATGGAACGAAAGGTGTTCAAATCGCCAAACTAATGGACCGAACGTCTTATAATCTCACAACTAATGGGGCTAAACATGTGGAAGAAGGGGGAGCAGAAAATCGACCCATCTCCTCTTAACCCTATTTGGGCCGAGGAGGGTATTTTTGGACTCCCCCCCCCCCCCCCCTCCTATACGCCCTACTAGTTCGGAGATTAAAAGACGTTTCACCCCACTAGTTTGGCGATAGTAAGACGCTTCACCCAATGACCCCATCCAGGTAAAGCATGAGTGGGGAAGTGGACACGGTTCTCAAGATTATCAAGGTTATTTTTAAGTGATCCACAGGTACACACACACACACACTCTCTCTCTCTCTCTCTCTCTCTCAGACAATAGCATCTCGCTCTCTCTCTCCCCCCCACCCCCCCCCCCCTCTCTCTCTCTCTCTCTCTCTCTCTCTCTCTCTCTCTCTCTCTCTCTCTCTCTCTCAGACAATAGCATCTCGCACCTGCTCTATTATACAGGAAGTTTGTTGTACACACTTATCCGCCATCCACACCCCGCAGACACTGTGTGGGCAACATACAACACTTAGGGCGGAATGGTTTATTTTTTTGGTCGATTTTATTATTTATATATATACGGTATATATATATATTTTTTTTGTTTTTCTTCCCAAGACATCCATCAAACTTAAACATCCACAAGATCCCCTTTCTAGATGTATTTGTACATTTTTCGGCAGTAAAATGTTCCGACTGACGGCCGGACCTCCATTAAGCTTAGAAAAAAACACCCCTTAGACCCCCTTTCATGATATATTTGTAAATTTTTCCGTAGAAAAAGTCCTGGCTGAGGGCCGGTTCCTTCAAAAATTACAATTACAAGAAGATCGACATCTAAACGACATGAAAGGTCTTAATATTGACAAAGTAATGAGGCGAAAGGTCTCAAAATCGCCATACTAGTGAACGAACGTCTTAAAATCGCAAAACTAATGGATCTAAACATGAGGGAGAAGGGGGTCCATAAAAAGCGAGTACCTCCCCATTAAGGGCAGGTTTTTAGGTTGTTCCCTAGAACCTCCATCAAGCTTAAAAATACACCCTCTAGACCCTCTTTCAAGATAAATTTGTATATTTTTCGATAGAAAAATATCCCAGCCGAAGGCCGGTTCCTCTTAAATTACAAGCTCGCTATCGCTCGCTAGGAAAAAATCGACACCTAAATGGCACGAAAGGTCTTAAAATTGACAGAAATGGGGCGAAAGTTCGGAAAATCGCCAAACTAATGGTGCAAACGTCTTAAAGTCTCAAAAGCAATAGGGCTAAACATGAGGGAGAAAGGGGTTCAGAAAAAAATCCCTCAACTGGAAATCTCCCCTCAAGCTAAATATAATCGTCTACGTATAGCCATATTAACAGGACAGAATACGTGCTCACCTACTGAAGGGGTTAACAATGGTGATAATTAATGGGCTGTTTTCCATTATAATTATTGAGAGGTTTTAATTTATTTTCATTATAATTTCTTTTCTTATTCCCCTATACCCCTGCAGATTGTAAAACATACCCCAGATATATATATATTTATACAGTATATATATTTGTTTTTATCTATCTATTTATTTATGTGTATTTATTCATGTAATGTATTTATTTATATACCTAAATCCTAAATACCATACCCCATATATATATATATATATATATATATATATATATATATATATATATATATATATATTTATACAGTATATATATTTGTTTTTATCTATCTATTTATTTATGTGTATTTATTCATGTAATGTATTTATTTATATACCTAAATCCCCTTCCAACTCCCCCCCCCCCCCCGGACGATCTCCAAGGTAAACGTGTACAAATATCTCGCTAGAAAATGGTTCCGGGTAAAGAAATGACAGGCTTGCTATTGCTCGCCAGGTAATAAATAGACACCCGAATAGGTCAAAACGTCTTATAATCACCATAGTAGTGGGGCAAAGCTCGCCAGGATAAAATCGACACCTAGATGGCACGACAGGTTTTAAAATTGACAGATGTGGGTCGAAAGTTCTTAAAATCGTCAAAATAATGGGGCAAACGTCTTAAAATTAGAAAACCAATGGGACTAAACATTTGGGAGAAAGGAGTCAAGAAAAAAATCCCTCAAGTGAAAATCTCCCTTTAACCCCTTCTATACCAGCGACGTCTTTGTGGTTTGATTCTGGCTATGTTTTGACAATTTTGTGCAGTTTAAGAAGGATCTGTGGTAGTAAAAAGGGTTAAGGAAGGTAGTTCGAAGCCTGTTAGGAAGAATCTGTGGTAGTGAAAAGGGTTAAGGGAGGTAGTTAGAAGCCTGTTAGGAAGAATCTGTGGTAGTGAAAAGGGTTAAGGGAGGTAGTTAGAAGCCTGTTAGGAAGAATCTGTGGTAGTGAAAAGGGTTAAGGGAGGTAGTTAGAAGCCTGTTAGGAAGAATCTGCGGTAGTGAAAAGGGTTAAGGGAGGTAGTTAGAAGCCTGTTAGGAAGAATCTGTGGTAGTGAAAAGGGTTAAGGGAGGTAGTTAGAAGCCTGTTAGGAAGAATCTGTGGTAGTGAAAAGGGTTAAGGGAGGTAGTTAGAAGCCTGTTAGGAAGAATCTGTGGTAGTGAAAAGGGTTAAGGGAGGTAGTTAGAAGCCTGTTAGGAAGAATCTGTGGTAGTGAAAAGGGTTAAGGGAGGTAGTTAGAAGCCTGTTAATTGATGGAGGCCCTTTTTAAAGTGAGTGAAATCATTTAATAGTAGCCAGCATAAAGTTAAAAGGACGGCGTTGGTACAGTCGAATACCATAGTCATAAATATTTGAGGACTTCACTTATTTGTATTTATGGAAGCATATCTTTGGAAACAAATTTATGAATATAATTTTCTTTACATCAACTACAAAACTAATATTATATATCATTTATTGAACAGCAAGAACTGTCCAAAAATTCATCTAGATAGCTATAATTGCATAAAGAAAAACATAAGGGGTCCACGAATTCTAATGAGTGGGCTAGAGACTATGGTATCCGACTGTACAGAAAGGGTTAATGATGCTTTTCGTTCTTCCGTTACAGCATGCGAGTACCGATTTACCTGTTGGAGACATTGGTGGTCGTCCTTGGTTTGGCTCAGACCCCCTCGTCCTACCCATACCAGACCAGCAGCCGAGGAGACGTGGATAATACCAGTACCAATGTGAACAACGGTCATGAACAATACCAGGAAAATAGTCATACCAGTACCAATGTGAACAACGGCCATGAACAATACCAGGAAAATAGTCATACCAGTACCAATGTGAACAACGGGCATGAACAATACCAGGAAAATAGTCATACCAGTAACAATGTGAACAACGGCCATGAACAACACCAGAAAAATAGTCATACCAGTACCAATGTGAACAACGGCCATGAACAATACCAGGAAAATAGTCATACCAGTACCAATGTGAACAACGGCAATGCACAATACCAGGAAAATAGTCATACCAGTACCAATGTGAACAACGGCAATGCACAATACCAGGAAAGTAGCCATACCAGTGCCAATGTGAACAACGGCCATGAACAATACCAGGAAAGTAATAATACCAGTACGAATTTGAAAAACGGCAATGAACAATCCCATGATATTTATTCTACCAATCTAACTATCAGCAGCAGCAGCAACCGTGATATGGATAATACCAATAAAAACAATGAAATGAATAACACCAGAGCTATGAGAAATAGCAATAACAATGGCATCAATAAAAACAATGAATACAATAATACAAGCCTGAATATCATCATTAGCACCAAAGATAATGATGACAGTAACACAAATGGCAACACGCTCCATTCTAGCGCTAATAAACGTAATGATATCCCTAATACCACTACGAATAGCAACTTTATTAATCATGACACCGATAAATGCACTGAAAACAAAAACATCACTACGAAGAGCAACATCAGCAAGCGTGACACCAATAATACCTATACGAGTAGCAAGGTCAATAATAAGAAGACCAATAAATACAATGAAAACGATAACACCACTAGGAAGAGCAGAACCAGCAAGCGAGAGACCACTCCTAGAAAAATTTATTACCTTCGCAAGAACCTACTGCAGGCGCTCCCGAAGGTCTGCCCCGACAACGACGTATGGACCTCCCGCGACATGGATTTCCAGATAAAGAGGCGCACCAAACGTACGTTGTACTTCCCCGTGAGGAATTGCCGGCAGGAGCTTAATCCATGCGTCGCCGCCAATATGCTGCGGGGTAAAGTGCTGGTCAGGGTGAAAAAGAAAAGGTCAAAGAAGAGGATAAAACTGATGGTATCCAAATATGTTATCCACGTCATTTTAGAGGAAGACGAGGAGTGTATTTGTGTGGCTGACTCTGCAAAAGACCACCACCCATTACCCAATGATCCGGGCCACATTCAAGTTGTCAGTGTCAATATTTCCACGGCACCAGGCACTGTACCAGGCACTGTACCAGGCACTGTACGCGGCACTGTACGCTCTCTAACGTGTAACAACACACCTACACTCATAACTTAGCATTTCTGTGGCAGCAAGACGTTCATGTGCACTACCTAACAAATACCTAATATCCTCCATTCATGTTTATCGTTTATCATATGCTATGTCATTTGCTTCACCCATTTAATTTTTTCACTCTTTGACATATATTGAGACACTATATTATACCTACCATCTTCTCGGCCTTCCACTTCTTCCTTCCACTTCACTGACATACTCGTCCATCCTTTTTACTATTCTTTCTTCAGTCATTCTAGTCATGTACCCATACCATCTGAGAACACTTTCTTCTACCTTTTGTTTAACAGATTCCCTAACTCCAAATTCCTTCGTTATGTTCACACTTCATACTCTGTATATTCTTCGTACTCATTAGGCATTTCTTAGCAAATCCATTTCAAATTTTCTCACTGCAACTTTTATTTATTTTGCCATACCAGAGTTTCGCACCCATACATCAATATAGTATATAGCTTATGTAGCAGAGGACCACTGGTTCCTAACATTCCTGTGCTTGGTATGCTTCCAGCCAGATCCCCACTGAGGTAAGCATAATAGTAGTGGAACTGTCATCCGGGTGAGGGACTACTCTGGGTCTGTTCCATCAGTGCCAAGGGTCATAATCCAGTGGAAATGGCACTGTGGAGTGGGTCAGTGGGGGCATGTCTGGAAGCCAAGAGGCAGTTTCTGCCATGGCCATCCCTTTTGGGGCGCTTCCTCTGGAAGCTGGGTGCCGGATTGATGATGATGATGACATCAACTTTTGCACTAGAATAAAACAAACAAAAACGTCATAGTAAAAAGGTTGTAGTCGATTGTTAACCCTTTGACTCTAATAGCTAGGCCTATACTGTAAAAAATTAGGATATAAAAGGGGTATGAAAAGAGAATATAAATACTATGAATAGTTATGATAGTTATTAAACTTTCTCTTCTTATAGTCGAAAGGTTCATAACTATGAATATACCTTTAAATTGCTAGATTGTTATTGACACTTTAATTGCCCTTTTTATGCCCATATTATTGTAGAGTGTACAGTTCCCAGAATATGAATATAGTACAAATTTTGTACACTGTACACTGTTGTGAATAGTAAAACGGTAAGTCAATTATCCATAGGTTCCCCTTTAGAGGCATATTGGTATTGAGAAACCCTGTTATTATAAGGATAAAAAGATATAACTAACAATTAAAGGCAAATCACTATCAATCTACCAAACGTGATTTAATATATTTTTAATATACCTTTTTGTCACGAGTGTTATTGTATTTATTATACTTTTAGTTTCCTCCCCAGACCTTCATCAAGATGAAAAAACACTCCCCTAAGACCCTCCTTCAAGATATATATTCGATAGAAAAAAATCCCGGCCGAAAATGCTGTTCCTCAAAAATTACAGGCTCGCAATCGCTCGCTAGGAAAAAAATCGACACCTAAATGACACAAAAAGTCTTAATGTTGACACAGAAATAGGGCGACAATTCCTAAAACGTCAAACTAATGGGCCGAACATCTTAAAATCTGAAAAATAATGGGGCTAAGCATGAGGAAGAAGGTGGACCCCCAAAACGACCCATCTCCCCTTAAGTGTTTTCTTTTTTCACCAACTCTGAACTGTAAGAATTCAAGGCTATACAAAAGGTCTCTACAATCCTTGGGTATACTGATAGTGATATACCTTTAAGGGGAGATGGGCCGTTTTTCTGGTCCCCCTTCTCCCTCATGTTTAGTCCCATTAGTTTTCAGATTAGAAGATGTTTGCCCCATTAGTTTGTCGATTTTAAGACCTTTCGCCCCATTTCTTTGTCAATATTTAGACATTTCGTGCGATTTAGGTGTCGATTTTTTTTCCTGGCGAACGATAGTGAGCCTGTAATTTTTGAAGAAGTGGCCTTGGGCCGGGACTTTTTTCTATCGAAAAATGTACAAATTTATCTTGAAAGAGGGTCTTGGGCGGGTGTTTTTTAAGCTTGATGGAGGTGTAGGGAAGAAACTAATATACTAATTACAGATATATAAATGAGAAAATGAAAACGACCCATCTCCCCTTAATTGTTATTCCTATATTAGATGGTATAGTACAGCCAATATTCCTTTGTAAGTGTATATTATCAATGGTGCTAATTATCATTTTCATAACCATGCTTATATATATAATAATAATAATAATCGCTAAACTGATGGGGCGAACATCTTAAAATCTCACAATGAATGGGGCTAAGCATGAGGGAGAAGAGGGTCCAGAACAACAACAACAACCAACTAACCTCCCCTTAATTCTGTAGTCTGGGGTGGGGGGGGGGGGGCGTTGAGTTGACTTTGGGCGTCAGTGTGCTTCATGGGTATTACAAAGACTCCTCATTATGCATTCAAAGACTCATTATACATTCAATGATGTAATCAGCCAGGAAGAGAGAGATATGCATGTTTGTTTATGATAGAGGGGTTATTTATGTGAGGCTAACATGCAAAACATTATTCATTCTTCTTCTTCTTCTTCTTCTTCTTAAGGGGAGATGGGCCGTTTTTTTTTTTTTTGGTCCCCCATTCGCCCTCGTGTTAATCCCCATTTGTTTTAACATTATAAGACGTTCGGCTCATTAGTTTGGCTATCTTAACACCTTTCAACCCATTTCGTTGTCAATGTTAAGACCTTTCGTGCCATTTAGGTGTCGATTTTTTTCTGGCGAGCGATAGCGAGCCTGGAATTATAAGAGGAACCGGCCTTTGGCCGGGACATTCTTTTACCGAAAAATGTACACATTTATCTTGAAGGGGTCTAGAGGTGTTTTTCTAAGCTTGATGGAGGTCTAGCGAGGAAAGTAAGACATAAAGGAATAAATGAATTATATGTAAACAGTGAACAGGAAGTTGCAACCTTGCATATGTACAATCCCGGCGCCATTACTTATTATATGCTGGCTATTATTAGACGGTTCCTCCTAAATTACAGGTTCGCTATCACTCGCCAGGAAAAAATCGACACCTAAATGACACGAAAGCTCTAAATATTGACAAAGAAATGGGGTGAAAGGTCTTAAGATCGCCAAACTAATGGGCTAAACGTCTTAACATCTGAACACGAAAGGGACTAAGCATGAGGGAGAAGGGTGTCCAGAAAAAACGACCCATCCCCCCTTAATGTAAATATGAACAGTGAACAGGAAGTGGCAACCTTGAATATGTGTACAGTCGGCCTAATAAATTATGTCTCATCACCAAGTATGGTTTGATCAACAATTGGTATTCTCGTCACCAAGTATGTTTTTGATCAATAATTGGTATTAACAATGTCTAAGCTTCATTTCTTCATATCGAGTGAAATGTACCAACATGTTCCTACACTTAACCACCCTATTCGACATCTGACAGACATTAATACAGCACAGGGCAAGCCAAACGTTATGACAGCTGGGACATGACTTATTAGCGTGACCGTAAAGTCGGACTAATAAGCCGTGGCACCACTGCAATTACATTTTGCTCGCTATATGCTGTACTAATGTCTGTCAGATGTTGAATAGTGTGTGTAAAGATAGGAACATGTTTGTATATCTCACTCGAAACGATAAATTAATGCTTAGATAGAGATGATGTCAACTATTGCTCGAAATATACTTGGTGCCTCGACATCACTTATTTGGCCAACTGTACAGTCGGCCAAATAAGTGATGTCTCGGCACTAATTATGTTTTGATCAATAATTGGTATCGGCAATATTTACCCATGATTTCTTCTTCTTGAGTGAGATATACCAACATGTTCCTACACTTAGCCACCCTATTCAACATCTGACAGACATTAATACAGCACAGAGCGAGCCAAACGTAATGACAGCTGAGACATGACTTATTAGCGCGTCATTATTTATTATATGCTGGCTATTATTAGATGATTTCATGCAGCTTAGGAGGGACGTCTATTAATCTGAGAGTTGTATTATACATCCATTAAGGGGAGATCTCCACTTGAGGGATTTTTTTTTCTTGACCCCTTTCTCCCTCATGTTTAGCCCCATTGTTTTTGATACTATAAAACGTTTGCCCCATTAGTTTAGCAATTTTAAGAAGTTTCACCCCATATTAAGACCTTTCATGCCATTCAGGTGTCGATTTTATCCTGGCGAGCGATAGCGAGCCTGTAATTTAAGAGGAATCGGCCTTCGGCCGGGATATTTTTCTACCGAAAAATGTACAAATTTATCTTGAAAGGGACTTAAGGGGCTGTAATTTTAAGCTTGATGGAGGTCTAGGGAACACACTAAATACCTCCCCTTAAGGGGATGGTGGCTGTTTTTTTGGGTCTATTAATTCTTTTATTCATATATATTTATATTTTCCTCACAAGCCCTCCCTCAAACTTAGAAAAACATCCCCTAGACCCCCCCTCAAGATAAATTTGTAAATTTTTCGGTAGAAAAATTTCCTGGCCAAAAGGCCGGTTTCTCTTATAATCGCCTAATGATAGCCAGTGCGGGAAGAAAAAATACAGCTTCACCCGCAGTGCAAGGGTTAATTAAGGGGAGATTTTCACTTAAGGGATGGTGTTTTTTCTGGACCCCTCTTCCCTCATGTTTAGCCCCATTAGTTTGAGATTTTAAGACGTTCGCCCCATTAGTTTGACGATTTTAAGACCTTTCACACCCCATTTCTGTAAATTTTATGACCTTTCGTGCTATTTAGGTGTCAATATTTTCCTGGCGAGCGATAGCGAACCTGCAATTTAGGATTACCAACCCAGTAGATGCAATAACTTTAAATAACGATAGCTTGGAAGCGGTCAAGTCTTACAAGCAACTTATTAAGCAGTCATTTTGAAGATTTGGACGATGTTAAATATAGACTTAGAAATCTTGAGCTAGCTTTAATAGGGACATTGTTTTTTATTAGCAAGATGACTTGAAAAGTTTAATCTTTTTGTTCAATTATTACTGTACAATCGCGCTAATAAGTCAGGTCTCGGCACCAAGTATATTTTGATCAATAATTGGTATCTGCAATATCTAAGCTGCATTTCTTCACATCGAGTGAAATATACAAACATGTTCCTACACTTACCCACCCTATTCAACATCTGACAGACATTAATACAGCACAGAGCGAGCCAAACGTAATGACAGCTGGGACATGACTTATTAGCGCGACTGTACACCCTCGACTTTGACCTACCTCTGTGTTATAGTGCAAACGCCAAGAATATATAATCAAGTAGTTAAGGGACCCCACCTCGCTTTTTTTAATCTTTCTCTTCCTCTCTCTTTGGCTTGTATCCAATCGGCCCCATTCAGTCTACGTTTACCCCCATCCAGGTGTCAATATTTTCCTGGCGAGCGGTAGTGAGCCAGCATTTATATATTTTATGTTTTGACAGCAAGCTAAATGTGTAAATTTTTCGATAGAAAAATTCCTCCGGCGAAGCCGGATTTCTCCATACAATGCTGGCTCGCTATCGCTCGCCAGGAAGAAATCGACAGCTGGATGGGGATAAACGTCTTAAAACAGTACGCTGAATGGGGCCGAATGGATACAAACCAGAGAGAGAGAGAGGGAGAGAAAGATAAAGAAAGCTGGTGACCCCCCTTAAGATCATGAACGATGTAAATCACCGTCTGAACTTTCACTATGCTATGCTTAGATCGGGGAGGAGGTTAGCACTCCCTAAGGCCGGTATCACACGAGCCCTTTTTCGAGCAATTTTTACGGGCAATTATGGTCTGGAAGTTTAAATTTTTTCACTTTATCAGAATTCAGCCGCCTACCATAATCTACCTTCAGTCTAGTTACCGATACCAGTGCGAAAGAATCCCGAAATAATACGAGAAAAAACTTGCTCATGGAAAATTGACGGAAAAAGCGCTCGTGTGACAGCGGCTTTAAAGCACAAGGGACTTGGGTTCTCGAAAAGGGGCTCCAGTCCTGACGATATTCTTGACTTACAGTGTGCTGGCTTAATCATCTAGAAGGGTTGATAGCCTCTGAAGTCTTGTTCTAATTAAAACTAACTAACCTTAAGCAACAGTGCACACAAGTAGGTTTAAGGGGAGGCAGACCGTTTGTTTGGTCTATTCATTCATTTATTCATATGTTTCTTTTAGTTTCCTTCCTAGAGCTCCATCAAGCTTAGAAAAACGCCCCCTAGATAAATTTGTACATTTTTCGGTAGAAAAATTTCCCAGCCAGAGGCCGGTTCCTCTTAAAATTGCAGGCTCGCTATCGCTCGCCAGGTAAATATTGACACCTGGACGGGGGTAAACGTCTTAAAACAGTATGCTGAATGGGGCCGGATACAAGCCAAAGAGAGAGGGAGAGAGAGGGAAAAAAAGCGAGGTGGGCCGCCTTAATTAACGGTTTCATAACAAATTATTCTCGTAATTCAATCATACTATGTTTCCGTCCATACATAAAATCACCGAACGTGTACAAATTAATGAGGCCACCTGTACATGAATCCTTAGTCACATTAATGAGGCCATCTGTACATGAATCCTTTGTCACATTAATGAGGCCATCTGTACATGAATCCTTAGTCACATTAATGAGGCCACCTGTACATGAATCCTTAGTCACATTAATGAGGCCACCTGTACATGAATCCTTAGTCACATTAATGAGGCCACCTGTACATGAATCCTTAGTCACATTAATGAGGCCACCTGTACATGAATCCTTAGTCACATTAATGAGGCCACCTGTACATGAATCCTTAGTCACATTAATGAGGCCATCTGTACATGAATCCTTAGTCACATTAATGAGGCCATCTGTACATGAATCCTTAGTCACATTAATGAGGCCATCTGTACATGAATCCTTAGTCACATTAATGAGGCCATTTGTACATGAATCCTTAGTCAAATTAATGAGGCCATCTGTACATGAATCCTTAGTCACATTAATGAGGCCATCTGTACATGAATCCTTAGTCAAATTAATGAGGCCATCTGTACATGAATCCTTAGTCACATTAATGAGGCCATCTGTACATGAATCCTTAGTCAAATGAGTATACCTGTGTTCACAAACCTGTATAATCTTAACTCCTTCTTTACCAACATGTGTTTTGAGTTATATTCTAGCTATACTTACTGTAGACGATGTTATGCATTTTAATAAGGATCTGTGGTAGTACAAAGGGTTATTAAGGGGGGTGACCTGTTTTTGTTCTGTCCTTTTCTATCTTTCTCTGGCTTGTATCCATTTGGCCCCATTCAGCCTACTGTTTTAAGACGTTTATCCCCATTCAGGTGTAAATTTTTTACTGGTGAGCGGTAGCGAGCCAGCATATTTTTTATTTTTGTTTGACAGTAGGCTAAATTTGTACATTTTTCGATAGAAAAATGTCTCCGGCGAAGCCGGATTTCTTCATAAAATGCTGGCTCGCTATCGCTCGCCAGGAAGAAATCGACACCTAGATGGGGATAAACGTCTTAAAATAGTTGGCTGAATGGGGCCGAATGGATACAAGCCAGAGAAAAAGAGAAAAGGACAGAAATAACAAAAATCAGGTCACCCCCCTTAAGTGAGATGGTTCGAAGCTTCTTATTTGCTGGTTACCCTTTTTAAACTTACTAAAATCGTCTAATAGTTGCCAGAATAGAATGAAAAGGACAATGTCGGTACAGAATGGGTTAATGATGCAGTGCTAATAGTTGTACTTATGTAAATGTATTACAAAATAAATATGACTGAATGACTACCACTCTCTTTTGAATCACCTGTACCTTGTCTCTGTTCAATTCTGAGATAGATCTAACTGAAATTCATCTATTTTTTCTTATTATGATGGGAATGTGTTATGTCCGGAGCAGGATGAGCGTCTTAAGCCACCATCACATCTTCCTGGTCTGTGTCGGTGGTGCGAAAAGGGCGCGGGACTGCAGGTACACGTGGTCAAATGGGATTAATTTATTCCAGCGTGGCAGCTACAGGTGCTGCAGTCAACCTGCGATTAACGGTGGTATTCTCGGCGGCATGCGGAGGTGCTTGGTGACTATGAAAAAATGTGGTCCCCGAGGATACACGATATACGGCAGAGTACCTGTGGATACCTGTGGGTGCCGCAGGTAAATCTGCAGTCTGTGCCGGATGCCGACACCATACCTGGCAGGTGATATGTGGTCACCTGCAGTTGTCACCGGCAGAGCCACTGGCGTGTCCGCAGAGCATCTCAGGTACAACCGGCGATGGATGCTTAGGAGCCACATGCCAGAGAGCTTATAAGAGGCTCTTACGACATAAACCGACGGTTGCCGGCAGCAACCACCACATTTCCTACGACATGAATCAATCTTTACCGCCGGAATCCGCATGCTTTCCGTAGGTATATTGCGATTGGGTACAGCACCAATTAAGGACGGCGTCTGCCTGCGTTATGACTGCGGCTGCCACAGGTATGTTGCACAAGACAAATTTCGGCCTCCAGAATTTTAGAGCAAGCTTAATTTTGCCGGGTGCCATCCCGAACCTTACCGGCTTACCACAGGTTACCACAGATATTGCAAATACATGGTGTGCCACAGGATATGCATGATTGCCTTAATCGGCATAATTCAGCATCAACATCAGGGCCTTTACACTAACTTTCCTACAACGCTCTATTCCATTCATATATAGTCTATTTATTATAGGTAAGCCAGAAAACGGGTAGCCGGCTTATTCGGGCCTTTGTTGATTCGTCCCAGGCTTACTCGGCACAGGCTAATTCGAACTTTCCCCCCACTCCCTCACCGTCCCCCACCCCCACCCTGTAATATTTAGAAAGACATAATAAAGGTGTATAAGACAATTAGGCAAGGGACTGGAGTTCTCGCAAAGAGGCTCCATACTGACGCTCTTCTTGAATCACAGTGTGCTGGCTTAATACCCCCCCCCCCCACCACCACCCCGTCCTCCTCCCCCTTGCCCTCCATCTCCTCCTCCACGTGCCCATCCAACACCTCTTTTTACCCCCACCCCCCTTGTCCCCCCTTCAAATTATCCCCCTCCCCCTCCTACGTCAGTTCAGTTTAGGCGGTGCGCGCGAGTGGGTGCGCTGTGAGAGGGCTCATTACCAAGCTCCTCACTTACTGTTCATAGTTTTGACCCTGTGAAGATTGTGACGCACTTTGACAGCTTATTCATTTTAAATCATTGTATGCAACTTAGGAAGGATCTGTGGGATTTATGAGGGTAAAGACGGTCTCAATTAACCCTCTGATTTCCATAAACCCTTCCTAATCTGAATATAATTTTCTAAACATAGCCAGAACAAAGAAAACAAATGCATCCTCGTATCTTCTAAGGCTTAAGTCGAGTGATACGAAGTTACCGAAAACGTTTCCTTAACCCCTTCTTTACCGGCGACGTCTTTTTATTATATTCTAGCTATATTTAGATGAGTTTCTGCAGATAGAAAGAAGGCTCTGTAGTAGTAAAAAGGGCTTAGTGAGATAGTTCGAAGCCTGTTAATTGCTGTAGGCCTTTTTTAAACCTAATAAAATCGTCTAATAGTAGCTAGAATAAAGTTAAAAGACATCGTCGGTACAGAAGGGGTTAAAACACTACAATAGCAACAAACAATGTACAGTCATGAGCCATAATACCTGCACACCCATTTGAATCTGTATCGAACCCAAGCGAGACCATCCAATGTTTGGTTGTCCCAGAGGCTTCACAACTTGGCTTTAAGGGGGGATGGACCGGTTTTCTGGACCACTTTCTCCCTCATGTTTAGCCCCATTAGTTTTCAGATGTTAATATGTTTGCCCCATTAGTTAGTCTATTTTAAGACCTTTCGCCCTATTTCTTCGTCAATATTTAGACGTTTCGTGCTATTTAGGTGTCGATTTTTTCCAAGGCGAACGATAGTGAGCCTGTAATGTTGGAAGAATCGGCCTTCGGCCGGGAAATTATTCTACCGAAAAATGTACAAATTAATCTAGAAGGGGGATCTAATGGATGTTTTTTTTTTTTTATTTGATGGAGGTCTAGGGAGGAAGCTCGAAAAATAATTAATACATGCAAAAATCGCCCAAAAAGTGAACCATCTCTCCTTAAGACATTTCACCTGGTTAATTTCAACCCAATAAGGAGTCAATATTTCCTGGGCGAGCAATTACAAGCCTGCAATTTGGGAGAAATCAGCCTTCAAAACAGGAACTTTTTTCGGACAATATGTACACTCGAGGAAAAAAACAATCTTTACACTAACGCTCTAAACATTTTGGAAGTGGGTCGAAATCGTGTGATAATACTTCAAAAATGTACGGTGTCGTTTTTTTTTTTTTTTTTTTTTTTTTTTTTTTTTTTTTTTTTTTTACTTAAAAAAAATTGTGTTTCTGTATATCTTCTACAAGAATATTATTGGCAAAACCTGTAAATCAGTAATATAGCCTACGGCCCTATTACCCAGAGAATATTAAAAACAAAATCCAGTTGTTACAAACATTTTATGAATGGAGGATGCCTTTAGGCACATGGACCTTTTTGTTTTATCTGTGTTTTTCCTTCCTCCGTTCATTGTCTCTTAAAAAAAAAAAAAAAAAAAAAAAAAAAAAACACACACAAGTGGGGAGGGCTTTGAAAGTCAGGAACAATAAGGGGTTAAGACATTTAAGGGGAGATTTCCACTTGAGGGATTTTGTTCTTGACCTCTTTCTCCCTCATGTTTAACCCCATTACTATTGAGATTTTAAGACGTTTGCCCCATTAGTTTGGCGATTTTAAGAACCTTTATCCCATTTCTGTCAATTTTAAGATCGTTCGTGTCATTTAGGTGTCGATTTTTTCCTGGCGAACGATAGCGAGCCTGTAATATAAGAGGAACCGGCCTTTGGCCGGGACATTTTTCTACCGAAAAATTTACAAATATGTCTTGAAAGGGGTGTCATTTTAAGTTTGATGGAAGTCTACAGAGCAAACTAAAAACCTCCCCTTAACGAGTGATTATGGGTAAAAAAAAAAGAAAACATTGTCCTCACCTTTAATAGTAGCCTACATAAATACGGAAACTCGAGCTAAGTTTTGTACTTACTAGATGGAATGAAGACCTAAAATACGATAAATGCGGGTCGATCCACACTTGTTTTTTTCTATGTGGAAGAGGGAGACAAAAGACAAAACTGCCTGTGAAAAGTGTGAAATAATTATATTTATCTATCTATCTATTGCCTGACGCCGTGATCCCCGAAAGGGTGGCCACGAACGAAACGCCCCCATGCACCTTTGTCCCCAGTCAGTCGACGCCCCTCCTCCCATCCAGCACCGCCTTCATCCATATACTTTTTCACTCCATCCTTCCACCTCTCTTTCGGTTTACCTCTCCCTCTCTGTCCTTCCACCTCGCTCTCGTACACCCTATTAGTCATCCTCTCGCTTCCCGTACGCTCCATATGGCCGAACCATCTCAAGGTGTTCCTTTACACACTTCTCCAGCACACCAAACCTCCCTCTTACTTCCTCATTTGTGTCTATCCCTCCATATAACTCCGCACACACTTCTCAAGTAGCTAATTTCCACCCCTCTCACTCTTGGTCTGAGTTTCTCCACCAACGTCCATGCTTCACTTCCATAAGTCAGTGTCGGGATTATCACACTGTCATGCAAGAACTTCTTCACTTCCATGCTGACCACCCTATTTCTTGTTACTGCTTTCAGCATTCCTACAACCCTCTTCCCCTGTTGCACCCTCTCCCGCACTTCTTCATCCATACTCCCATCTTTACTCAGCACACTGCCCAGATACTTAAATGAGCTGACAATCTCCATAGCCTGACCGTTCAACTTCACCTCACACTATGTGGCTTCACCCCTTTCGAAGACCATAACCTTGCTCTTCCCCGCATTTACCTTCAGATTCCGTTTTTCGAACACTGTTCCAAACATATTTACCAGACCCTGCAACTCCCATTCATTATCGCTCATCAGAACTGTATCATCAGCAAACAGCAGTGCAGGTAGCTTCCACTCGTTTCCCTCCCTTATCAGCGACACACCATCATCCACTGCTCTTCCTTGTATTTATTTCATGACTCCATTCATATATACAGTAAACAACCACGGGAACCTCACACACCCCTGTTTCAACCCAATAATCAGATCAAAGAACTCGCTCTGCTTATTCTCCACACGTACTGCCGCTGCCTTTGCACCCTCATAAATGCTCTTCACTGCTTTCAGCAACTTGCCATCTACTCCGTATATCCTAAGTACTTTCCACACACCTTCTCTATCCACTCTGTCATAGGCCTTCTCCAAGTCCATAAAGGCAACATACAACTTGTGTTGCTTCTCCAGATATTTCTCCACAACACATTTCAGGGTAAAAATCTGATCTACACATCCCTTCCTAAACTCGTCACCTATCCATTTCCCCGTTCTCGCTCTCACTCTCTCAATTACTACCCTACTGTACACCTTCCCTACTACGCTTGGAAGACATTCCTCGGTGGTTACCACACACTCCTCTTTCCCCTTTACCCTTATATAGGGGGACTATTATGCCTGTCTTCCAGTCATCAAGTGCACTCCCCTTTTCCCATGCTAGTTTGCACATTTTCCATACCCATTCGATCATTATCTCACCACCATACCTCAGCATTTCCCCACACAAATAATTATATATATATATATTAAATTAGTCTATTCAATATAATAGAGAACAATTATTGTTTTCTTGTTAAACATACCTACAATATAGTAATAAAGTAGAAGTGCCGCTTTGCCCAAAATCAAAACGGCATACCCAACTCTGCAATGGGTCACCATCATCACAAGTATTACTATCATCAATCATACTATCACCATCATCACTACTACTGCCATCTTCACTACAACTCCACCATCATCACTACTACTGTCATCATCACCATTACTATGATCATCATCACTATTACTATGATCATCATCACTACTACTATTACAATCATAACAACTACTCTCAACCATCATCACTACTACTGTCATCATCATAACTACTACTGTCACCATTGTCACTACCATCATCATTGTTACTACAACTATCACCAGTCGGTTTATCTCCAGTAACCATCACTATAGTCGGTTTATTTCCAGTAACCATCACTATAGTCGGTTTATCTCCAGTAACCATCACTATAGTCGGTTTATCTCCAGTAACCATCACTATAGTCGGTTTATTTCCAGTAACCATCACTATAGTCGGTTTATCTCCAGTAACCATCACTATAGTCGGTTTATCTCCAGTAACCATCACTATAGTCGGTTTATTTCCAGTAACCATCACTATAGTCGGTTTATCTCCAGTAACCATCACTATAGTCGGTTTATTTCCAGTAACCATCACTATAGTCGGTTTATCTCCAGTAACCAACACTATAGTCGGTTTATTTCCAGCTGATGGCAAATTGAATCCTTTAGCAGCTGATTTATCGATACCTAATGGAACAATATGAACCAGATTTGTCTCTGCATCATTATAGTGTCAAGTTTTGACAATTAGCAACATATTTCGCTACAAAATGTTCGTAATAGGTTAGTAAATAAGATGAACATATGACAAGTTACCATCAGCTGGAAAGATAATAGACTATAATACTTTTACCATCATCACTACAACTATCCCCATTGGACAAGAAGGAGGAAAAAATATCCTGGTCTGAATTTACCCTGCGGGGAGGTTAAACAGCCCAGCCCACATCTTTTCGGGGAAATTGAGCCTAGGCTATACTTTTCCCGGGAGAAACTTCAGCTTAAGGGAGCCCACCTCGTTTGTTTCTCTCCTTCTCTCCCTCTCTCTTTGGCTTGTATCCATTCGGCCCCATTCAGCCTACTTTTTTAAGACGTTTACCCCCATCCAGGTGTCAATATTTTCCTGGTGAGCGGTAGCGAGCCAGTATATATATTTTTGTTTTGACAGCAAGCTAAATTTGTACATTTTTCGATAGAACAATGTCTCCGGCGAAGCCGGATTCTCCATACAATGCTGGCTCGCTATCGCTCGCCAGGAAGAAATTGACACCTGGATGGGGATAAACGTCTTAAAACAGTTGGCTGAATGGGGCCGAATGGATACGAGCCACAGAAAGAGAGAAAAGGAGAGAAAGATAAAAATAAAAAGCCGGTGATCCCCCTTAAGGGATGTGCGGGCTGGGGGATTTTACCTGCTACACCGGTATAATCCCGCATACGAGGTCAAGTGGATTATATTAACTTATTACAAAACCTTTTATTATAATTATTTTAGATTTTCTTTGTTTTAAAACATGTGTATTTGTTTCATTGGTTTGGTGGTGTAATGGTTTAGATGCTTATGTTCTGGGTGTGGTGTCCCGAGTTCGAATCCCGGGAAGGCCATATGCTTTCATTAGTTTATTCAAGTACATTGGGGTTTGTATTTGATATTAATGTTAAAGAACGGGGTGTTACTTATTAATATCCATCTACTTGGGCATGCATAGATTTATTTATTTCGACTAGCTTCTAATGAATATAATATCATGCTTATATTAGTCGTTATACATGTATCATTATTCTCATCTTCTCTCTCTCTCTCTCCCTCTCTCTCTCTTCGGGATTAGAACCTCGGTCAAACACGTGTTTGTGGAATGTCCTGTTTGGGGGAGTTGCATCGGCGGCAGGGGGCTGGAAATCCTCCTCCCCTTGTATAATTTTCCTACTCAACGAGACAGAGAAAGGGACGAGGGAACGTGAAAGTTGTCCCGGACCCTGAGAATAGGAACTTGAAATGTTGTTTCTGTTCGGGCTCTGTCTCGTGTCGGCCACCCCCAGCAATGGGGTATGTGCCTGAGTATTTACATACATACATGCATACATACATACATAGCGTCGGCGGTATCTTCCCCATTGGTGTGGGCCTTGAGGGGGGTGACCTGCTCTTTGTCTCTCCTTTTCTCTCTTTCTCTGGCTTGTATCCATTCGGCCACATTCAGTCTACTGTTTTAAGACGTTTATCCCCATCCAAGTGTCGATTTCTTCCTGGCTCGCGATTTTTTCCTGGCTCGCGATAGCGAGCCAGCATTGTATGGAGAAAACCGGCGGAGACATTTTTCTGTCGAAACATTTATAAATTTAGCCTGCTGTAAAAAAAAATTAATAAAATATGCTGGCTCGCTAACACTCGCCAGGAAAAATTCGACACCTGGATGGGGGTAAACGTCTTAAAACAGTAGGCTGAATGGGGCTGAATGGATACAACCCAGAGAGAGAAAAAAAAACGAGGTGGCCCCCCTTAATGTGCGTACTGCCTCCCCTTAGTGCTGGGGGATGTTGGTTAAGGGAGCCCACCTCGCTTTTTTCTCTTTCTCTCCCTCTCTCTTTGGCTTGTATCCATTCGGCCTACTGTTTTAAGACGTTTACCGACATCCAGGTGTCAATATTTTCCTGGCGAGCGGTAGCGAGCCAGCATATATGTATTTTTGTTTTGACAGCAAGCTAAATTTGTAAATTTTTCGATAGAAAAATTTCAACGGCGAAGCCGGATTTCTCCATACAATGTTGGCTTGCTATCGCTCGCCAGGAAGAAATCTACACCTGGATGGGGATAAACGTCTTTAATCAGTTGGCTGAATGGGGCCGAATGGATACAAGCCAGAGGAAGAGAGAAAAGGAGAGAAAGATAAAATAAATCCGGTGACCCCCCTCAATCGCCCAGGTGGTGGCACATTTTCGTTTATAGAGGAGGCTGGTTATCTTTCGTTTTTTTTTTCATAGTGTTAGGTTTTATTTATTTGTATTGGTTTTCTCTCTCTCTCTCTCTCTCTCTCTCTCTTTGCTTCCTTATTTTTTTGTATTTTATCTTTTGTTTTGTGTGATTCTCTCCGTTTTGTATTTTACCTCCGCTTTTCTGAGTTATAGTATTATTTCACTTTTGGCAGCAGTGACCTTTGTTGTTGCGTTGTGGAGTTTCTTTTCTTTCTTTCTTTCTTTCATTCACTCATTCATTCATTAATAATTCATTCATTCATTAATGTATTCATTCATTAATGTATTCATTCATTAATGTATTCATTCATTCATTACATTCATTCACTCATTCATTCACTCATTCATTAATTAATTCATTAATTGTGTTCATTCATGCATTCATTACATTTTCAGCCAAGTGCATATGAAGAAAAAAAATCCTATATATGAATTACTAGGCCTCCCATTACCCACCAATTACTGCACACACGATAAAGGCGGGTGGTGCACTAGCTGCCAACTCTTCTTCACTTACCAACATTAATAGGGGAGGCAGTTGGTTTTGCTGGCCCCTCTTCTCCCTCATGTTTAGCCCATTGGTTTTTAGGTGTTTAGACATTCGGCCAATTAGTTTGGCGATTTTAAGACCTTTCGTGCCATTTGGGTGTCGATTTTTTCCTGGCGCGCGACAGCAAGCCTGTAATTTTAAGAGTAACCGGCCTTCGGCGGGGACAATTTTCTACCAAAAAATTTACAAATTTATATCGAAGGGAGGTCTTGCGGTTTTTTTTTTAAAAGTTTGATGGAGGTTTAGAGAGCAAACTAAACCCCCTCCTTAAACCATTGAACCGAACCAGTAAATTATGCTGCACAATACCGTCTGAGGTGAGGTCTACTATTTCCAATCATAATCTATAGTTTATTCGCTGTAAGTAGGCGAGAAATCATGACCTCTATTATCCTCTGTAACTCAAAAAGGGCTAGAGCAAATTGGCTGTAAATGTCCACATCTATTCCTTGACTGAGACTCTTCTCAACTGGTAAAAATATTAGCTTGATTACTCTAACCCTTTTTGAGTTACAGAGGTTAGAGGTCATGATTGCTCGCCTACTTACAGCGAATACACTATAGTTACCCGATAAGTCAGATATAAACATAGCAAGCTGTGTAGGTTTTATATTACTACTTCTATCTAGGCCAGAGCTACTCAACTGGCGGCCCGAGGTCCAGATCTGAACCTAGGATACATTTGTTATGTACAGTCGAGCTAATAAGTCATGTCCCAGCTGTCATTACGTTTGCCTTGTGCTATGCTGTATTAATGTATGTCAGATGTTGAATAGGGTGGGAAAGTGTAGGAAAATGTTGGTATATCTCACTCGAAAAGAAGAAATCATGTGTAAATATTGCAGATACTAAGTATTGATCAAAACATAATTGGTGCCGATACATCACTCATTAGGCCGACTGTACACGGCCAAGTGCGCGCATCCTATATGGTGAAAGACATTTGAACTAAAACTGAAAACTATACCCTTTTTTTCCCCAGCTGATGGTAAATTGCTATCGCGCTATTCTGGTTACTCGGCTATTACCAAGATTTTGTAGCGAAATGTGTTGTTAATTATGAAAACTTGGCAATAATATGACGCAGAGACATAGCAGTATCATATTTTTCCATCAAGAATCGATAAATCAGATACTAAAGGAATCAATTTACCATCAGCTGGAAAAAAAAAAAAAAAAAAAAAAAAAAAAAAAAAGGAAAAGTGGAGATTGGGCCTGAGCATATACAGTAGATAGATAGATAGATAGATAGAAACAAAATAGACTATATAGGAATCCATGTTTTGTGAGTCTTGGGAGAGAACTTGGTCTCGGGCGTGGCGCCACCTTCATTAACCCGTACAGCCCCGGCCGGTTTTATTATTTGTGTGCACCAGAACCCGGGCAATTTTCATTTTTTGTTTTTTTTATAAATATATCAGAATGTGTTAGAAAATAATGATAGACATGAAGAAATTTGAAAAAAGTACTTACCTAGGCCATTTGGGGGTCCTGGGAGGTAGTGGGGGTCCCCAGCCTCAGAGGAGCCTTAGCGCCATTTCAAATCTCCCGCGCCAGCAGCCAGTTGCCAGCCGCCAGGCAGCATGACTTATTTTGCACCTCTCGGACATAAAGTGCGCTTCAGAGTTCATAGAATGTCTTTGTATATCACATAATTTAAATATAACTGAAGTTGTAGTGTGATAAGTGTCTTCATTCAAGTATTACAAGTGCGCACGAGTGTTAGCGTCCCCGTTGCCATGGTGATGGCGGCCATCTTGGGCGGCCATCTTTGCTCAGGACAATAACAAAACGCACGTACGAACACACGGCCAGACAGCGGACCGAGTGACCCACATTCCACAGCACCCTCCCTCTTTCTTTCTCTGTCTGGCTGTCACTTTCACTCAAGGTCACTCTGTCTCTCCTTTTCATTGAATTATTTGTACTTGTTCATTGTTTTACCTAAGATTATGAGGTGTATATACATTGTTTTACGCACTTATTGTCTCTTATTCTTATAATTATTTGCACACAGTTTTATAAGTTTAGAATTTACTTAGTGTTTTATATTGTTCGGTACTTTGCACTTGTAAATTATATATATATACACACTGTTTTATATTCACTTTTTGCTTTTATATACACTGTTAGTATTACATTATAGCGTCTTTTATCGCAGTCTTTGAACACTTTGAACACTTAGAAGTGCTCGAGGGTGTGATAATCCCTGAAGCAGGTGGGAAAACACAGTCCCACATCACATTCTTCACACATCGTCCGGGTGTCTGTCCGTTTTGGTGTGCGTCTGCCTGTGTTGCGACACACATGACACCGTCTGCGTAGGTTGGGTTTTACTTCGTTGGGCGGGACAAAATCGCAAAAGTGGCGTTGTGTCAGTCTGGCGGGGCCTTCTGGTGCTTGAAAACGAGCTGCGGGACGTTGCTGGCGGCGTGGACCCTCCCTGAAGAAGAACAGAAGCTCCCGTGCAAGTTCGATGCAGTACGACTCCATCGTCTCAACTTCACCTGTTATTTCATGATATTGGATGTGGCAGTTGTAGAGGGTGAGGTCGAGTAGGTGGAAAAATAGTTTTTTATACCACCTCATCGTCTTCCTGGCACACTCGACCGACGATATGACAGAGTCTGACTTGTCAACCAGCCGCATGTTGATGTTGTAGTCAATGATTGCAACTGGTTTTTTGACCGCCTCACCTGTGGCTCTATCACGGCGTTTGGTGTCCTCTAAGCGGGGCAGGTGGATACTGGTGAGGATATTGACGTCACGATTGTCCATCCACGAGAGCATCAAGATATTATTTGCCTGGAGGTGGATGATGGAGCCCTTCTCCCGCCTTTCGGGTAGCTCTGGCATGTAGACACGATTCCTCCTGACGGTGCCACAGACGCCAGTGTTTCTGCTATACAGGAATTTGGCAAGGGAAGGGCTGGTGTACCAGTTGTCGAGGTACAAGATGTGGCCCCTGTCCAAATATCCCTCCAACATGGTGATGACAACGGCCCCAGATATCCCATATGTCCTCTCCTCCACCAGTTCAGTGACCTTGCCCATGTAAAGGATGATGTCCTGGATGTAACCGGTTTTGCAGTCGCACATCACGAACAGTTTCAGGCCATAACGGTGACGCTTGCTGGGGATGTACTGTCGGATGCTAATATTCCCCCTCCATAGCACCAGACTCTCATCAATGATTAGTTTTTGGTAAGGTTTGAAGGAGGCTGCAAACTTAGTTTTCAGGTATTCAAATATAGGTCTTATCCTCTCCATCGGGTCTTTGGTATTCCTGGGGCGTTCCTGGTTCCTGGTGTGGCTTGCCAGGCTATCAATAAAGTGCAGGTTTCCCATGATTACCGTGAATCTATTCCTGCTCATGACTTTCCCAAAGAAGGGGGTTGCGATGAGGGGATCACATGACCAGTACTTCCTGAGAGACGTCTTCTTGGTGACCCCCATCAGGATGACCAGTGCCAGGAATGCGTAGAACTCATCGGAAGACAAATCCACCCATGAGAGACGTGCCGAGTTCCTCTTCTGCTCCTTCCCTGCCATAAAATAATAGTTGTACCAGTTCGTCTGGTCAACAATCAAGCCGACAAGGTTGGCAGTGAAGAACTGCAGAAAAACACCCAGTCTTGTGGTGTCAGGTCCACGATTGGGCATGGTAGGGCCGGCCTCAGCTGCCCCCAAAAAGTGGTATTGTCCTGGTAGATAGTTCTCCCCATCCACCCAATCCCACCTATCAGCGCCTTCGTCGTCGCTAGATGGGGCATCGGGCTCATCAGGGTCATCGTCAGGGGCACCGGGGCGGGTTGGGCGGGTGCGGGTGGAGCGTGGGCGAGAGGTGGACCTGGGTCTGGAGCTAGACCTCGAACTTGATCGAGAGCTAGATCTAGAGCTCGAGTCGTTGCTGGGGCGTCTTATTTGTTTCACCTTCTGCATTCGGCCGCGGGTGGCACGCCCGCGAGATATGACACGCCCACGTCATTTGCTTGCAGGGTGTTGGGGCAGATCGGGGCGTTGTGGAGAGGCTGGTGATAATGCAGTGGCGCGGGAGGGGCCTGGTTCAGGTGAGGGAGACATTCGTGGGGGGTGTACGGGATGGAGCCTGAAGGTGATAGTGGGGGGGAAGAATGGCGAGGCGGAGAGTCTGGTAGTAGTGGTGGTGGTGGTGGTGACTCATCCCCCCCCTCGTGCTCTGGGTCAGGAGGGAAGAGGGAGCGTTTTGGGTCACGTGACCGCCTTTGTCTCGCACCACGTTGTGCCATTTCTCCATCACCAGGTTGTTCGTCACTAGGTTTGTGACGACCATAGAACCTCCCCGGGGTATTTTTCTTGAGTGGGGAGATTATGCAAAGTGGGGGAGAAGGCAGGCGGGGTTGTGGGGGTACCTCCTCTTCACTCCCAGACTCGCCCCTTCTTCTCTTCAATCCCTTTCGTTCTTCCCCAGGTACACGCACGTAATTTTGAGGGTCAGCAGGTTCATCTGCAACAACAACCTCTTCCCCACTTTCTGAGGATTCAGTGGGGTCTTGGGGAAGTGGGCGGCGGGGAGGTGCACTTGCCCCTTGCTGTCTTTGTGACGGCCTACGCCGCCTGACAGGAATCTGAGCAAGCTCTTCCTCTAGCTCTCTTATTTCGGCTTGGGAGGGGGCATACTCGTCTCCAGACTCGTCCAATGCCGAGTCAGTGTCACTATCAGGGCTGTCAGTGTCGTACAGTATATCCATGACCTCCTCTGTACTGCAGGGGCGGGTAAGGCGGGCACTATAACGTCGAGACATGGTGTTTCACTCGAGAGGGTGCGCGGTAAACTGACCATGAGGTGTGAGAAGGCGGGTGCCCTCTCCCGTCCCCGCGCGCGCACGCGTATGGACAAAACGTTTTGGAAGTAGTCCGCCGGATCCCAAAGTAGTTCCCATATAAATCTAGAGCCATTCTGAGACTTACGACTGGAGCTATAAGGGTGACGCGTTAGGCGCGTCTCTGGGGCTGTGCGTTACATACATAGCCGATGCGTCAGACGCGTCGCTGGGGCTCCACGGGTTAAGGGAGCCCACCTCGATTTTGTTTTCTCTCTTTCTCCCGCTCTCTTTGGGTTGTATCTATTTGGCCCGACTCAGCCTACTGTGTTAAGATGTTTATCCCCATCCAGGTGTCGATTTTTTCCTGGTGAGAGGTAGCGAGCCATCATATTTTTTTTATTTTTTTGACAGCAGGCTAAATTTGTACATTTTTCGATAGACAAATGTGTACGGCGAAGCCGGATTTCTCAATACAATGCTGGCTCACTATCGCTCGCCAGAAAGAAATCGACACCTGAATGGGGATAAACATCTTAAAACAGTAGGTTGAATGGATAGAAGCCAGAGCCAGAGAAAGAGTGAAAAGGAGAGAAAAAAAAGCAGGTGGCCTCCATTAGTTGCTTAGGGCTATTTGGCCAGGCAGATTAGGGTACGACTACTACTTCTACTTGGTTAAACATAATAATTATACCACTCCCTTACACAGATATTTCGACACACACACACACGCGCAACACAAACACATATACATAACACACATACACAACTATTTTGACACACACGCACACACTCAGATCATTGAATTTTAAATATACTTAATGGGTTTCACAATGTGGATTGTAGCAATATGCTTAGCCTCATTATGAATACAACACGCAACCATGGTTGGAAGTTAGAATTGAAATGGTTCAGCACTGGCATTTGGGGAAACTTTATCACATACAGTATATATGAGATTTGTTCTACTAAGAACAAACTTCCCCCAGAGACGATGTAAACAGGTCTTCAGTAGAGCAGTTCAAGAAGAGAGTAGATAATATTTTGCACACTCTGCAATGAGTGTAATGCACTAAACAGTCTCTCTTTTTCCACTGTGAGTATCTCTTCGTAATGGACCGCAAGGTCTTTGAGATACAAACTACTCCTTGTAACTCTCTCGCTCTCTCTCTCTCTCTCTCTCTCTCTCTCTCTCTCTCTCTCTCTCAGTTGTTCAGTAGAACAGCTCCAGAAGAAAGTACATAGTATTTTGCACACTCTGTAATGAGGTTAATGATCTACGCAATCTGTCTTTCCTCTTCGACTATCTCCCCGGAATAGACTGCAAGGTCTTTGAGACACTAACTATTCCTTGTATCCCATTGTTAATCGCTCATGCACAACTTTTCCGTCTTCACCTCGACCTGTTTTCTTCTTCTTCTTCTTCTTCTTCTTCTTCTTTCGGAGCAAGGTAATTTTCTCGTCTGGAATGATAAGGTACGGTCGCGCTAATAAGTCATGTCCCAGCTGTCATTACGTTTGGCTTGCTCTGTGCTTTATTAATGTCTGTCAGATGTTGAATAGGGTGGGTAAGTGTAGGAACATGTTTGTATATTTCACTCGATATGAAGAAATGAAGCTTAGATATTGCTGATACCAATTATTGATGAAAACATATTTGGTGCCGAGACATCACTTATTAGCGCGACTGTACCTATAGTCCATTTATTTCCAGCTGATGGTAAATTGTCATCTTGCCATCCTGATTACTCTGGTATTACCAACATTTTATGCTGAAATATTTTGCTAATTGTGACAACTTTTGGCAATAATATGATGCAGAGAGACATAGTAGTTTCATATTTGTTCCTTAAGTATGGATAAATCAGCAGCTAAAGGATTCAATTTGCCATCAGCTGGAAATAAACCAACTAATAGGCAGTCACTCAATAAACCCACTAATAGGCAGTCACTCATTTATATACTATAGGTAGCGCCAAAGAACTTGACAATAAACCCACTAATAGGCAGTCACTCAATAAACCCACTAATAGGCAGTCACTCAATAAACCCACTAATAGGCAGTCACTCAATAAACCCACTAATAGGCAGTCACTCAATAAACCCACTAATAGGCAGTCACTCAATAAACCCACTAATAGGCAGTCACTCAATAAACCCACTAATAGGCAGTCACTCAATAAACCCACTAATAGGCAGTCACTCAATAAACCCACTAATAGGCAGTCACTCAATAAACCCACTAATAGGCAGTCACTCAATTAACCCACTAATAGGCAGTCACTCAATAAACCCACTAATAGGCAGTCACTCAATAAACCCACTAATAGGCAGTCACTCAATAAACCCACTAATAGGCAGTCCCTCATTTATATACTATAGGTAGCGCCAACGAACTTGACAATTTTGTTGACCCCATATATAACTTCTCATAACTCAAAAGGGCCTATAGGGCAAACTGGCTGTAAATATCCACACCTATTTCCTGGTGGGCTCTTCCCTAATGGGGGGGGGGTTGCTTCCCAGACAAACATAACAACACCCTGACGGCTTACCTGGCCACTGTAAAAAAAATTACCCAGTTACGGGTTCGCTTTCGCTCGCTCAGGAATAAAATCGACCTCTAAATGGGGTGAAGCGTCTAACTATCGCCAAACTTATGGGGTGAAGCGTCTTAATATCTCCAAACTAGTGAAGCGAAGCAGGTGACATTCAAGAAACCTCCCCTCTGACGAAATACGGTTAAGGGGGGTAATCTGCCTTCTTTTTCTCTCTCCCTTTCTCTCTTTCTCTGGCTTGTATCCATTTGGCCTCATTCAGCCAACTGTTTGAAGACGTTTATCCCCACTCAGGTGTCGATTTCTTCGTGGCGAGCGACAGCGAGAAATCCGGAGAAATGTACAAATTTAGCTTGTTAAACAAAAATATATATATATATATGCTGGCTCGCTACCGCTCGCCAGGAAAATATTGACACCTGGATGGGGGGTAAACATGTTAAAACAGTAGGCTGAATGGGGCCGAATGGATACAAGCCAAAGAGAGAGGGAGAGAGATAGAAAAAAAAGCGAGGTGGGCCCCCTTAAAAGGAATCATTTAGGTACAGTCACTCCTATAAGTTCGGGGACCTCACCTATTGCTAACTATTGAAGTATATCCCTACAAGCGAATTTATGAATATATTTTTCTATACATCAAATATAAAACTATATGTATACTACTTATACTGAAAAGCAAGTCTATCTATCTATCTATCTATCTATTTACTCAGGACCAATCCCCACTTTTCCTTTTTTTTTTTTTTTTTTTTTTTTTTTCCGAGTGAGATATACAAACATATTCCTACACATACTCACCTTATTCAACATCGGACAGACATTAATACAGCACAGAGCGAGCCAAACGTAATGACAGCTGAGACATGACTTATTAGCGCCATTGTACAGTCGCGCTAATAAGTTATGTCTCGGCACCAAGTATGTTTTGATCAATAATTGGTATCAGCAATATCTAAACTTAATTTCTTCATATCGAGTGAAAGATACAAACATGATCCTACACTTACCCACCCTATTCAACATCTGACAGACATTAATACAGCACAGAGCGAGCCAAACATAATGACCGCTGGGACATGACTTATTAGCGCGACTGTACAATCGCGCTAATAAGTGATGTCTCGGCACCAAGTATGTTTTGATCAATAATTAGTATCAGCAATATCTAAGCATCATTTCTTCATATCGAGTGAAATATACAAACATTTCCGTACACTTACCCACCCTATTCAACATCTAACAGACATTAATACAGCACAGAACGAGCCAAACGTAATGACAGCTGGGACATAACTTATTATATAGCGCCACTGTACATGACCACGATTTTTTTCTAAGTAACTGTACCCGATAACCTCTCTCCCCCCCCCCCCCCCCCCACCTCACCGTGTAAAGGGTCGCAAGCCGCTATAATATACCCGGTTCATGATCGGGAGGCCAGACATTCCCACCCTAACCTACCTCTCCTAGCTCAAACAGGACATATAGAGGGGGGATGGGCGGATTAATTTGCTTGTTTATTTATTATTAGTATTAGTATTATTAGTATTAGTATTATTATTAGTAGTAGTAGTATTATTAGTATTAGTATTAGTATTTATTATTAGTATTATTATTATTAGTAATAGTATTATTATTTATTATTAGTATTATTAGTATTAGTATTATTATTAGTAGTAGTAGTATTATTAGTATTAGTATTTATTATTAGTATTATTATTATTAGTAATAGTATTATTATTTATTATTAGTATTATTAGTATTAGTATTATTATTAGTAGTAGTAGTAGTATTAGTATTAGTATTAGTATTTATTATTAGTATTATTATTAGTAATAGTATTATTATTTATTATTAGTATTATTAGTATTAGTATTAGTATTTATTATTAGTAGTAGTATTATTAGTATTAGTAGTAGTATTTATTATTAGTAGTATTAGTTATTATTATTATTATTATTTATTATTAGTATTAGTATTATTAGTATTAGTATTATTATTTAGTATTGGTATTATTATTATTAGTATTAGTAGTAGTATTTATTATTAGTAGTAGTATTATTAGTATTAGTATTATTATTTATTATTAGTAGTATTATAGTTAGTATTATTATTATTTATTTATTATTAGTATTAATATTATTAGTATTAGTATTATGTATTTATTATTAGTATTATTAGTATTAGTATTTATTTATTAGTAGTAGTATTAGTAGTATTAGTATTATTATTTATTTATTATTAGTATTAATATTATTAGTGTTAGTATTATTATTTATTTATTATTATTAGTAGTATTAGTATTTATTAGTAGTAGTAGTATTAGTATTATTATTATTATTATTATTTATTAGTATTAGTAATAGTATTATTATTTATTATTATTATTATTATTATTAGTAATAGTATTATTATTATTATTATTAGTATTAGTATTTATTATTAGTATTATTATTATTATTAGTAGTAATAGTATTATTATTATTTATTATTATTATTATTAGTAGTAATAGTATTATTATTATTATTATTATTAGTAATAGTATTATTATTATTATTATTATTATTATTAGTATTATTATTTATTATTATTATTATTATTAGTAGTAATAGTATTATTATTTATTATTAGTATTATTATTATTAGTATTAGTATTTTTATTTATTATTAGTATTATTATTATTATTTATTAATATTAGTATTTAGTATTAGTATTTATTATTTTATTATAGTAGTATTATTATTAGTTATTATTATAGTATTAGTATTATTATTAGTATTATTATTATTAGTATTATTATTAGTATGTATTTATTATTATTATTATTAGTATTATTATTATTATTTATTTATTTATCTATTTGTTTATTCATTTATTTTTTTTAGCTTCCTCCCTAGACCTCCATCAGGCTTAAAAACATCCCCACAATACCCTCTTTCAAGATAAATGTGTACATTTTTTTCGATAGAAACATTTCTCGGCCTAAGCCGGTTCCTCTTAAATTACAAGCTCGTTATCGCCCGCCAGGAAAAAATCGACACGTAAATCACACGAAAAGTCTTAATATTGACACAGACATGGGGCGAAAGGTCTTAAAATCGCCAAACTAATCGGCCAAACGTCTTAGAATCTGAAAAATAATGGGACTAATCATGAGGAAGAAGGGGGACCAAAAAAAGCGACCCATCTCCCCTTAAGTAAGTGAGCTGTTCTTGCTACCATTTGGAACGAGAGACAACCAGGGAATAGGCGTGGAAAATTACAGCCCATTAGCTCCAGTCCTTTTTGAGTTGCAGAGGTTGGGGGTCAGGATTTTTGGAGTGTAGTCAACCCTTTCCGTACAATGACGCTTCCTTAAGGGGGGTCACCGTCTTTTTTTATCCTTCTCTCCTTTTCTCTCTTTCCCTGGCTTGTATCCATTCGGCGCCATTCAGCCAACTGTTTTAATACGTTTATCCCTGTAATGCCCTCGCAATTATCCCGCAACCCAAATACTGTACTACCCGAGTTGACGTTTGGGATAGTGTAAAATAGTCGTTGATGGAGAAGTCTTATAAACCCATTACGTGAATCACCACGAGACTATCACCTGGTTCTTTCAAGGAGAACTAAGGTTACTATCCTATTAACGTCCGTGGTAGTACAGTGGGTTAGCGCGCGGACCTGGGGTGACCTCAGTCACCTACTGAGGTCACTAACCAGGGTTTGAATCCCGTGCCAGGCATCTCAAATCCTGGGAAGTTTTCAGGAGGGTTTAATTCCCTTCGTATAGGCTACCCAGCATAACAATACCCATCCAGGTGTTTATTTCTTCCTGGCGAGCGATAGCGAGCCTACTGTTTTAAGACGTTTATCCCCATCCAGGTGTCAATATTTTCCTGGTGAGCGATAGCGAGCCAGCATTGTATGGAGAAATCCGGCTTCGCCGGAGAAATTTTTCTATCGAAAAATGTACAAATTTAGCTTGCTGTCAAAAAATATATATATATAATCTGGCTCGCTACTGCTCAGCTCACCAGGAAAATATTGACACCTGGATGGGGATAAACGTCTTAAAACAGTGGGCTGAATGGGCCCGAATGGATACAAGCCAAAGAGAGAGGGAGAGCAAGAGCAAAAATGCGAGATGGGTTCCCTTAATCTTTTAGTCTGGCTAACATTAGACGAACACATACAGTTTAAGAAAGACCTATATTATGCAGAGGGTTTTTAAGATAGTATTTTCCCATTAGAGTCCTAGAGGTATATCATAAGCTAAATAACATCGTTTAATGGTAATCAGAATAAGATGAAAATGACGTCATCGTGCTGAAAGGGTTATTTGAAATTCACCTTGCATAAGCTTAACCCTCTCCGACATATGACGCGATTTTGAGCCTATTAGGGATACTTTAAAGCCTTTGTTACCATCAGGGGTATTTAGAAACCTTTAGTTTAGTTACTTCAACCTCTGCAGTTGTCTTTGAGTTAGCTGTGGGCAAACTAATTTTGGAGAGAACTCTATTTCTTATTGCTAATCTGGCAACCTCTGCGTCATATATGCGTGAAAGGGTTAAGGTTAATTCAGATAGTTAGTAATCTCTTTGATCCCTAAAAGTTCTTACTAAACTGAGTAAAAATGTCTAATGATAGCCAATTTTAAATGAAGACGGATTATCATATACCGTACTGAAAAGGTTAGACTGATTTGAGGAATAGTATTGGTATAGTTCTTGAGCTCCAATTTCGGATATATGAGCATGTGACAACCCGGAGTAGAAACAAATCTAGGGGAAAACCACGTAACTAATGATTGAGACAAGCCAAATGATCATGTCAAGCGTTATTTGTATTGGTAAGAGTTGCGGCCTAGAGTTTAGAAGGGATCCTGAAGGACAGGAACAGTAATGCTTATGTACCTTTAGTCCTCGGAATTTGATATGTTTCCCCAGGGTCACAGGCAAGAGCAATTTAGGAGTTGTCTTCTTCATAGGTTTACTATAGGTAGCGCCAACGAACTTGACAATTATATCGATCCCTGACCTCTCTGTAACTCAAAAGGACCTGGAGAAAACTGGCTGTAAATGTCCACACTTATTTCCTGGTAGACTCTTCCCAAATGATAGAAATGTCAGCCCGATTGCTTTCATTAATTTTGAGTCATAAGAAGTTAAGGGGTCCAGATTATTGTCAAGTTCGTTGGCGCTACCTATAGGAGGGCCACGCCTCTTTTCGTAGTCATAGGTACGAGTATGCTGGTGAGACGCCAAGTGAATTTGACGTCGTTCTGGTAGATAACTAGCCAGTGCCTCGGCAGATCCAGGTGTTATAACCGAGTATGCGGGAGAAGTGTGAGGCAGTGTAGTTATTGCCTCACTGTGTGGTCCAAGCGAGAGTATAGGGGAAGCGTTGCGTGGACTAGGCGCTATACCAACAGGTGGTCTATAGTCTATGCGCTGTAAGTAGGCGAGAAATCATGACCTCTTACCTCTGTAACTCAAAAACGTCTAGAGTAATAGAGCTTATATGTCTACCATTTGGGAAGAGTCGGGCAAACAATAGATGTGAAAATTTACAGCCAATTTGTTCTGGTCGTTTTTGAGTTACAGAGGATAGAGGTAATGATTTATCGCCTACTTACAGCGAATAGACTATAGTTGCTGCCTCGCTGAGTGGTCCAAGTGAGTATTTAGGCGGAGGGTCAGGTGGCGTAGATCCCTTTTCCTCATTAGGTGGTCTAAACAAGGGAGCGTTCCAAGTAGGTGAGCTACCGAATAATAATTCCAGCCGTTCCTGTATCCTGTTCTGTCACCTTCTGCTGGTCCTGTATGGTCAGGCAAGAAGTTATAATACTCAGTACCTTAGGCCTTGTTTGTTCTGGCCTGACCGGTAGAAGTGAGATATTGGACAAAATGACAGCCGAGTGGTGAATTACGTTTTCTATGAGCGTGGTTGGTCAGGGAAAATGTAATCGGTGTGGGTACTTTTTCATCTTCCAGATGTGTCACGGTTATGGTAGCTAGGCGTCCTGGGGCATTGACAGAGGTGGAATCGGGCATCACAACAATGAATGTAAAATATACAATACAATAAAGATAAAATTATGTATATGATAAAATAAATGAAAAGTATATAATTCAGTAGAAGAGTTAGAGTAGTTCAGCAGAATGCTTGGTTAACGATTGTTATCCCAATTAAGCAGTAAAACAATTAAGCTGTAAACAATATAAATAACTCGGTATATCCTCTTTATAAATGTTATTAATACAATCTGTAGGATGTCAAATGTATAATTTGTTATTTAATAATAAATCTAGGGGATTACATCACCTTATCTCGCACATTATGTTTCGTGCTATTTAGGTGTCGATTTTTTCCCTGGCGAACGAGAGTGAGCCTGTAATGTTGGAAGAACCGGCCTTCGGCCGGGAAATTTACAAATTAATCTAAAAGGGGGATCTAATGGATGTTTTTTATGTCTTAAAATTGACTAACTAATGGGGCAAACATCTTAACATCTGAAAACTAATAGGGCTAAACATGAGGGAGAAAGTGGTCCAGAAAACCGGCCCATCCCCCCTCAAACCACAGCAGACTATATTCCATTAATTATAATTAGGCCAGACATTGTGACTCCTAGCTTCTGTAACTCAAAACGGTCCAAAGCAAATGGGCAATAAATATGTGCATCTAATCCCTGTCTAACTCTGTCCCTGTAATAGATATATTAACTTGAAAACTCTAGATCTAGCCGTATTTTAGTTATGGAGACTAGTAGTCAAAATGTTTGGCCTAATTATTATAAATAGACTATAGATATCCTTTAGTAAGAGAATCAGCCTTATTATACTTAAAACGACATTTTGGTGTGACATATCAATGTGTTAGGTTTGATTATGTAGATTATGTAAATCCAAACAATAAAACTTGTACCAGTATTGCTAAATCGCTAGTATGGGTATGGACATGAGTGAATGTGACGAGAGGTTAACCCTTTCACGCATATGACGAGATTTTGAGCCTATTGGGGATACATTAAAGCTTTTGTTACCATCAGGTATTTAGAAACCTTTAGTTTAGTTACTTCAACCTCTGCAGTTGTCTTTGAGTTAGCTGTGGGCAGGAAACTAATTTTGGAGAGGTAATTATAAGAGTGAGAGAACTCTATTTCTTATTGCTAATCTGGCAACCTCTGCGTCATATGTGCGTGAAAGGGTTAACTTGACATATTCGCTCAATTCGGTATTTTAGGTATAATATTTTGGTGCTCGCTTATTTGGAGACTCGCTCAATTCGAACACTTATTTCAGGATCATACTGTACTGTACTTTATTTGATATTTTGAGCATTACTACACAATATATATATTTTTGTTTACCTAAAGTAACCTATACATTGTTTTATTATCCAGGAGAAGTATTAGAAATAAGCTAACAGGGAGGTGATTCACTCATGTAGATATAATATTGGCGTAGGAATAAACACAATATGGTGTAGATGTATAAATATGATGATGTATTTTTAATAAGTTGTATAATTTGAGCATTACTATTATTGAAAAGTACCTAAATTTATGTTTATTCTTCTATGTGTATGAAGGAGACAAAAGGCAGGTTTCCTGAAAGAGTGACAGGGCAAAATTCAAGAGACGTTGGGGTCAAAATGCCTGGACACAAGAGGTTTAAAGCAGTTTAAGTCATAGGATGAAGGAAAGATTGATTGAGGGAGAGTTCCAGAGTTCATATGTTGAGTAGAAGAAAGAATGAGAAAATTTGCCAATTCTTGGGTTGGAGAGCTGGACAGAATAGGAGTGCGACTGTGTTGAAAGGCGGGTGCCTCGCACTATCCGCAAGGGAGGGTGTATGCATCGAGAGAGCTCCGAAGAACACTGATTGTTGTAATAGTGATAGTAGAGTGAAAGAGATGCAACATTGCAGTGTGTAGAAAGAGATTGTAAGGAACTATACCTGATTTTTTTCCAGCTGATACTCGATTCCGTAGATGTGGCAACTGCGCGGTAATGTCTCGTGATTGGTTGGAGTGAATGTGTTTCATTTCGTAGGTTGTTTGTGATAAACATTAAAATAACTGTTTCATTGTAATTATTTGACTCATCATATCTACAAAGTATAATAGTGTCTTCTATTCTAAATCTTGTAAGTGCCGTTTAGCATTGATATTCTGCAATACAAATAAGCGTTAACCAAAAATGCATCTGTACCCAAGTCAACTAAATCCCAAACGAACACAACATTTCAGTACACAAATTCTATTTAAAAATTAAATGACATTAGACTGTTTAACCACATATAAAAGATAGTATAACACTTAAGTACATGTAATATAAGGCATGTACTACATTTAAAGTAGCCTATATGTACAGGGAATTTAGTAAATGTGGTGGTTGGGGAGGGGGAGGGAGAGGCTGTTCCTGAGGCGGGAAGTTTAAATCTGTTAACCAGACTCTATTATGAAGCTTTTCCTTCAGGGGTATATTCATGTAAATATTGTCATGGGCATACACATTTTTATGTAGCCAATAATATTTTGTGTATATACTTGTACGAAAATTGGGTAGCCTGAAACTCACAAGTGGTTTATAGGCTTGGTGAGGCAGAGTTGTTTAGGGTAAGCAACAGGAGAATATCTTCACAACTGTAGGCTACCCAATTTTCTTACAAGTAAAATACACACTTAATTTTCACCTCGTTGGACCTGACTTTGGGCAATCTCAATTGGCGGCGTGCACAAAATAAGACAAGTTGTGGTAGCCAACTAGCTGATATACTGTATATGTCTAGCAAGCTTAATCAGAGACAATTATGTAATAAAGAATCACTATGTGATAAAACAAAGGCTGGCAGATGACAGACAGAGCCACCACGAACGCACGTCAACACTTCGTAGACGCTCACCAGCTAAGGGAGAATATATCCGGGGAATCGGGCAATCAGGTGAGCGTGTATTGGATGGTAAACATAAAATAGAGCTTAATATTATTCTTAATGTAATATTATTATATCTTTTCAATTGACATCCCATAGGCATGATTACATACCTATGGGATGTCAATTGATAAGATATAATATTACATTATTGAGGGCTGGCATGCTTGCCAGAGCGCCAAGTATTGGCAGTACGTCATTGATGGAGGGGTCACTGTTTAATTATATTGTATGTATACTTGAAAATATATAATTATTTTCCAGAAACATAATTCCAACTATGTGATATTGTGACATTGTGATATTATTGTGACATATAGAACTCGGCTGAGCTTTGTAAGAGCCTTTCTTAATACGGGTAGGGTATCAAAAAAATATAAATAATTTAATAGAAGTGGTTTTATTGCTTCACAACACGCCTACTTCATTTTAGTGAAATACTATGAGTCGGAGAGTGGAAGGGAGAAAGAAAAGGTAGGGTGGAAGGTAGGAGGTGGAGTGAGGGAGGGAGTTTAGGGATATTCAAGAACAATATGTGAGGTAAACTGTACATGAAGGCAAACACAAGCTGATAGTTATGCAGCTTGGCTAGGGAGACACCATGATACTATCCTCTCCATTGGTATAGCCAAAACAAACTAAGATTCTGGGAGACTCTAACCCTCGACCTCGCGTTCAGCGTACGTGCTGCTTAGACCTCTCATCTAATCTGTGTGTGTGTATGTGTCTCTGTGTGTGTTGTGTGCATTTTCGTGTGTACCCTGATGGTAACAAAGGCTATAAAGTATCCCTAATAGGCTCAAAATCGCGTCATATGTCGGAGAGGGTTAAGCGAATGCCGGATCAAAGGCAAAGATATCCGAGGAGAAACCGATATATGCGAGGTTCACTCCAACTGTGAGATTGCCGAGTGACGCAATTTAGCTGACCTCTCCCTGCCTTGGGGGTCTGCCTCAGAGCCCCCACCTCTTAAAAAACACACCCAATCATCGTAGGAATAAGGTCAGTACACAGTCAAGCTATTGTTATAATTCGATTACCATTTTGTACTGTTGCAATATATTTTGTTAGGTATAAGAAGGCTTGTACATGGTAAAGTTTGGGTCAGCCATCCACCAAATTCCGTTTTTCCCATTGCTCCCATTGTTCGCTTTAAGTGAATTCCAATTAAGCGATCGCATTCGTCCACCAAATTCTCGCTTATTTCGGGACCCGACTGTATTTAGTATATGTTGAAGTAATAACATTAAATATGACAACACCACAAAGGCTGAAGCAAAAGTCAGAATGATAACAAAAACTCAACTTAAATGGCCACACTCATATATGGCTACAACCAAAAGCAGCTACACTCATAGACAACCACAACCAAAACAGCCACACTCCTAAATGGCCACAGCCAAAATGGCTACAGTCTGTTCCTTCTGTAGTTTTTCCATGCCCGATATGTTATATGATCTTTTGATATTGTGTGACAGCCCCTGTATCCAACACAATACCCCAGACAACGTTGCTTGCAACCTAAAGTATTATTATTATTATTACACCCACACAAAACTTCTATCTCTTAATACATGCGCACATAACCCCCCCCCCCTCTCTCTCTCTCTATCTCTCTCTCTCTCTCTCTCTCTCTCTCTCTCTCTCTCTCTCTCTCTCACACACACACAACGAAAACCCAAGAGAGGTCAAATGAAAGGGAACTATTTCAATTTAGTGCCACAAAAGTCACATCAGGTGTACTTTGTCCCCTCAAGAATGTAGTGCAGAGAGAGAGAGGAAATAGAGGAGGAGGGAGATTGGGAACGATATCTATCTATTTTTAATATATATATATATATATATATATATATATATATATATATATATATATCCATCGAACCCGTACTGAATTACTGCAGCCAGTTGTGGCCTCCCCATAGGGTAGTGGACATACAGGCCCTTGAATCAGTCCAGCATATCTACACCAAACAAATACGGGGTATGAAAGAACTATTCTACTGGGAAAGATTAATAAAACTGGGCTTATAATCCCAACAGAGGCGAGAGATACAGTACAATCTACACATGGAAGGTCTTGGAAAACTTGATTCCCATCCCCTCGGGCGTAAATAAAATGACACCCGAATCAAAACCTGCTATTTTTATTTTATTTTTTATTTTTTTTTGTAATGGGTTGACAGGCTGGAGGATCCGGAGACCCCTTTTCACCCTGGTGCATAACCTATTTTACTGTCAGGTGAAACAGAGGCAAGGGGTGTGAGGAGATTGCCCATAACATCTCCACCTGCCGAGAATCGAACTCGGTCCTCCCGGTTAGAAACCGAGCACTCTACCAATTTCGCTACAGGCCAACCCCGTCAAAAAATATATGGGACATCACACATACAGGACATCACTGGCTGTTCTGTCAAGTCTAAATATTAGTTAAAATAGGACTTCAGAGGCTCTCAACCCTACTGGATTATTAAGCCAGCACACTATAAGTCAAGAATATTTTCAGGAGTGGAGCCTCTTTTCGAGAACTAGAATCCCTTTTGTCAAGTCTAAATCCCAACTTGATGGCTTTATAAGGACAGTCTCAGACGAGCCTCCAGTACCGCGATGTCTCATTTGACCTTTGGATACGGTATGAGTTGTGGCAGTCTCCCCCCCCCCATCCTTATTAAATTAATTATGTATGTTTCCATCTATCTATTTATCTATTGCCTGACGCCGTGATCCCCGAAGGGGTGGCCACGAACGAACCACCCCCATGCACCTCTGTCCCCAGTCAGTTGACGCCCCTCCTCCCAACCAGCACCACCTTCATTCATATACTTCCTCACTCCATCCTTCCACCTCTCCTTCGGTCTACCTCTCCCTCTCTGTCCTTCCACCTCGCTCTCGTACACCCTCTTAGTCATTCTCTTGCTTCCCATACGTTCCATATGGCCGAACCATCTCAAGTTGTTCCTTTTCACACTTTCCAGCACATCTACCTCCACACCACACCTTTTAGCGGCTCGCTTGGTGTAGTGACTAGCGTCTCGGACTTCCACCCAGAAGGCCCGGGTTCGCGCCCACGCTCGGCGCATTAAAGATTTTTCACAAGCACTGAGTCGTTACCATCCCTCATGAGCAAAGGGGTGGGATAGTAGTACAGGACCCCAATGGAAATACGCCTAATCGGCCTTATTGAGCTATCCTTAGCTAGCTAAGCATGCGCTAGCTTTAAGAACTATTATTACACCTCCTTAATCTTACTTCCTCATTTGTCTGTCTATCCCTCCATGTTACTCCGTACGCACTTCTCAAGTAACTCATTTCCACCAATCTCACTCTTGGTCTGAGACTCTTCCCGAACGTCCATGCTTCGCTTCCGTAAGTTAGTGTCGGGATTACCACACTGTCATGCAAGGACTTCTTCACTTCCACACTGACCACTCTATTTCTTGTTACTGCTTTCAACGTTCCTACAACCCTCTTCCCCTGTTGCACCCTCTCCCGCACTTCTTCATCCATAGTCCCATCTTTACTCAACACACTACCCAGATACTTAAAAGAGCTGACGATCTTCATAGCCTGACCGTTGAACTTCACCTAACACTCTGTGACTTCACCCCTTTCGAAGACCATAACCTTGCTCTTCCCCACATTTACCTTCAAATTCCGTTTTTCGCACTGTTCCAAACTCATTTACCAGACCCTGCAACTCCCATTCATTATCGCTCATCAGAACTGTATCATCCGCAAACAGCAGTATAGGCAGCTTCCACTCATTTCCCTCCCTTTTCAGCGATACACCAACATCCACTGCTCTTCCTAGTATTTCTTTCATGACTCCATCTATATATACAGTAAACAACCACGGGGACATCACACACCCCTGTTTCAACCCAACACTCAAGTCAAAGAACTCGCTCTGCTCATTCTCCACACGTACTGCCGCCTTTGCACCCTCATACATGCTCTTCACTGCTTTCAGCAACTTGCCATCTACTCCGTATATTCTAAGTACTTTCCACATGCCTTCTCTATCCACTCTGTCATAGGCCTTCTCCAAGTCCATAAAGGCAACATACAGCCTTTGTTGCTTCTCCAGATATTTCTCCACAACACAATTCAGGGTAAAAATCTGATCTACACATGCTCTTCCCTTCCTAAAACCTCCCTGCTCGTCGCCTATCCATTTCTCCGTTCTCACTCTCACTCTCTCAATCACTACCCTAGATACAACTTCTACCACAACTCTTGCCAAACATTGTTCGTAGTCATAAAGTTAAGGGGACACTGACTGCATTTTTGGCCTTAAATTAATTCATTCATAAATTCTTAGTTTCCTCGCTAGACATCCCTCAAACTTAGAAAAACATCCTCTAGACCCCCCCTCAAGATAAATTTGCAAATTTTTCGGTAGAAAAATTTCCCGGCCAAAGGCCGATTCCTCTTACAATTACAGGCTCGCTATCGCTCGCCAAGAAAAAATTTATACCTAAATGGCACGATAGGTCTTAAAATGTATAACAAAATGGGACGAAAGGTCTTAGAGTCGTATTCTTAAAGAATTTTTTCCCTTCGAAAATGAAAGGAAGGAATTTTCTTTTGATTTCGTATTCTTAAAAACAAATCTTTCCCTTCAGGACGCCTTGGGAAGGGAAAATCCTTCCCTTAAATAGGGGAAAATATTGGAATTTGAAGGACACTCACAAGGCATGTCTTCAGTTTTCCCTTCGTCATTCTGTTCATAACATTCTTATATAATTGGAGTCAGTGTGACTAAATATTGGATTTGACCACTATGTAATTTTATTAACATGATATAATGCACGATATTGAAAATAGAGTAATGTTATTAAAAGTTTTAGAAGAGTCCACTCACGGTATAGTAACATATGTTACTATGTTACTATACCGTGAGCCCACTGATCTCGGCGTGAATTCGCGTGCGGACGATTCGGGCAATTTCGGGCTGCCAGCTGATAGCCTATTCCTCATCTTATAAATATTTTGATTATTATTGACTTTCATTGGTTTACTGATTTAACCCTTTCAAAGCATCAATTTTGTGCACGGTGTGACTATATTTTGGCACGTGTTAATGCAATAAGTGTCAACATTACCAGGTTTTGAGGCTTGCCAGAGATACGCTATCAACAATTCCCAGTAATACCATACTTTACATAACTAAAAATAGCTAGGCATATACTGTAATATTAATATAAATTTGTGGGCTAACAGTAATAGTGGTCAATTATCTTCTATACTAATTTAGCTTACCTTACCAGTACCACATATTGGGTTAGGCTAGGCGGCTAGGCCTAGCCTGTAGCCTACAGTAGGCTACATCATCATGTAAGCTAGCCTAGCCCAGGCTAATCTATTTTTCTTATGAATTTCATGACCCATACAGGATTGTAGGCCTAAGTTTGTTTTTTCTTGGGCTACATCCCCACTGAATAAACTAACCTAGGCTAGTCTCTGCCCATCATAATGTTCAAGCCAACATTTGTTAGATTTTGTCAGAATTGGCTCACCTCAGATAGGCTATCTGGATTATAAAATTTTGTGAATTTATTAGGCCTATGGGAAGGATGTAGTATTTGGACATACTACATGGCGCCTGCCTTGGTTTACACTACGCGGAATGGTGGCACCAGTGAACGCTTGTGATCATGTTCCAGTCTATTTTGACTGCCGCGGGATACAATAATAGGTTGACGGGGAAGCCCCCACCACCATTACATGTTGTCATCATCATATATTATATTGCCAGCAGGGGGCAAATAATAGAAAAGATAACCGTTAAAATAGACGGGAACTTAACCACGAGCGTACTACCTATAGACGTGATTTTCCGGTCCCGTCGCAAGACCATCGTTGCAAGATCTACCCCAAAAACTGTTTTGCCGGTCCCGTCGCACGCTCTCTGCGTTTACTTTTAATTTGACAGTGTTTGGTGTTCAACACCCCCCCCCCCCCCCCCCCCTGGACATAATTGTCATCATCATATTCATATATAATGCCAGCAGGAGGCAAATAACCACTTACTGCCTTACTGGCTTACACTACACGTAGTGTAAACAAGGCTGGCGGTACGCATGCACTTAACATTCTTGCCGAAAAAACTTGGCAAGAATGTAGTGTTCGGGCGTACCGCCCGCCTTGTTTACACTACGCGGAGCGGTGAACGCTCGCGATAATGTTCCTTTCTATTTTGACTGCTGTTGGATACAATAATATGTTGAGGGGGGGAGCCTTCTGCCCCAACTCACCCCCCCCATGACATATTGTCATCATCATATATATTGCCAGCAGGGGGCAAATAACCAAAATAAATGCCGTCAAAATACACACAAACTTAACCACGGCGATCGACCTATGTAAACATGACGACCGTACGCCCGGACACTACATCCTCCCCAAAAACCCTTCCAAAACGTCCCACGGGCAGTCACTTTCTCAAAACAAAGCAAGATAATATTTAAGACGATTTGTGCCGCACTATTAGAAACAATTTATTAGGGACAATAGGTACATTTAGACTCGCAGTAATATTCTCAATTGTGTCCCCATGGAGGATTTGCGATAACAACAACTTTAAAAACACCGATATGACCTAAATAACACCAGAGTCCCGCGCTTAAACAAATGCAATTTCATTGAGTTTCCTTGGTAAGGGTTGTGTTGGCGGCTTTAACATTGTTCTCAGTAATATTCCCGTCTAATTTGACTACAGTACAGTATTTTTTTTTTTTTTAATTATCCCACGGCAGCTGTTATTTGTCCCCTGCTGGCAATATATATATATGATGATGACAATAAGTCATGGGGGTTAGCCCCCCACAACCTAATATTGTATCCCACGGCCGTTATAGGTAAGCTACCGTAATGCAAATCCTCCATTCATTGTTTGATAAACAATAATAAAGCACTATTCCTTGAAAAAACAAAACAAAATCTTGGTAAATATAGGCCCGCACAACTGATCATAAGTGTTACCTAAAGCAATATGTGATTAGCTGATATAATTCCCCTCTAGTACCGGTACCTCCGGTATTTATAGGGAAACGGCTCGCAGCCATATTTGTAATGTTTTTTCTTCCAGATCTTAAGAAATTAGTGTTTTCATGGTTTCAGTTATTATTCCATCATGGGATACAAGATGGATTGAGGATGACAATAAGTCATGGGGGGTAAGGGGGGCAAAACCCCCCTCAGCCCATTATTGTATCCCACATGCAGCTGTTGGATAAATTGTTTTATTACCGTGCCTGGGATACAAATTTACTGTAATAAGTCGAGGGGACTTAACCCCCCCCCCCCCAGTCAACCTCCATGACTTATTGTCATCATCAATTATATATATTACTAGCAGGCGGGCAAATGACAGCTGACCGTGCGATAATTTCGTAAAAAAAGCAGTCTAATTAGACACAACCGTTACTGCGAGCGTGCGAATTACTGTACTGTATGTAAATAAAGTGACCGTACACCCGCCAAAAAGTTATTACGTATATACTTTTTTCTATGAACAGACCATAAAAGAGTATAGCTTTCTGTTGGATGCATGGAAACCTACAAAAACTCTCTAATAAGTCTGTGATGGTACCAGTACCTGTAACTATTGTACTTACATAAAATTTAACTTTTTTTTTCATTTTAGGTAGTTTTCATCAATACAGTATACAGTATAGTGGTTTCAATAAGGTCTAGTAACAGGTCACAACCATCAGAAAATACGTTTGGTATCATTCAAGGAGCCTACTGCGGCACAGCCGTGATTCGTACTCTCCCTGCGTTCGCTTCACCCCCCTCCCCCAGGACTTAGCCTGGTGTCATTATCATATGCCCATGAATTCGCTTTCTCCACCACAATGTAGAACTTCCGCTTATCAAAATTCATTTATCCCCAGAACTTCTACTCTCTGGAATTCACTTCCTTGGAGTTGCTTTCCACAAATTTACAACCTTTTTATGTTTTGTATTTGTTTTTCCTTCCTGGTAATTCTGCAGAACAACTGTTATTCTTTTTTTTCTTTTTTTTTTCTTTTTTTTTTCTTTTTTTATTGTAATGGTTTGTAAGTGTGTATTTTATTGTTAGAAAGTGCGGAAAGCACTTTTTATTAGCATTTGCATTGTTAATTGTAATTCCGATACCCCAACAATCTAGGGGAGAGTTTGGGAATGCAGGGTTTACTCGATTTAGTCAACTTTGAAAAGACATTAGGGTAGGGCGGGGTGAATCCGCCGCCAACGGAGGTTTTCGCTCAATAAAAACTGCCATATATGGAATATAAATGTTTTTCTTTGCTTTATCGATACATTCTGGTCCTCTGCTAGAGATACCTATAATCGTGTTTTTTTTCATAAAATTATATAGGCCATGCCACAGATGTTAACCCGTGGAGCCCCGGCTAGTTTTGTAATGTTTGTTCACCAGAACCCGGCCGGTTTTCAGAATTTTTTTTTATTCCAGAAACAATAGCGAATGGGTTAGGAATGAAGGAAAAACCACGAAAAACCGCTCAAAAAGCTTAAAGAATGGTCCTACAGAGCCCCCGAAAACGTATTTTACAAGAGTAAAAAATTGAAGGCAATTTCCCCCAAAAAAACAGGTTATTGCGCGCTCACGCGCACGCACGTGGACTTTGAGAGTTTTCAACCATCGGCACGGTTGCGTGGGATACGTACACAGTTCCCATACAAATCTGAGCCCTCTTGAGTGGCTACACCTGAGGTTACGGTCGGCGCAATTAGGGTGACGCGTCAGACGCGTCGCTGGGGCTGTGCGTTACATACATCGCCGACGCGTCAGACGCGTCGCTGGGGCTGTACGGGTTAATAAACATACCTACGGCGCGGCGATTTCTCCCCGCCCGGAATTGGTGAGATCGCCGCATATTACGCACTAATTTGAACTCGATCGTATTCCGAAATGGAAAGGGTTACAGACATCAACTAAATTTCTTAATCAAGCTCTAATCTTCCTCTTGAGAATGGTGAAAACTAGAAGTCTCTACGTTAATTGGTTCGCCTAGGAGGATGTGGTGACTAACTTTATTTTATTATGAGAAAACCAAACCGCCGATTTTATCTCCGTGACCGTTAAATAAATTACCGTGGTAAACAATTCAATTTCTCAAGCTATTTTGCACAATGGATAAAAACCACATAATGACCTAATGTTAGGTCGGCATTCCTCTAAAACCTAAGCCCAACAGCAGCCGAATCCATTCACTAGTTTCGGAATGGGAAAGCCCGATCGTGGCCATGGCCTTCCTCAGGGACTCGGGGCTGTTCGGCCAGGCAGCTTAGGGAACAACAACAACAACAACAACAACAACAACTAGTTTCGGAGATATGAGCGTTTGAATCGCCGCGGCGATTTCACCCCACGGCGATTCCACCCCACCCTACCCTAACCTAACAACCTTACCTAACCTATCCTAGTATTATGGGTGGGGACTGCCGCCCCCACACCCCCGCTGGTTGGGTATTAAAACAATAAAAGATTGACGGGCGCCAAAAGAAAAATTGATGAAGTCTACAGTGTTTACTCCGCAATCTTCAGCTTTGGCTGTCGATAATAGGAAAGTACCAATAGAAATGTACTGACGTCTTGTAGGTGAAGCTCCACTCTGATTGGCTACTGAACATTGGTGAGAAGCCTCCAAGGAGGCTAGAATGTAAACAAAGTGTCCTGGACTGGCTGTACAAAAATAACTCTGAAAATGTTATAGGGGAACGAAAATCAAATTAACAAAATAAGAAAAATAGCACGTATCCACACATCAGTAAGGTCCCCCGAGTAAGGTAAAAGCAAAAAAAATAAAAAATTCTACAAGACAGGAATCCCGTAATTGAGGAGTTGGTGTTCTGCAGAATACCCTCCTTCCTCTATTTACAAGTATTATATATCTTTAGAAAATATATATATTATGCCAGCAGGGGCAAATAATGGTAGGATGTAGTATTCGGGCTTATCGCATGCTTTTGTTTACATTACCGGTACTGTACAAGATCGCTCGCGATCAGGTTCCCGTCTATTTTCAGTGCCAGGTGGTACATTAATAGGTGCCACCCCTCACGCCCCCAATAACTTATTGTCATCGTCATATGTATTGCCAGCAGAGGGGCAATTAACCCTTTCAATCTCCGATACGCGTTTCTGTTTTCTTTTCTGGCTATTATTAGACGATTTTATTCAGATTAGTACGGTAACGGTATACGGAAGTCAAAGGTTGATTGAGATAGTATTTACCCTTTTAATACCCACAGATCCTTCCTAAGCTGCATATAATAGTCTAATGGTAACCAAAATAAACTGCTAAAACGCATCGGAGCTTCAAGGGGTTAACAGAAAAGAAGCAGACAAAATAGACGGGAACGTAATCGCGAGTGTACTAGTAATGTAAAAAACAAAAAAACGGGCGATATACCCGGTTACTACATCCTTACCCAAAGACCGCTGGCCGTGAGTTAATTTAAGAAAAACAAAAATTCAAATCCAATACGTAGAGCATGCAAATATCGCCCGTTAGTCTCCTTGGAAAATCTAACTATTTCATTTATTTCAGATACTGTGCTTTTTATATACCAAGGAATGTGGGAAATTAGCATTTACCCATTATCCAACCATCTAAAAACACACACCCCACTATTAGGGAGGGCAATGAAGATCAGGGAAAATGTGGGGTTGAAGACTTCTGTATAGTAAAGCAATAATAAGCGGTATTTGACAATTTTAATTTGTACTGTATTTTGTTTTTGTGTGTTCATTGTTTTCTGTTGTGTTGTCCCTATTCTGGCTCTCCCTTGAGTCGGCCCCCCCCCCCCCCAAAAAAAAAATAGGAAAAGTGGGGATGGGGCCTGAGTATATAGAATAGAATAGATTTGACAATATCCGGTTGCTGTGGGATAGCCTACACAGTGGGTTGAGGGGGCTCTTCCTCATAACCTATTGAAATTCTCATCTATGTTGCCAGTAGTGGGCCAAAACCTTCTTTCCCTAACCGAACCTATTGTTAGATAATACAGTACAGTGCACCCTCTATATTTGGCAATTCGAATTAAGGATTTCTCAATAGTGCGTGATAAAAAATTACCCCTATTTATCTCTATATAGCGGAAAAATTCTAACTAGTGCGTGAAAAAGTCGCAAAAATATATATGTATACAGTACTGTACTTCCCACAGACACGGTCCTCAGCATATAAAACCACTGTATGTCAAGAAAAAAGTATAATATAAATAGAAAGTTGCTAAAATCACGATCGCACCTAAAAGTCAGTACCGTACCGTAAAATGGCCTAGCTTCGGTCAAGGGGGTATACTTCGGACATTTCTGGATACAAATATATGAGCTACAGTTATGGAAATATGGCTCTGTATTGTGGAAGAACACCGCAGACATACACGGTACTTGTTTTTCCATAACATCATGTATTTATCCCATAAATAACTGAGGTTCAATATATTTTTTTTCCAGAATGTCCGAAATTATCTCCCCGTCCAAAGTTACGTTATTTTACCGGTACCGTAATACCGTCTCCTTTAACCCCTCCAATCCCAGCACTGTATATATACGTCAGTAGATAAGTAACTCCCCTGTCCCAGTGACGTACATATCCATCAGTAATGTACTTTCCTTGTAACTGCCTGTACATTAAACCCTGTACCAGTTACCACGACCTTTTGAGCACTGCTCCCGTGTTGGCAACACTTCTCAGCTTATATGAGACCCACTGAAGGGTGACAAGAGCCAGTGTTGCCTCATCTTTGGAGGTGGATAGGTGGTCTCTCCTGCCATTTTTGCCACATTACTTGGGACTGCTGGGGACTTTAATTACTGTATCCTACGGTACAGTACGGGTTAATGTGATCATACATTTTCCCCTTTATCCATCGATCTTTTGATATGGCCCCCGATAGTGGGTGCTCTGGTATTTATGTTTTTGAAACCCATAAAACCAGAATTTTGGAAAACCCAAGCCAACTTTTGGCAAAAGTTGGTTCGGGTTTGGACTCCTGAGATTTTTAATAGTAAAAATCCCAGTAACCTAACCTAACCTAAGCTAGGCCTAGACTTAGTACAGTACTGTATGTTGGATACTATACTAACCCTTACCTACCAGCTAATACGTGTTTGTCGTGCCCAGTACTGTACTTTGGATACAAGATTAACCTGGTAGAACGTGTCCGTAGTACAGTACAGTACCTATACGTAGCGCCAACGAACTTGACAATAATCTTGACCCCTTAACTTCTCATAACTCAAAGTGAATGACAGCAATGGAGCTGACATTTCTCTCATTTGGGAAGAGTCCACTAGGAAATATGTGTGGATATTAACAGCCAATTTGCTCAATTTCTTGAGTTATGAGAAGTTAAGGGGTCAAGATTACTGTATTGTCAAGTTTGTTGGCGCTACCTATAGTACCGATACGTTGGATAGCAGGCTAACCCCATCAATGGTAAATGGGTAAACACTCACATAAAGCAACACTATTGGGTAAAATCCTGTGTAGCGGGTAGAACTGTTTTTCAGATGCCTATTTACTAAAAAACATTGAACAATATCTTTAACCTAACCAAAACCTAACCTAACCTAGTATATTAGTGGACTATTTATGAATGTAAAATGTAAAACAAAATATTGTAACATTACCAAATTATTGAGATATTTGTACAGGTCTACCCGCTACACAGGATTATACCAACTATTGGGGACGGGTCTTTGAACCACATTCGACGACGACGTATACGGACTAATAACACATAACACATACCAAAGCCACTCCAACAGCTTCCTCTATCTACAATATCCTACCCCTTCTCTGCTATCTACACTATCCCAGCCGTATGGTCCTAGTGTACTGTCTGATGGCGTTAATGGGTTTCCAAATGTAAGACATAGGGAACCCATCATGAGCTTGGCTTCGCGAGCGTCATGTAAACACAGGTACGCCCGCTAACACAATCCTTACCCAGAATTATTTATCAATTACAGCATTTCTACCTTAATAGTTTAGTTTTGTCTGGTCTTGCCTTATCATACTCGAGAAACCGTACGGATGAAGTTGGGTTGGTTAATTTAGATTGGGAGGGGGGAAGGGATATCTTCTAAATTGATGGGGTAGTGGGATTGGCATAAAACTGCCTTCCACACTTTATCAAGACAGAACAAAACACAAAACAAAACAAAATGCTCAAAAACAAACAAACTAGAAAGCAAACCCCAACTCCTAGTAAAACAGGATTTCTTCTATACAGTAGTTTTGCTGTTCCTGGTGCTTCATTTTTATTTACTGTTATTTTTATGTTAATTTACAGTACCATTAGGTAAAGCTGCATTTATATGGGGACGCGTATCATATTCTTGCTCATTTTCTGTTTTGTGTGCATCTTTTGTGAACGTTTTGTTCAAGTTTGTTCCACTGCTTTTTTTTTAGGTTACTTTCATATTAGGTCCAGATATTTATTTCCTTATTTACCTTTTTACATTTAATTTGTGTTGGTTTTACCTCATGCAGGACACATTACTGAAGCACGGATTGGTGTTTTTTTTTCTCAAATATTTGTATATCCATCTGTAGAAATGCTCTTAATAGGCTACCGGGTATGGGCATCGCCAGTCTCATGAACGAGCTTACCCTCACACCACTCAGAAAATTTAGGAGACCCTACATAGCCAATGTGCAGACAGCAGGGCTCTTGCTTAGCTTGTGTTGTTAGGATAGTGATGTTATTGATAATATTTTAGGAAAACACACAGAAGTGGATATACCCGCTCGCCTCTGACGAGTATATTCCAACCTTTTTGAGAACTTATCTGCAAGAAAACCATTTTCTTCATTGAAAATCTATCAATCTAGCCTAATCACTGCTGGTTTTTCCATAGGGTAAGACGGGGTAATTTCGCCGCGACGCTAATAATTTGCATTCAAACTCCGATATCTCCGAAACTATTGCATGGATTCGATTCGGCTGCAGTTTGGCTTAGGTTGTAGAGCAGTTTTGGTTTAGATTGTAGAGCTAGTTTGGCTTAGGTTGTATAGCTAGTTTGGCTTAGGTTGTAGAGCTAGTTTGGCTTAGGTTGTGTTGCAGTTTCACGGGGCCTGGCGCCGGGGCGAGCGGCGCGTCTGACGGTATGGTCGGGTGTGTGTGGGGGTGTTTGTATGTGAGTGCGTCCACTGTGGTGGTGCGTGTGACACAGTGTTGGCAGTAGCCGTCGGCTGCTGCCTGGTACTTTGCACTAGCACCCACACGAGACACGTCCACCCCCGCGAGACACGTCCACCCCCGCATTAAATATGTCCGCACCCGTAGGCCTAATAAATACGTCCACACCCGACACGTCCACACCCGCACTACATATCCACACCCGCACTAGACACAGTGGCGGCTACACGTGTGACACACCTGCATCTCTGCCCACCCGGTTCAGTTGTGTGTGTGTGTGTGTGTGTGTGTGTGTGCGTGCGACGTTTTTCTATTGGCATGTTTAGTGGCAGTTTGGGTTTGTGCATATTTTCATTGCTTTTACCTGCGCGCTAGTGTTTTGTCTGGCCATTAATCATATAATGTTATCTAGTTTAATAGCAAGATGATGCGTAAAATAGGTCGCGGCGAAATTACCTAGCCCGGCGGGGTAATTTCGCCGCGAGAGTAAATTTTAAAAAAAAATCGGCAGCATGACCAAAACATTATATACTTTTTTGTATTTGTTGGGCATCTATAGCAGAAAGGCTGAATGTATAGATTAGAAAGAAAAAAAATAAAAAAAATTCAGCGAAATTACCCCATCTTACCCTATACAGTATGTAGGGGATAACTAATGATGTGGTTTTTACCACCATGCACTCCCTGCTCAAGAGCTGGGATAGGGTGGGTGCCTTGATGATCAGGGACTTTAGTGAGTAGTTGCCACAGATTTCTAGACCGCGCCGTTCACCAACAGCACTGGCGTTTACCAATAACACACTAGCTGGTCCGAGACACGAACCATCAACCTCACAGTTTGCAGGCGGGTGCTCTACCAACCGTACTACGGCCTGTGGCTAACTAAACTATGAATACTATAGATACTGGGGAAATGTGACGGTCTGGATGAAAATATGGTAGGTGAACCCTACATACATCAAATGCACCCGAGCGGGTGAGTTCTCTCCTTGCAGCCTGCCTGGGCCGAATATTCATCTCCCATTTCAAGGAAGTGCGAGAGGTATAACAGGTTGCCCAATAGACAGGTTCAATGGGGAATTATTGTTTGTTATTTTTGGTCACTTCTCCACTCTTTGTTTTAGTATTTTTTCATACTGTACATGAATGGTTAGGTCAATGGGCCTCTGTCCCAAGTTATGTTAGTAGGTAGTTGAACTAAGGTATGGTAATGAAAAAACAGGATAAATCTTTGGGAGAGATATGAGGTCTTGCATGACCTTGTCCAAGTCATATACAGTACATATAAAGTCCCTGTAACAAGGCCAGGGTGTCAAACCGGAGCAATTTTTCTAAAGACTTGAATGCATATTAGCTCTTGGGCGCACCTAAAGTATTGATAAGTATTTTTTCCCACTCACAAATTATATCTCGGATTTTTTTATTTATTTGCATTTTTTATTTGCATACATATATGGAAGTGGAAGTGGAAGAGGATTCCACAGATAGCTTCAGAATTACGATAAACCAAATAGTTACTGAGATAAACGAATAAAAGTGAAAGTACAGGTATTGACAATGGGTGAGGCAAGACTGAGGCGTTCTCTGCCCACTTCCAAGCCGCCGCTTGTAAACCCAGGGGGTTGCCAAGAATTTCCTTTGAGCTAGACTTGATACCGAGTTTCTATACCAAATATGACTCGCGTCAGACGAAAACTTTATTTTTGGCGAATATTTTTAAGTTTAATGACGCTGAACGAGTCATCTTGCACTTAGGGATATACTACCCTAATGACTCACATGGAGTCATCGTGCGCCCAAGAGTTAGAAGTAATACAAGAAAATTAATATGAAATAGCATTGTTTTGGCGATGTTATCACTTCCAAAGACATGATATGAACTGTAGACCTAGAATGACGTGGGATCAGGTACTCCGGTCCGATCTCAAAACAAAGAACTTGACAACAGAGGCAGCCTGGAAAGCCACCACTTAGGATGTGAGACCGTAACTACCTTATCTGTGGACAAAATGGTCTTTAAACTTGTATGTATGTATGTAGTATAGGCTATACCGGTATGTACAAAAATATAGACTAAAGATAATGGACTCGGCTCGTTTACCATCCTGACGTTACAAGAAACCATCCTAGCCCTGTCAACCAAGGGAGTGTACAGTACGGCATCATAAACTGCATCATACAGTACACTTGGTCAAGAAAGTATCTGCACCCTACCCTGATCATCTGGTGTGTACAGCTCGGTAGTATAGGTCATAGGTCATAGGTATTAGGTCTTAGGTAGTAGTATAGATGGATATAGCTGCAGGTAGATATGCCAACCCTACCAAGCTGGGTAAGAGTTGTGTTATCGGGCGTACGGTACTACTACCGACATACAACATAAATCATCTATAAATACTTAACCTAACTAAAAAACGTAACCTAGCCTAGTATTCTCATTACTACCTGAATACTAGCTTAGGTTAGGTTAGGTTGTTTGGTTAGGTTAATGTTTTAGAGAGGAGTTATGCTGTATGTCGGTAGTGGTACGCCCGATACACAACTCTTACCCCAAGCTGTACACACCAGATGATCAGCGTAGGGGTGCGATACTTTTTTGACCGAGTATACATGCAGGGGAAAGTGGCAAAAGCACTTCTTGTATTTTCATGTTACCGTACCAGTCAGATCCGAATCGTAAGGCTCGTCTTGACAGCACAATATCTCTGTGGGACAGATCCGTTACTATACTCTATTATTTTCCAGCTGATGGTAAATTGAATCCCTTTGTAGCTGATTTCTCGATAATTAATGGAAATATATGAAACTACTATGGCTGTGTGTTGTATTAATGCCAAGTTTTCATAATTAACATCATATAATTCACTACAAAATCTACCATATAGCTGAGTAATAAAGATAGAAACATGACAATTTACCCTCAGCTGGAAAAAAATTGACTATAGTACAGTAAACACCCTTTTATCCAAAATTCATATACAGTATAACAAATTTCAGTTAACCACAGTTTTTGCTATCCATATTTTTCACTAGTTTTCACTTATTTAAGCCTCTCTGAGTGCTTAATTGCATCAACTTAACCCCTCTGAAGTAGATATAACTTGAGTTAGATGATAATTTGAAGTTAAGACAACCTAGAAATAGTTATAAGTGCATTGAAAACAGTATATTTGGCCATTTGTACACTTATTTAGCTCAATATAGAGGGACTCGTGTTTATCCGTAAAAATCGCTTATCCAAAATTTCAAAGGACTCATGATTTTTGGATAAAAGAGAGTTTACTGTATATTCGTTGTTAATTCCTTCACCACCATAATGTAATTTTCATCATATTTTGGTTACCATTAGACAATTTTCTTCAGTTTATGATCTACCTCTAGGACTCATAGGGGTAAATATGATCTCAATAAACCTTCTGAACAACATAGGTCCTCTTCGAACTACATAAAATCTTCCAATTTAAGCCAGAATCAAAGGTAAAAAGGCATCATGGTGCTGAAGGGGTTATGGGGTTTAGGATGATGTTTATACTGTGGTTGATTATTCTTTAATTTCCATTTAATTTATATATTTTGTCTATGCATTTAATTAAAGAAAATCATTGTACAATATAGTATGTGTGATTTCATTTGTATTTAAGTACAGTATGTTATTCCCAAAATTTATTCCAATACTTACCCACAGAAAATGGCGACCGGACCGACTCGCTTCAAGATGACCCACTGAAAATGGTGACCGGACCAACTCACGTCAAGATGGCCGCAGGACGAGGTTTGTGTTTCTTACAGTTTCTTACAGTAGATCCTCTGGAAAAAGGCAAACTAGGCCTGTGTATCCAGCTCAGTGCCAGTACTTGCACTACTGCGGTCATTCACTGTGTTGGCGGCGGCGGCAGCAGACGCAACATTTTTACTATTCTGTATTTTTGCTTTATAATCAAACTTCAAATATTGTCTTCCCCATGCTTTATCAAGATTACTTTCAAACTTCCTTATTGATTCGGAATCGACTACATACTGGGGCAGCGCTTTCCACTCATTTACCAATCTATCACAAAATGAGTTCTTTGCCTTTTCAAGCCTATTTCTTTCTTTTGTAAATTTTCTTAGTGTCCTCTCGTTCTTGTTCCCTCCCGCATCAAGAAGATACCTTCACACACATCCTCATCATACTTTCCTGACACTATCTTAAAAGTCTCTTATCATATCCCCTCTCTTTCTCCTATATGCCAGTGTCGGAAGTCCCAGTGTCCTCAACCTCTGCTCATAGCCCGCGTTCTTCAACGTTGATACTAGCTTGCTAGCTCTCCTCTGCACTTTCTCCACTGCTTCTATATCCTTTACCATATATGGAGCCCACACCTGGTTCGCATATTCCAGGTGCGGCCTAACCAGCGCTTGTATAGAGATTCCTGAATATTTCTTCGTCAAGTGACACAAATGTCCTCCTCATCAGCCCTACAATTCTATTGGCTTTGTTTATCTTTTCCGCCAAATGTTCTGAGAAATTTAACTTATTGTCTATCACTACTCCTATATCCTTTTCTGCATTCACTTCCTCCATCGCTTCATACAGTCATGCTGTATCCTACCTTGTCTATCTTGCTAGTCCCAATCCGCATGTACTGTACTTGCATTTTTTTGGATGAAAAGGCATTAACCAATGTTCAGACCATCCCTTTATGCCCTCCACATCTTCCTTACTCCTCACTCTTCTATACAGCTTAGTGTCATCCGCATACAGGTATATCTCACTTCCATTGGTTATAACTTCAGGTAAGTCGTTGATAAATATAACGAACAGTAGTGGTCCCAACACAGATCCCTGAGGTACCTCACCTGTAATTTCCCTCCACCCAGAGCCTATTCCATTCACCAGTACCCTCTGTCTCCGATCTTTCAGGAAGGCTTCTATCCATTTCACACATTTTTCCCCTCTACTATAGCTTCTAACTTTCTCTATTAACCTTTTATGTGGGACCTTATCGAAGGCCTTCATAAAATCACAATATACCACGTCTATTACATCACCATCCTCCAGAGTTTGCATCCAATCATCTACCACCTTAATTAGCTGTAGCACCGTGGACCTCCCCGGCAAGAATCCGAACTGTCTCCCACTGAAAAGTTGGTTTGATTTCATATGCTCCATTATTCCTTCTCTAATTACCGTTTCCATTAGTTCACACACAACACTTGTCAAACTGACTGGTCTATAATTTCCTGGGTCATTTCTCTTTCCCTTCTTAATGGTATGGGGTGCTGTGTTACATCCCGGGCAGGCGTCGACAACGGAGTCATCCAGTCTCTTCTGATAGCTCAGGAGAGCTGGATGGTGTCCGCATCTCAGCCTGGCCAGGTGGACTCTGTCCTCGCGAGGAAGGGAGGATTCGGAAGGATGGATTTCGGGAGGTCGTGCTTGCAGCTGCGTGTTGTCTGTGAGTGAGTGGATGGATCGGCGAGAGATATGAGTATGGATGTGCTTCTGGAAGTTGGTTCGGGGTGGGCAGGGAGGGAGAGAGGACAGTAATTGTGTGTGATACCGTGTGCTGGGTGTTGTTTTGATATTTCTTGGTGTCTGTGGGTGTGTTGCCATGTAGTTTAGTGGGTGGTCTTTGTTCGTGGAGGCTGCTGCCAGGAATTGAGTGCCTCTCATGTCCAGATGGTCTTTGACTTTGAGGATTTTGGTTTCTTGATGTAGGTGATCTGTGGGTGCAGTAGCTGTGCAGCCTGTAATGATCTTCAGGGCTTTGTTTTTAATAGTTTGTAAGGTCTTATGATGTGTTTCAGCTAGGTTAGAAGCCCAGGCTGGGCTTGCGTATTCCATCACTGATCTTATGTATTGTTTATACTGTGGTGGTAGCTTCTTTGTTGTGTCCAAATTTTGTGTGAGCAAGTGACCTGAGGGCATTAAGTCTGGGTGTCAGTTTCTTTTTAATGTTTGTGGTGTGCTGTTTGAATGTCACATGAGTATCATATGTTACTCCTAGGATTTTGTGTATGTGTTAGGGGTGTGTTGTTTATGGTGAGTTGAGGGATGTATTCGTGTTCTCCTGTCCAGCTTGTGAGCAGGGTTGCGGTGGATTTGGCTGGGGCTAGATTAAGTCTGTTTGTAGTGTGTTGAGATAGGGTTGAAGGAGATCTGTTGCTCTTTTTGAGTCATGGTGTGTGCATGTGAGTGTTATGTCATCTGCATAGGAGGCTAAGTTTATTTGGGGCGTATTGGGTGTAGTTATATCGTGCATGTACAAATTGAAGAGTGCGGGCGATAGGACGGATCCTTGTGGGACTCCGTTTGGAAAGTTTCTGATTTTAGATGACTGACCGGCTAAAGATACGTGTGCACATCTGCCTGCTAGGAAGTTGGCCAGCCACCTTTTTGTGTTGTAGTGCATGTTTGTTAGGTTGTGGCGGGGGATGGCATCGAAGGCTTTACTAATGTCGAGTGTGGCTAATAGTGATCTGTGTGGTGGTCTAGCTGAGTTGATGCCGTCAAAAGCTCTTTGTGTAAGGTCTGTGAGAAGAGTGTTTGTGGAGTGTAGTGGCCTAAAGCCATGTTGTGTTGGAGCTAGGGGTAGGTTGGGTGTAATTAGTTGTAATACTAGGCGTTCCATGACTTTGGAGTCCCTTTGTTGTAACCTGGCGTACCATTCAGCGATGGGGAGATAAGGTTCCTCCTCATGCATTTCATCATACTCGGCCACAGTGGGACTATATTCGTCCTCTGAATCGTCATTTGATGATCCATTGTCACTATCAGGCACATCACTCTCCTCAATTATGGCCATGGCATCGGCCAGGGATATTCCCCTGCGTGGGTAACGGCGTGGTAAATCCGACATGGTGTTGCACTCGCGAGATGTATGGGTAAACTGACTTTCCTTTGTCACGCACGTCCCTTGTCCCAACAAACCGAGATTTGTGGGTTGCCATACATTGCCTACATCCTAAGGAATATCCCATACAAATATCAAGCCAATAGCTACCATAGGACAAGAGTAAATGTGGTCGGAAGTTGTTGGGAGATAAGTGGGTACAGAGTGTCTTTCATCACCTCCCCCACATGACCACCCGCCCGGCAGGACTTGGGGGATAGCTGAGCATGGTCAAGTAATGTGTACATCCTAAGGTGTGTCTCACACAAATTTCAAGCCTATAGCTACCATAGGACAAGAATAAATGAGGTCGAAAGTTGTTTGGATATAAGTGGGTACAGTGTTTTTCATCACCTCCCCCGCATGACCACCCGCCCGGCAGTACTAGAGTGACAACTGAGTATGGCATTGTAATGTGTACATCCTAAGGAGTGTCTCACACAAATCTCAAGCCTCTAGCTCCCATACGACAGGAGTAGATAAGGTCCAAAGTTGCGGTGAAATAGGTGGGTAAAGTGGTGCCACTAATCCCACCACCACCACCCGCGCGGCCTGGCTGGCCGGTTCACGCGTACCGTCCCTGTTCGCCAACACTCTACGGTACCTCCCCTCCAATTCTCAAGCCATTTCCTACTATACGAGCCGAATAATAGACTTTTTAGTGGCCGACGCAATGTTCGCGTCGCTGGGGTCTAGCGTTACATACATTGCCGACGCAAACAGTGCGTCGCTGGGGCTCAGTGGGTTAATATGCTTAGAAAACTTCTTTATATTTAAAAGGGTAACTGTTAGGTCCTGTGAAGGTTATACACCATCCTCTTTTATGATAGTCAACTGGGAAATGATACTTAAGAATGGCCTTAGGTGAATTAATATTTTTTCACCAACCAACTTTACTTCTAGACTCGATTAATGAAATAACAAATACTCGAACCTAGGATACTCGCACCGAAATTCGGCGCATTTATGAATTGCGCTATCAAGGCAGTAAACCCCTAGAAGCTTGTTGAAACCGGCTTCCTATGTCAGACACAACAGAAATTTGTAAATAGGTGTTCTACTTCTCATACCATTGTTCTTTTCAATAGTCAGTTTCCTTTTGCTTACTCAGTTCCTCTCTCAAAGGTATTGGCATTTATCCACTCGATCACTCTATGTTCAGCAGTTTAGTACTTCTGCTATAGAACTTGCTTGACAAAAATTTATATCTCTGCATTCTCCTTTTAAAATTTCTCGGCACATGACCAAACCACCTCAAAATATTTTTCTTGATCCATTCAGCCGCTCCGCATTAAATACCCGTAGTTCCCTGACCCTCTTGAAAGAAAAGTACATACCCCTATTGCTGACTCTGTCCAGCCTATGTAAACGTCTAAAAGATAGCCTGTCCTCATAGACCTTAACCTCCTCTGTCTGTAGCAGCACCGTTCTTTTAACTTTATTCTGGCTACTATGAGACTATTTTATTCAGTTTAAAAAGAGCCTCCAGCAATCAAAGGGTTTCTAAGTACTGCATCTTGGTTAAGCATTTTAACTATGACACATGCTTCTTAAGCTGCACAGATTATAGTTTAGTTATAATTATTGCATTAATTTGTATATTATTATTAAATGTAGGTAAAGTCTAGTTAAAAAGACGTCGACGGTACATGAGGGTTAACTTGGAAAAGTCTATCACATGCCACTTTTGCAGATTATGCTTCAAACCCTTTCATACAAAATACTATATCTATTGCTGGATGCCGTGATCCCTGAAGGGGTGACCACAAATTAACCCTCTCAGACATATGACGCAATTTTGAGCCTATTAGGGATGCTTTAAAGCCTTTGTTACCATCAGGGGTATTTAAAAACCTTTAGTTTAGTTACTTCAACCTCTGCAGTTGTCTTTGAGTTAGCTGTGGGCAGAAAACTAATTTTGGAGAGGTAATTATTAGAGTGAGAGAACTCTATTTCTTATTGCTAATCTGGCAACCTCTGAGTCATATGTGCGTGAAAGGGTTAATAGCTCCCATGCACCTCTGTCCCCAGTCATTAGACGCCCCGCTCCCATCCAGCACTGCTTTCACGCATATACTGTACGGTACTTGACTCCATCCTTCCACCTCTCGGTCTAACCTTTGCATCTGCCCTTCCACTTCACACTTGTACACTTTTTTGTCATTCTCTCCTTTCCCATAAGTTTCACATGGCTGAAACCTCTCGGTGTTCCTGTTCACACTTTCCAGCACATCTACATCCATACCACACCACTCTCGTGTTTCCTCATTCTCATGTACTGTATATCCCTCTGCTAAATATTTAATTTAAAAATATCTTGGATCGCTAATCACCCTTGTACAATTATCTCGTCACTCTCCCTACTTTCCTAGTTGCACAAACTTAGTTTAGATATTAAAAGTATTAAAGCTCTTACAGTTGGTCAGATGTTATTTTCAGATATTGTAAAATGTTTGGCCTAAAGTTTCTATTCATGATACTCTCCAATCCCATATGTAATGGGATCGGCTATAAGTTTAAATTTATGTTCTGAAACTCTATTTGTAGCGTTTGTTTATAAGTTTAGCCTCGTACTATCCTCTCAAACTGCATTACTTTACTGTCTTAAGTTTTCTTTTCTGGACTCCCTGTCCCTCATGTTTAGCCCCATTAGTACAAAGATTTTGAAGAGCTTCGCCCCATTAGTTTGGCGATTTAAAGACCTTTTGCCAGATTTATTTTAATTTTGCCTGTAGTGATCCATTCAGCCACTCCGCATTAAATACCCGTAGTTCCCTTCCCCTCTTCAAAGAAAAGTACAGATCCCTATTGCTGCCTCTGTCCAGCCTATATAAATCTAGAAATAGCCTGTCCTCGTAGATCTTGACCCCTTCTGTACCGGTACTGTTCTTTTAACTTTATTCTGGCTACTATTAGACTATTAAATTCAGTTTAAAAAGGGCTTTCAGGAATCCACGGGCTTCTAACTATCTCGGTTAAACATTTTAACTACCACAGATCCTTCTTAAACTGCAGATTATTATAGTTTAGTAGTTGTTGTTGTTCCCCAGGCTGCCTGGCCGAACAGCCCCAAGGTCCTGAGCAAGGCCAAGGCCATAAACGAGCGCCCCCACAAAACCCTCCCTGCTTACCACTAATAAAGCCTGGGTGACCGAAGCCACTCGGCAGGGAGCCGAGGAGGGCGCGGAAACGCCCGGGAAACCAAAGCTTCACCCAAAGCCCTGTGCCCCTCAGCAATTATGAAGGGAAAGTTGAGGGGCAAGGGAAAAATGTGACGCTTTGGCTCCCCAATCTGCCAACTTTTTTAGGTTGGCATAGGGAGTTCAATCCACGGAAAGACGCCGTCACTTGAGATCTAGAAGATATATAATTAAAAGGAAACAGTCAGAAGTAAGCTATGGGTATGGCAGAGATCAGCTCAGCTCTCCACTCTGATAGACCAGCTCATCACCACATGACTAATAGCCCAATGCCTCTCAGACATCAGCTAAGGTAACTAGGCCCTAGAAAGCCGCCTTTGGCGGTGGGATAGCTCCCCTATTTCAAACTCCTTTCGGAGTTTGGGCACACCGCCGTTAGTTTAGTAGTTATAATTATTGC
>CM064581.1:11450977-11694585 GCA_032716605.1 Paralithodes platypus | reverse complement strand
TTTGTTACCAGTATCTATCATAGTACCTGCAAACAATAAAGCAGTACCCCTACGAACTGCCGCTTTCCTTTGGTCTATATTTCATAGAAAACGCAGTTCCCAGGGACACCTAGACGTACAGAAAATCGTGTCAAATAATAGGTCCATAACCCCTCGTATGTACGAGAAATAATACACCATGTTTTTCCATACTTTATCCACAGTCAAGCACATACCTACAGTTAACCTCCTTCTCCCCACCGCCCCACAGTCCACAGATTCTATCTTTTCCAGACTCATATACCACCCCGTATTTGCATCCCAGGTAGCATTTGGCTAACGGACTTTCACTGTCCTTTCAAACTCCAATATCAATTGTACCTAATGCCACCCCCACGCCCAGAGACCTTAGGGTCAAATTTCCCTGTAGCGCCGGAGCTTCCCCCCCTCTCATTAAGATACCTGCGCTTCTCGACTCTTGTCCGACCTAGTCTCTCTCTCATACCTCTTGAAGATCCTTGATTTTTCCATTGCTAACGCTCTCCAACCTTTTATATATATACTCCTATCCAGCCTACCTTCACTTAGTAGGCCAGAACAACATTAGAACTTTACTAACCCCTTGCATGCCATCTATTCTCTTACAACCCATTCACAACCCTGCAACCCATGGTCGTCGGTGCGAGGCTCGCCGCCTCGCCAGTAATTAATTTCTATTGCCATACTTCCAGATAAAAGTGGCAGAGGTAGCAACCAGTCTCCACCACATCCAGCAAGCCATGCAATTAACAGCCAACCGATTACACCCAGCTAGCCAAGGCACCTTCCGTTTTGATATTAAGAACACCCACATCTGTCTCATAAACAGAGGGTTATTACAAACACTGGTGATATGGCAAGCCCCTAGCCACAGCCGCCGGACGACCATCCCAGAGGGAGAGCGCCCGGCTACCCCTTTTTACCCACCCGAGGAGGGAGACCCCCACCCCCGCGGAGGTATACCTGACCCCTGTTTTGACTTCCGGGTCATTGCCAGGTAGCCTAGGAATTCTTCCTATCGATGAACTAACCATGCATGTCTAACCCCCTTACTCACTTCTCTATACCCACAATAAACCATCCACCCGTTTTGCATACTCGGATAGTCAAATTAGCACCTCAGCTATGCAATAGAACAAAGACTGAGCAATATAAGAGAGACGCCCCTATCACAGCTGTCCCAGTCCTCCCCGCAAAGTAGATCCAGTCTCCCTTCCATAAATACTTCCAGTATAGCCAAAGTAGTACCTTTTACTAAGGCTCAGTTATATCACAAATTGAAGGCTTCCTATAGCCATGTGCCACAACAGTAATCACCATCTTACCCAGTCCCCATATCTATTGAGAGCTCAAATAAGTCCATAAGACTCGAGATCCCTATTGTCTACAGGGTCCAGAACCGAGCCTATAAACCTAGCTCCCGCCCCCCAGTCAAAATCAGTTGAAAGTTAGACACCAACCAGTGGTCACTACCCTGAAGTTAACCTCTAGCTCTGCCCTTGTGTTGTTCCTGAGTTGAGAGATTCCCAAGCCGGCAGACTCCATGGCAGAAGTTAAATGGAAGAGGCTGTCCATGTAACAAGTCCCAATGTGCACCTTATAACCTTCACACAAATTCGTGGGTATATAAGTGTGTAGCCAGCACCGATCGTCAAGAGATCCGACTTGAGAACTTCCTACAATTTGGACCACCTGGACGGCCGAGGAACCAGTCGTTAGCCCCCAACATCACCGGAAGCAAGATAACCAGGACCAGACTACAAATACTATTCAAGATTCATGTTACTAGTACTAAGTGTTATAGTACCAGTTTGACACTCGCTTATTAACTTTCTATGAAGTGGCTATAACCTTGCCCAGTGTAACTCATATTTAACCATTCCATTTGGGACGTACTAAGCGTATCAGTGTTCATTAATTAACAGGCGACATTGACTCGTAATAACCTTATTCAGATATTAAAAACCCTAGTTATATCTAACGTTCGCCCACTGATTTGTGTTCTACGTATTTCTGCCATAAGGAATATAAACCTTAGATCAGTATCCCCATGAGGTTACTAGAGATTCCGTGTTCTAAAATATACGCGTGTCTAATCCTAACTGTGAGCTGCTACTTGGGCACGCGACCAGCCAGTAAGAGATCAAATCAGTGAAATTGAATACATAAATATATTGAGGTCTTCCAGTATAATAAAAACTTGCTAACTAAACCCGTGATAAGAAGAGTATACCTGAACGTTGGAAGTGGGAGACTAGGCCTCCATCCAGATCCGCTAATGCTAGCAGTTCCCTTCTATTATTTGTTTTGTACGAGAATTACTATTTTTCTATGCTCTTTATTCATCTACTTAAATAAAAGTGATCGTGTGTCGTGTTAACCGTGTGTTTATTTTGTGTTCTCTATTCCTCATACCTTGTATTGTGCATGCAGCCTTATATACCCAGTCAGATAGAACCCACATTACCCAAGTTAATCCTGTAGAAAATCAGGGCATAACATTGGCAGCAGCGGTGGTTCTTGATTCGGATAAAAGGTTGCATTACATTGCAAGTTTGGAACAGCCAGAACACGATAACATCATGGCGCACCGTTCTCACATTCCCATCCCTCATTGTGATGGAGAAACTTAAGAGATCGAAACATTCATGGACATAGTGAAACCCGTACTTGACCTAGTTTATACCACGGACGCAGAAAAAATAGCCGTAACCTTAACGCACCTGGGAAAAGCCGTTTCCCTGGTTGCCTATCAAGTGCACCCTGCTCTCACCTGGGACGAATTTCCCCCAATAGTGATAGAAGCCATTAAGCCTTCGTTGGGCGTTTTCGTGGCCCACACCCGTATCCAAGACACTAAATTCGAAGGCGATTTAGATGCCACCGTGAATAAGATTGCCCAACACATAAAAGTTTCTTTCCCCACGTTGACCAGAATCCAACAAGAACAACAAATTCTGGTCAACCTTGTATCTATATTGCCCTCAGCAGTAAAAGACCATTTCCGTGTGCACGATTTCGTCGGATACCAAAAAGATCTCGTCACGATCCGACGTATTTTGGCCGTGCGCACAGAAGCACCCACCCAAATCGCTGCAATCAAGAGGTTTCCCACGCACCCGCAGCAACCCGACCACCAAAACTCCAAGAATGCCTACCCAGCCTCATCCTTCCACAACAGACCCACCTACCCTTCCGGCAAGCCCCAACCCAGTAGACCCCGGTTCCAACCTACCCAGCCACGCAGAATCTTCAACCGGAACAGGAACTACAACACCTACCAAAGTAAAAACCCTACCTTAGTAATTATCAACCCCTATGATTTCCCTGCCTGTAATGCTCAGTGTGCTTTCCATCAAATTCGTGACTCTGCCAAACCTCGCCCCTTTACTCCTCGCATTTCCGTAAATGAAGAGGAGTTGGGACACGAGGAAGAGATGGAAGAAAGACGCACTGGAGAAATAGCCCCTAACATGACCTCAGAGGATACCGAGGAAACCCTGGAGGAGGTAGATACCGATTCCCAGGATTTTTAAAGTACCCCCCGCCCAAGATGGCCTCGGCGGGGGACGCCATAACTGACCGCACTGCCCCCATTTATTACATGGCCAAAATCAAGGACATTCCTGTCCGCTTGTTAATCGACACGGGAGCTGCCAAGTCATGTTTGTTCAAAAATTACTATGATCAACACCACCGACTATTTGGCCCTTTGTTAACCACCAAAGCAGAACTAATCTCAGCTGCTGATACTTACTTAAATCTCCTAGGAGACACTTTGCCCCTATCAGTAACTACTCCTGCCCCCCATGCTCGTTGTTATCACACATTCACAGTATTTTCCTCCAACTGTAAACATTACGATGGTTTCCTTGGACTTGACCTCCTTCAAAAACTCCAGGCCCAGGTCGACTGCGGCCAAAGACTGATATCATTCAAAAAATTCCAACCAAAAGCCTCTGACAAACCCATCATGCAGAAACCCATTAAAAAAAAAAAAAAAAAAAAACTTCCCCCTCAACAAACCCTGAGTCAGGGTTACCAAATTGCAGTTAGCACTAAAGTGACTCCTAAATCCTCCCCTTGCCCTGACTCCCCTCCAAATCTCACCCCATTCAGTAAACAAATGCCTCAACAAACTAAAAAAGACAAGTCCAAGCAACTCCCTCTCGGTAATTCCCTCCATTCTCTTCATTCTGTCCCGGATAAATCCTCCCATGTTTTCAGGACAGACTCTGATATATGTAACCATCATTCCATCCAATGTTTATGTACACATGTTTCCAGGAAAAATGCCAATCAATGTACCCAACAAAATTTCCCCCATGCCCCCAGAAATGTTCAGCTATCCCACAACCCCCAACAATTCCCTTGTGACAATTTTCCGTCAATAGCTCCCTTGCCCCCCCCCCCCCCCCCCCACACAATTCACACCCCTAGAAAAATTCACAACCCCACACTTGACTCACCCTCTCATGACAAACAAACCCACCCGCCCCACATCACTTTTAACCAGACCTTGACTGCCACCAAGAAAGTTCCCCACGTTCGTCCTGTGAACAACACTACATCAATACACCAGTCCTCCACCAATAACCCATGTTCTACACCTAACTTTTTCCCCACCAACCCTCCACAGTCCCCCCCACAAATTCCGTTTTCTAACTCGCTCACCTCTCACCACTCTGAACCACCCGCACGCGCCGTTAATCCCCCCCTCACGCGTGCCGACCGAGAGACACAACCATGTTCCCACCATGCCCCCAGAAATGCCCAGCTAGTCCACACCCACCCCGATTCCCCTTGTGACAGTTTTCCGTCAGTAGCTCCCTTCCACCCCCACACAATTCACACCCCTAGAAAACTTCACAACCCCACACTTGACTCGCCCTCTCATGACAAACAAAACCACCAAATCCATATAAACTCCAAACAAACCGTCACTGCCACCGACAACGCTCCCCAAATTCCTTCTAACCACCACGTCCTTACATCACTCCTCCAACAATAACCCATCTTCTATATCTCACGCTTCCCCCACCAACCCTCCGCAGTCCCTCCAACAACTCCCGTTTTCTAACCCCCTCACACCACGCCCCACTGATCCTCCCACACGCGCCGTTAATCCCCCCCTCCCCCTCCTGGCGAGCACCTGCTAGCCAGTCAATCCCCCACCATCATTAGCCCAGCTGTAGTTCAGGATAAATGCCAAATTCCCCCCCACCATCAAAAATGGGTGAACCTGCGGCCCATACCCCAAACGCACATGATATTTTCCCCCACTACCACGTCCCCCAACCCCCATCGTTGCCTCTTACAACCCGCCATCATTTCCGCTCGCATCAACCACATTCTCGTGGCAAATATCTCAGAAGAATCCCTGACACTACCAAAAGGTCTCATTATAGGAGACCTCGAAACTTTCGATGACCTCCCCATAGATTTTAACGACACCCCTACCAGCCTCAAATTGCCCCCTCTCCCTGAGACATTATCTGACCACCAAAAGAACGGCATGTACGACCTACTGCTGGAATTCAGTGACGTGTTTGCCCAACAACCCACCGAAATCGGACAGACTGATGTAGAACAACACATTATTAACACCACAGGCCCCCCCATACGACAACCATCCCGTAGAAAGAACCCCATACAACGTCAGGAAGAGGAACGCCAAGTCCAGGAAATGTTAGAGGCCGGGATTGCCACCCCGTCCATTAGCCCCTGGTCTTCCCCTGTTGTCTTAGTCAAAAAGAAAGATGGGACAACCCTTTCTTGCGTCGATTACAGGAGGTTAAATGACGTAACCATTAAAGACGCTACGCCCTTACCCCGAATAGACGATTCCCTTGACTCCCTACACGGATCCAAATGGTTCACTACCCTCGACTTGCAAGCAGGGTATTGGCAAGTGCCTATCAAGGCCGAGGACCAAAAGAAAACCGCATTTTCCACTAGTGGTGGCCATCGCTATGAATTTAACGTCCTACCTTTTGGCCTCTGTAACGGACCCGCCACTTTCTCCCGTTTGATGGAAGCGGTATTACATGGCCTAACCTGGGAAACCTGCCTAGCCTATCTGGACGATATTATTGTGTACTCACCAACCTGGGAAGAACACCTCCTCAAGTTGAGACAAGTCCTTCAAAGAATCCGAGCCGCCGGGTTGAAATTAAAACCCTCAATGTGCGTGATTGCCCGGAATAAGGTAGATTTCCTCGGACAAGTGATATTTGAACATGGTATTGCGCCGGACCCAAAGAAACTTCAAGCCATACAAAACCAACCCCCACCCACCACTGTTAAAGTAGTACGTTCGTTTCTAGGCTTAGCCACATACTACAGATGTTTCGTCCCCAACTTTGCCACCATAGCCAGACCCCTCCACCAACTCACCCACAAAGACACCCCGTTCACCTGGACACCTGAAAGAGACCTCGCGTTTAACACTTTGAAGCAAAAGCTAATCCAAGCCCCGATTGTCGTTTTCCCTGACTACCAAAAACCTTTCCGTCTTTATACCGACGTATCTCTGTACGCCATGGGTGCAGTTTTAGCTCAAGTCAGAGACGGAGAGGAACATGTGATAGCGTATGCCAGCTCCACCCTCACCCAAACACAACAGAATTACGCAGCCACCAAGAGAGGGTGCTTAGGGATCATTTGGGCACTCAGCCACTTCCGGTCATTTGTGTTGGGCGCAAAACTCGACATAATCACCGACCATCAATCTTTACAATGGCTGCGTAGGTGCGAAACCAACTCAGCCATTTTGGTACGTTGGAGGGAGACACTAGAGGACTACAACTTTACCATACAATATCGTCCAGGCAAACTCCATACCAATGCAGACGCCCTGTCACGTTTGCCAGTACCAAAGACCCCCCGACCAACCTAGCCGCCTTACAAAACACCGAGTTAGTATCTACCCCCACCCCCTGACATAATGCCCCCTCAGCCCCCTCCCTAATTCAATCTTGGGAAGCAAGAATCAGACCCCCCTGGATACCGTTAAATGTCTTCAGGGGACTGACTCGCTGGGGAGATCAACTTGCCACAGACACTGGTCACATAACCTTGGACCCCACCATTGCCCATGACTACATGATTGCCATCCACGAGGGAAATGGCATACACCTTGGACAAAAGAAGATGTTAAAGATCTTCACAGACCAATACTGGACCCCCAACCCCTCCAAAATTGCACACCGAGTGACAGAATCCTGCAAACCGTGTTTATTGGGAAAGGAAAGATCACGCACCCCAGGCCCAGCTGGTACCTTGTCGGCTACCAAACCGTTCCAAGTCCTATCCCTCGACATCATGGGCCCGTTTCCTCCTTACGCTGGCAAGCGCTATATCGTCACCTTTGTGGACGTCTATTCAAAGTTTGTAATAGCCTGCCCAGCTAAAGACCACACAGCCACCACAGTCGCCACACTGCTTGCCACAGAAGTATTCCCTATATTCGGTCTGCCCCTTCCTCTTCTATCCGACAATGCCCCCGAGTTTAGTGGACACGTTTGGCAACAGTTCACCCAACAATGTGGCATTAAGATTAAACACTCATCCCCATACTGGCCTCAAGGAAATGCTATATGCGAACGCAGCCATCGCACCATCAACAATCAGTTGCGAACAAAAATGATTGCTCTTAACACCACAGACTGGCCATCACAACTAAAAATGATACAATGGGGCATGAACACCTGTCCCCGAGAAGACGGTATTTCCCCTCATGAACGTGTTTACGGCGTAGCCCCCCTGTTACTGCCATTCCACCACCACGCTCACCTTCCCTCCACCACCTCCACAATTGACCCATTGCAACATCTGCAAAACACCCTCCATACCGCCCAAACCTGTCAGGACACCAAAACTGATAACACCAATGACAAAAACCGTTTCGCCATCCATGACACTGTAATGGTAGCCAACCTCCCTATCACCAACAAATTAGACCCTCGCTATGTCGGGCCCTACACCATCACACAAGTCCCAAACGCCTATCAAGTCACCATCGACTATCACGGCGTGACTCGCACGTTCCGAACTAGATTCGTCCGAGCTTTTAAACCACTCCAACCACAAGACAATACCCCACCCCACACGGCTGAACCAGAATTAAACACCCCTACTAAACCGTACACTCCACCTATGAAAATCCCCACACAAACCCCTAAGGACCTAAGCCCTCCGACACCGAACAGACGGATCATTCCTCAACATACCCCTCGCACTAACCTCCACAAACCCAAAGCCCCCACTATCACACCCTCCTCCACCAGGACACCTTCGTTCACTTCTGATAATCAAGTACCTCCCCCGCTTATCCAAATACGAAAGCCTCCCCCCACAACCCCGACCACAACAGAGACTCTGCCGTCTAGCCCTGACATACCTTCCCCAAGCACCACACTAAGAAAACCACACACCCCACCCAAAACCAAGTACACACCCAAACACACCACACAATCTACCTCAGTAACCTCACGCTACAACCTACGCCCACGACACAAACTTTTTAAATCCTCCAGGAAACACACCCTGCTAATCAAATTCCGTAGGGGTGCCAGACCACTAACCTCCTCCTCTTCTTCTTCGTCGACTTCTCCTCCACAAAGGGAAAGAAGGCTAATAATCAGCCCTAAACACCATAAACCCTCTAACTATAGCCCAGAAGTAACCACCCCACCCCCGCAACAAAACACATACCTTCCTCTTCAACCTCATCCCCTCTCAATCCCCACCAAACACCCATAAAACCGCCCACTGCCACCACCAGCAAATCACCAACCTCACCAAACGACACACCCCACACACGTCCCTACCCCCAACCCTCCAACTTAAATCTACACTCCTTACCCACCCGTCTAGCCCCCCCCCCCCCCCGCATCCGCCCCTTTCCCTCCACGATCCCCACCACCCCACCCACACATCGACCAACCTCCTCATCTCACCGAACCCCCACCCCACCCCCCCACCCCCAGGAATCCCCCCCCAAAGTCACCCCTGAGATAACCCCCACATGTCCTTTACCTATAAAACGTTCTTCCCCTCAATATAAAACATCGTCGAGCGACTCAATTCCCACGACAAACATCTACCTTCCCACCAGGACCGCCAGAGGTAGAATAATCAACAGACCCATCAGATTTAAAGACAGCGATACAAAAATAACACCCCGTTCTGACACTCAGGACCCAAGCCACACAACACAGACAACCCCTCCTTCCCACACACCTCCTTCACCCACCTTACCTAAACCGATCTTGCGCATTGCCTCACTATATTTTCCCAACCTACAACACCGCCCAAGAAAACTCCCAAAAACCCAGACTCACATTCCCCCTTCATCCCCAGCTCTGTTGTCACGCGAGAATCACCCTTCGGTTAGTAACCCATTCACCACACTAAACAGACCTGTCAATCCCACACACCTCACTCTGACCCCCACGGGGGAAAGCTACAAACCATTCATACGGAAGGTTAAAGTAAAAAAAAACACTGGACACTTAGCCCGTATACCACGCCCACATCAAGCCCGGGCAACCGCCCGCCACAACACAGAGGACACATTCTTACAGGTATACATTGACCTGCAAAAGAAACCTGACCGTCGCTCTCTTGCTTGGTGGAACCTTCTAAATACCCTTAAAATGACTCCCCATGACTATGCTTCTTTTTACTTCACCCTTGAGGCTCGAGGACGAGCCTATAATGAAGGAGAGGGAAGTAAAATGCCCCAGAACAAGAAACCCACCACAGAAGCCACGAGCGAACACCACACAGAAACACCCGAAAGAAAGGTCCACAGAACGAAAGGACCAGCTGACCGAGCCAGCCAATTCAGACAGGCCCAAGCCCGCAGGGCTAAGCAGCTCCAGGCTGCACCTACCTACCCCTTCTAAACTGACCATTTTCCACACCTCATGTACACTACCCCCTCGTGTCCTACACTTCTAACTACAATGATGATGAACAGGAATATACATTCATATTAAAAACACCCATGCCCTGTCCCTAGGTTGAGCCAAAGCCAACAAATCAGACAGCCATATATCTATGTATGTTCTTACATCCGAGAAGTAGATGTTATATATCTTAGCAGTTAAAACACCCACGCCTGTCCCTAGACCTCGTATATCATTTCCCATGACGAGTATAGATATATGTAACCCGTGCTCAGTCGCCCCCTTGCATTGTTCCTCTAGTAACTAAGTGTCTCTATAATAGTAACTGCCACCAGTATTGATACGACATGGCGGCACTGTCCTTGTGTCGTATTATGCCCAGTGCAGATCAACCAGGTTTCATCACCTTATTAGGACGACGACTATAATGTCGTCGTTCATCGATGTATTCAATCTTTAGGTTACGTATTTTTGTTAACATTCCCTAACACATCTTGTCTTGCCAGACTAAGTTTCTGAAGACTCGTCACCCATCAAATCTATGTATTCAATCCTTAGGTTACATATTAATGTTAACATTCCCTAACATATCTTGTCTTGCCAGACTAAGTTTCTGAAGACCCATCGCCCCATAAATCTATGTATTCAATCCTTAGTTTAAGTATTAATGTTAACATTCCCTAACATATCTTGTCTTGCCAGACTAAGTTTCTGAAGACTCATCGCCCATCAAATCTATGTATTCAATCCTTAGTTAAGTATTAATGTTAACATTCCCTAACCTATCTTGTCTTGCCAGACTAAGTTTCTGAAGACTCATCGCCCATAAAATCTATGTATTCAATCCTTAGGTTAAGTATCTTTATCCGCCATTGTGTTCACCTTTTCCATTTACTTTTCCACAATTGTCATACGTCTTCCACTTACCTCCTTCGTATCCACAGTCCACACTACGCCATATTACTTAGTGTCCTACACCTCTTACCCGCCCGATTCTACCTACACGATGATGAACAAGAATATACATTCATATTAAAAACACCCATGCCCTGTCCCTAAGCTGAGCCAACGCCAACCAATCCGACAGCCCTATATCTATGTATGTGCTTACATCCGAGAAGTAGATGTTAAAAAGAAACCACATGTCCAAACTCATAAGAAATTAAAGATACCCACGGGTACACCAAGATATAGAACCATTGCCCCCATAAGACTTAAACAGCCATGACTACAGATGTTAGCCACCATGCTGTAACGTAATCCTTACCCCAACCAGAGATTGTATAGATAACCTTTGTTACCAGGATCTATCATAGTACCTCGAAACAATAACGCAGTACCCCTACGAACTGCCGCTTTCCTTTGGTCTATATTTCATAGAAAACGCAGTTCCCAGGGACACCTAGATGTACAAGAAATCGTGTCAAATAATAGGTCCATAACCCCTCGTATGTACGAGAAATAATACACCATGTTTTTCCCTACTTTATCCACAGTCAAGCACACGCCTACAGTTAACCTCCTTCTCCCCCACCGCCCCACAGTCCACATGATTCTATCTTTTCCAGACTCCTATACCACCCCGTATTTGCATCCCCCGGTAGCATTTGGCTAACGTACTTTCACTGTCCTTTCAAACTCCAATATCAATTGTAGCCTAATGCCACCCCCACGCCCAGAGACCTTAGGGTCAAATTTCCCTGTAGCCCCCTGAGCTTCCCCCCCTCTCATTAAGATACCCGCGCTTCTCGACTCTTGTCCGACCTAGCCTCTCTCTCATACCTCTTGAAGATCCTTGATTTTTCCGTTGCTAACGCTCTCCAACCTTTTATATATATACTCCTATCCAGCCTACCTTCACTTAGTAGGCCAGAACAACATTAGAACTTTACTAACCCCTTGCATGCCATCTAGTCTCTTACAACCCATTCACAACCCTGCACCCCATGGTCGTCGGTGCGAGGCTCGCCGCCTCGCCAGTAATTAATTTCTATTGCCATAGTTCCAGATAAATTTGGCAGAGTTAGCAACCAGTCTCCACCACATCCAGCAAGCCATGCAATTAACAGCCAACCGATTACACCCAGCTAGCCAAGGCACCTTCGGTTTTGATATTAAGAACACCCACATCTGTCTCATAAACAGAGGGTTATTACAAACACTGGTGATATGGCAAGCCCCTAGCCACAGCCGCCGGACGACCATCCCAGAGGGAGAGCGCCCGGCTACCCCATTTTACCCACCCGAGGAGGGAGACCCCCACCCCCGCGGAGGTATACCCGACCCCTGTTTTGACTTCCGGGTCATTGCCAGGTAGCCTAGGAATTCTTCCTATCAATGAACTAACCATGCATGTCTAACCCCCTTACTCACTTCTCTATACCCACAATAAACCATCCACCTGTTTTGCATACTCGGATAGTCAAATTAGCACCTCGGCTATGCAGTAGAACAAAGACTGAGCAATATAAGCGAGACGCCCCTATCACAGCTGTCCCAGTCCTCCCCGCAAAGTAGATCCAGTCTCCCTTCCATAAATACTTCCAGTATAGCCAAAATAGTACCTTTTACTAAGGCTCAGTTATATCACAAATTGAAGGCTTCCTATAGCCATGTGCCACAACAGTAATCACCATCTTACCCAGTCCCCATATCTATTGAGAGCTCAAATAAGTCCATAAGACTCGAGATCCCTATTGTCTACAGGGTCCAGAACCGAGCCTATAAACCTAGCTCCCGCCCCCAGTCAAATCAGTTGAAAGTTAGACACCAACCAGTGGTCACTACCCTGAAGTTAACCTCTAGCTCTGCCCTTGTGTTGTTCCTGAGTTGAGAGATTCCCGAGCCGGCAGACTCCCTGGCAGAAGTTAAATAGAAGAGCTGTCCATGTACAAGTCCCAACGTGCACCTTATAACCTTCACACAAATTCGTGGGTATATAAGTGTGTAGCCAGCACCGATCGTCAAGAGATCCGACTTGAGAACTTCCTACAATTTGGACCACCTGGACGGCCGAGGAACCAGTCGTTAGCCCCCAACATCACCGGAAGCAAGATAACCAGGACCAGACCTACAAATACTATTCAAGATTCATGTTACTAGTACTAAGTGTTATAGTACCAGTTTGACACTCGCTTATTAACTTTCTATGAAGTGGCTATAACCTTGCCCAGTGTAACTCGTATTTAACCATTCCATTTGGGACGTACTAAGCGTATCAGTGTTCATTAATTAACAGGCGACATTGACTCGTAATTACCTTATTCAGATATTAAAACCCTAGTGATATCTAACGTTCGCCCACTGATTTGTGTTCTACGTATTTCTGCCATAAGAATATAAACCTTAGATCAGTAACCCCATGAGGTTACTAGAGATTCCGTGTTCTAAAATATACGCGTGTCTAATCCTAACTGTGAGCTGCTACTTGGGCACGCGACCAGCCAGTAAGAGATCAAAGCAGTGAAATTGAATACATAAATATATGGAGGTCTTCCAGTATAATAAAACTTGCTAACTAAACTCGTGATAAGAAGAGTATACCTGAATGTTGGAAGTGGGAGACTAGGCTCCATCCAGATCCGCTAATGCTAGCAGTTCCCTTCTATTATTTGTTTTGTACGAGAATTACTGTTTTTCTATGCTCTATTCATCTACTTAAATAAAAGTGATCGTGTGTCGTGTTACCGTGTGTTTATTTTGTGTTCTCTATTCATTATACCTTGTATTGTCCATGCAGCCTTATATACCCAGTCAGATAGAACTCACATTACCCAAGTTAATCCTGTAGAAAATCAGGGCATAACAAAAATATAAAGAAAACTTGGTAAATAAGGGGCGGGATTCAAAGGAGTACAAAGGAAATCAAGCAACAACAGATCCAGTGACCCTTCTAGGTTGCTTGTCCTCCAAAACACTGAGGATCAAGTGTCCAAACAGTGGTTTAGAGTGGGTAAGGGAACATTGGAAAGGGAATTACTGCCCTGGAACTAATGTCCGTGGCAGGATTAGGAAGTTAGTAGGGGACAGATGGGTTAGTAACTGAGGGGGGGATAAAATAAAGTTATTCATTTACAAACGCAGTCAGTCGCGGGTTTGATGCGAGATATTTGTCTAGGCGGAGTTTAAATGAATCAACGGTGATGCAGTCTATAACGTTTCGGGGAAGCCCATTCCACAAGTTGACAACTCGATTGAAGAAGAAATTCTTAGATTCGTGCGAGTTAAAAGATTTACCAATAATTTTGCAACCGTTTCCCCGCGTGTAATTAGATTGGTCGATAGTGAAGTACTTACTACAGTTCATATTGTCGATGCCTTTGATGATTTTGAACACTTGAATTAAGTCGCCTCTTAATCTGCGCTGGGTTAAAGGAAATAGATTTAATTCTCTAAGACGCTCTTCGTATGGTTTGTTCTTTAGGCTAGGTATCATTTTGGTAACTCTACGTTGAACTCGTTCTAGCTTGTTTATATCTTTTTGGTAGTAAGGGCACCAGGATTGAACGCAGTATTCCAGAAGAGGGCGGACTAAGGAATTGTAAAGGGTTAGGATAACTTCTTTGGATTTATGCTCAAATGACCTGCCTATAAAGCCAATTATTTTGTTTGCCTTCTTAACAACTTCTGAACATTGTTGACTCGGTTTTAGGTTACTCGATATTGTTACTCCCAGATCGGTTCTCTGTTTACATTCTTAAGCTGAGTGCCATTCATCGAATAGTTTGCTTTCTCATTTAGGTATCCGATATGTAGTACTTTACATTTATCCGCATTGAAACTCATTTGCCAAATTTGGGCCCAACATGACAATTTATCTAGATTGTGTTGCATATCGTCAACTTGTTCTTTTGAGAGTACGCTATTTGCAATTTTTGTATCGTCAGCAAATTTTGAGATTGTACAGGTGAGACCCTCATCTATGTCGTTGATGTAAATTAGAAAGAGAATTGGTCCTAGTACCGATCCCTGGGGTACCCCGCTACTTACATTGGTCCATTTGATGCCTTACCGTTTATGACTACTCTTTGCTTTCTGTCGCTGAGCCAATTTTCTATCCATTTCAACACACCGTCTTGTATTCCATGCGCTTTTAGTTTTAGCAGTAAACGTTTGTGGGGAACTTTGTCAAAGGCCTTTTGAAAATCAAGGTATATAATATCTACAGCTTTACTCTCATCGTAGAGGTTGAGGATATCGTGGAAGAAGTCTAAGAGGTTTGTTAAACAGGAACGTTTTTTACGAAAGCCGTGTTGAGTATCTTTAAGTATGTTATTTTCCTCTAAGTGATTTACGAGTCTGTCTCGTATGACCGTTTCTAGCATTTTACATACAACTGAGGTTAAGCTAATTGGACGATAGTTACTGGATAGGGATTTGCTGCCTTTTTTGAATATCGGTGTTACGTTGGCTAGCTTCCACTGATCGGGCATAGTTCCAGACTGCAAGGATTTATTGAATAGTAATGTCAGTGGTTTAGAGAGCTCATCCTTAGCTTCCTTTAGAACTCTAGGCGAGATTGTATCAGGTCCAGGCGTTTTATTTACCTTGAGTTTATCTAAACAATTCAATACTTCTCTCTCTGTAACGGTGATATTGCTTAAAACATCTGAATTATCAATCTGAATCGGCGATGGTGTAGGGATATCACTGAGGTCTTCTGTTGTAAAAACTGATGCAAAGAAGGTATTGAGGGCATTACTCATTTGTTCTTCGTCTTTGGTGTATTCTCCATTTTCATCGACTAACGGTCCAACAGTTGAAGTAACTACTTTTTTCTTTCTGATATAACTATAGAATTCTTTCGGGTTTGTTTTACTTTGATTCGCAATATGTAACTCTAAGGTCTTTTTACTTTGCTTAATTAACTTTTTGGCTTTGCGTCGTAGCTCTACAAATTTCAGCCGTTCTTCGTCATTTTGTGAGGATTTTAATCTATCATTAGCAAATTTTTTAGCAAGCAGGCAGTTTGAAATATCTTTATTCCACCATTTGGGCTTATTATTATGGCCTGGACGCCGAGTTTTTGATGGTATGCAGTCTTGCACTGCTTTTAGGTAAGTGGCTTCGAATAACTTCCAAGATGTATTTATGTCGTTATTGTGAATTAAAAAGCTCCAGTCAGTTTCTTTAAACATAGCTCTAAGTTTATGGAAGTTTGCTTTCTTGAAATTAGGGACTTTTTCGATGCTACTATTTGGTTCGTTACTAGTAAACTTTAAATTGAAAGTTATCGTATGATGGTCGCTGTTACTGAATTCATCACCAACATTCAAATTCTCTATTAATTCTTCTTTTGTTGCAAGTACAATGTCAAGAACGTTATTACCACGGGTCGGCGTTCCAACAAATTGATAAAGCGAACTCTCTTGCAAGTTCGTATACAAGTCATGTCCGGAGTGTGAAGTAAGAGTATCGCCCCACTTGGTCACAGGTAAATTAAAGTCACCAAAAATTACGGTATCTTGTGAGTTACTTACATCTGCAATTTGTTCGTAAATTTCTCGGTCAGTTTGCACTGATTGAGCTGGAGGTCTGTATATTAATGCAAGTATTATTTTGGTACCTTTATTATTCTTTATTAGCACAAAAGATGCGTCGACGTTCACAATTTGAGGTTTTGACAAGAGGGTAGGGTTAAGACTTTCTTTGATATAAAGTAAAACGCCACCTCCATTTCGATTAATTCGGCTTTTCTCAAACATTACATAACCGGGAAGTGAATACTCTGCTAAAAAGTCTCTATCTTCTGTATTGAGCCAAGATTCTGTGTTATGCCAATCACATCATAATTTTCTGTAAACAGTAGCTCCTCTAAATCTGAAAATTTATTGCGTATGCTACGAGCGTTTGCATAGAAAACCTTTAAATTTGTTATTTTAGAACTCACGGAACGCGCTTTAATAATATTTTTGGTTCTTGTCGGATCTACATTTATGTTCATGGCTGTCCTCGGTCCTCGCTGTCTCCGGTCCTTATCGCTGGTGGTCCTCGGTTGCCTCTGTTTTTTTCTTGGCGTTGGATGATTTATGTCACTGCTGCTTCTTCTCGGATGGAGTTTTTTGATCCATGGCTGCGGACTGCTTCGTGTAGGAGACGACCCATGCGTGCTGAACCCACAGGGTTTAGATGAGTGCCATCCTTGCGGAACAGAGTAGGCTGGTTGTAGAAGTTGTCCCAGAGGTTGATGAACCTCTGAGGTTGTCTGAGGTTGATGAATTCACTAACGATCGTAGCGTGCGATGTCTTACAGAAACTTAAGATCACCACGGAAGGTGTATTCACGAATGCATAGTTGGGCTCCCTTACGCTAAGGCGCCTCTTGACCAATCAGGCGCTTGGCCACTCACTGAGCTTAAGTAATTTTGTAAATAAACAATACTCACCCACATGACCGAAGTGCCAAGAAGAACCTAATATATTTTAATTTATGATCCTTTTATTGTTTAGCTTGGCTAATTCGATCCACCACAGCCAACAGGAAGAGAAATAGTGTCTTGTGAATTGATGATAAGAAATTAGCCTAGCTAGGCTACAGGGAAGCCTGTTAGTGGCCCAAGTTAAAGGATTTCTGACTGATTGATCATTGATAATCATCTGTTAGGCTAGTTGGAAAATTAGTGTATTATTTATACCTTAACCACAGTACAGTATATTGTTCTACTTTACCATGTCTACACCTAGACAGGGCTAGCCAAACCATGCCAGACTTTACTATGTCTAGGCCTATGCCTACACAGGCAGTTCTAGCTAGTGACCCTTTAGATATTAATAGTTGACCAGTCTCTTCTCACTATTGGATCTCTAGTTCTAGCCAAGCCAAAATTGCACACTTAGCCTAGGCCTAATTTTCAAAATAGGCCTAGGGTAATATTTTTGTATTCATAATACCTCAAGGCCTAGCCTACCTACATTTTCAAAATTTAGGCCTAGGCCTAGGCTATCGTATATATATTTTATTTTTTGGCTATAGCCTAGGCTAGTCTAGGGTAATTATTTTGGCAAGAATGTTAAGTGCGGGCGTACCGCCAGCCTTGTTTACACTACGCATAGTGGCGTCGGACCTTTCCCATCATGTTCCCGTCTATTTTGACTGCCTTTGGATATAAAAATACATTAGCATAACCAAACAACCTAACCTAACCTAACCTAGTATTCGTGTAGTAATGACAGGGGGCAAATAGCAGAAAATATAGTGTCGAAATAGACCGGAACGTAACTGCGAGCGCACATGACGACCGTACGCCCGATCACTACATCCATCCCATTATTTTTGTATTCATAACGCCTCCATTTTTGTTGAGGGGGCAAAGCCCCCCTCAACCCATTATTGTATCCCACGGTTGGTAACAAAATTTACCCAACATCTGGCCATGGGATACAATAATGGGGTGAGGGGGGCTTAGTCCCCCCCCCCCTACCCCTCACGACATTGTCATTATCATATATTTTACCAGCAGGGGCAAATAACAGCAGTCAAATTAGATGCGAATATAACAGATTGTGCGACTATGTACAAACAAAGCGGACGGCACACCCGCTAACACAACTCTTATCTTGGTAAGGGTGGTGTTAGTGGGCGTACTGTCCTCCTTGTTTAGATGAAGTTGCAGGCTCGGTTATGTTCGCGTCTAATTTGACTTCATTTAATTACACAATTATCCCACGGCCAGCTGTTATTTGGCCCCTGCTGGAAATATATATGGTGATGACAATAAGTCATGGGGGATGAGGGGGGTAAAGCCCCCCTCAACCTATTACCCAACAGTTGGCCATGGGATATAATGATAGGTTGAGGGGGGCTTTGTCACCCTCACCTCCCATGACTTATTGCCATCATCAAATATATTACCAGCATGGGACTAATAACAGCTAGTTAACAATGAGGATGGTACGCCTGCAAACACCATCTTTACCTACTAGGCTTCTACTTTACCATGCTTAGGCTACACCAAATTAGGCATTGCTAGCCTAACCAAAATACCATACGTAGGCCTAACTTTTCTAGCCTAAATAGCCCTAACTTTTTCAAAATAAACCTAGGTTATAACATAGGCTAGGCTAAACAAAAATATTCACACCATATAGGCTAGCCTATTATTTTTTTTTTTTAGGCTAGGCCTAGGGTAATTCTTTTCATAATTTTTTTCCTGTGATACTTTCAAATTTGTTGAGGAAATATGCTACCCTAATCTAACTCAGCTAGGCATTGGTAGCCTAACCAAAATACCATACATAGGCCTAACTTTGGAATTATTCTATAATTGCACCTATACGAGCTAAACAAATTATTATTGTATTTAACAGGAAGGTACAACGAGGTAAGTGATGTGATATAGGTGGCAATATGCGGAAATGGATTATAAGGGCATTCCGCCCCCTCTGATCCCCTTAAGAAAATCTATGGTTACTCACTCCACCCCAACTGGATTTCTACCGTTTTACCCAACTAGCGGGGGTGTGGGGGCGGCAGATCCCACCCATAATACTAGGATAGGTTAGGTAAGGCTGTTAGGTTAGGCTAATGTCTCTCTGAAACATTGTAAAATCCGTGTCCCAGCTAGATTGATACACTTTAGTCAGAGGGGGCGTAATGCCCTTGTAATCCATTTCCGCACACTGCCACCTATACCGGTACCACATCACTTACTTCGTCGTACCTTCCTGTTAAATACAATAATATTTGTTTTAGCTTGTATAGATGCAATTATAGAAATTTAACCTAACTTTTTCAAAATAAACCTAGGTTATAGCCTAGGACCCTAGGCCTAGTAGGCTAGGCTAAACAAAATGATTCACAACCATTTATTATTTATTTATTTTTTAGGCTAGGCCAAGGGTAATTCTTTTCATAATTTTGTTCCTGTGATACTTTCAAATTTGTTGAGGAATAGGCTACCCTAATCTAACTCAGAGGTGGTGGGGTTAGAATAAAACATTTCTGCAATAAATGAGGGTTAAAATCTACTAATTGTAGGCTACGTGTTGTCGCAGCACATGAATTTGTGCATCAATTAACCTTGACTAGGTCTAGGCTGGTATATGTAGGCTATTCATAGCTTAATTCGGACTGTCATAAGACATTAAGGATACAAATATATTCATACTTTGTATTAAATGCCTTAATGGTGTTGTAAACACAAGTTAACAATCATATTGCGCTATTATTGCCTCAATAATGACTTAGTGTGTCATAAAGAGCTATACTGCAGACGAATTTGTTATGGTCGCGGGTTGTGTTATCGATATTTGTGTAGCCTACCTATATCCGGGTCAAATTCATGTAAGGGTGGTCCGGACCACCCTTAGCGAAAGGGGCTTCCTACGATCAAAGATGGCTGCTACGACGCTTCGTGAATACCAGCGTTGAGGCGTAAAGGCCGCATCATACAGAAGTCGACCGCGACCCGACAGTAACCCGAAGGCAAAGACTTGCAAAAAAAAAATTGCGGTTCGAGTGTATTCGGCCCGATAATCGGGCGACATCGGGTATGATTCTGGTATGTTCGAGTCGTTCTAGTCATGCTCTGGTCATCACCCGAATGTTCGGGTGAGTCGGCCAAAAGTTAGTGTATGCGTTAACTTTGGGGAAATCCTCGAGTGCGTTCGGGTCAAAAAACCGTTACAAAATCCTCGAGTCGCCTTCGATTTACATTAGAGTCTTATTCGGCTTACATTCTACCATATTCTGATCGCATTCGACCTATTCGGGTCACTTTCGAGTCAAAAAATTTAACCCGATTCATACCAGAATTGATCGAACCTAAGTGGACTTAGACCCGATGATGTAGACCGTAACCCGAATTAGACTCGATGCTCAGTGGAAAATTCCTACATAAACTTGTTCGAAAGTCAACTGTTACTCGATGCTGACCCGAATTTCAGGATGATGTCTGGATGGATACCCGAATACTACTAGAAAATGACTCGATGCATGTCCGACATTTCTAATTAGACTCGATGATTACTCGATCGTGATCCGAATGACTAGAATGTAAGTCGAAGCCAAGTCGAATCAAACCCGAACGCGAGCCGATGGGCGGAACCACGTGAAGCAGTCCTGTGTGCAGTTGGAGCGGCCCGAATTATCGTACACTGCCACCCACGCACGGGCCCTATATACATTCTGGTTTCATTCTGGTTGGGTTCCTGACTTCGTGTGTGGTTCGGTTTTCATTCGGTTTTAAGTCTGGTTACTTCGGGTGTGATTCGGTTTTAACTCGGGTTGGTATCGGCTACTCGGGTCACCGTCGATTAGCTTTCGACTCATGGTCGATTCAATTCCGTTCAACTTCTGGTTAGTTTCGAGTAATATACGGGATAACATCGACTCGTATTCGAGACACATTAGAGTCCCTCGGGTAGCATTCGAATTGCTTTCTAGTCATAGTCGGGGTACGAGTCTCATTCGGGGACTTCGGGTGAATTCGGGTGAAAAGTGCAAGTCATTGCCTTCGGGTTACTGTCGGGTCGCGGTCGACCTCTGTATGACGCGGCCTTAAGGGAACGGTAAGGGAATTTTCGGATCGTACGACCGTCAGTGAATCCACCTCAAGGCGGCTCTAGCTGTCTTGAATGTTACCTATAAATGTTTTCGGTAATGAAGTAGGGAGTCATTCTAAAATGTGTTAATATTATATTCTTAAAGGTGAATTCCAGGGATGAAACTTATTCAAACTACAATGTCCATTGGGATCTGCTTGGTTTTAGGTACGGTACATGATACTGAAGAACTTTCATCAATTTGTTTTAACAATATAGAAATATATATTATCTAAGTTATTTTATGTGGCGCGAACTGGCGTGTTTACCATGACGTAACTGTAGCCAATGGCGGGAACTCTCGACATGGGAAATGGGTGAATCTGTGTTTTTTTTTATTTGAGAAACTCTTATAATTTGTATGCATGTTTACAGCTCAACATTTGGCTTCACCACTGTCTGGTCAAGAGACCGCGATATATAAATTGAACAGAAAACGATATCATCATTACGAAATAGGCCTTAGAACCGAGTTCCCTCAACTCTGGACCAGGCTAAACATGCATAAACACTGCATGTATGTTAATTGCTGGCGAGCTGGGATTATTTCTTGATGTGCACCACATCATCAGGACATTGGTCGATCTTTTGCAGAGCTTGAGTATTGAATTGAAAGGTATTAATTAAGAAAAACAGACCTCACTGTTCAGGACCGCATATGTTGTTTACAAACGGAGTCTCTACACAATGGAGTCACTCCAGCTGGCTGAAAGTGCCAATTCGTCACCAACGACTATATATATTAGTATTTTGTTCTGGAGTTTAATGGAATTATATCGATATTGCCCATATACATATTACAGTATATTCATGCCAAGTTATATGACCCTGCATTAACCTTTGTTTTTTTCGTTCATCCCTGTAGTTCACCTTTAACCTCTCCGCTGCATAGGTGGATTATTGGCCACCCCTCCCTGTGCGGAGGTATTTAGACTGTTTCCTAAACTCAAATCGTTATCGTACCATAAATATAATTAATACTTATCCATATGCGCCTATTTTACATTGATTGTAAAGGTAATAACCTGTTACAGCAATAAAACAAGTGGAAACAGCGTTTGGATGGTCAAAATCGGCGATAGAGGCCGGGAGTTACATAAAGTATGGCTCAGGCAGCCTGCCAGCCAGCCAGCCGTGAAGACGGCTGGAGAGACACTGTTGCGTGGTAGTCTCTCGTTCTTTCCCACGCTTGGTACTAGTAACACAGCTGACCACGCCCTGCTAGCAACTCGCTAATGTTAGCACGAATATATACCTAAGAATAAGGGAATAACAGGGAGAATAGGTGATAATCGAAGGGGGGGGGGGGGGAAAGGAGGGGATGTGGAGGAGTGATATTTGGCATGGCCAAGGGGCAATAAAAAAAAAAAAAAAGATACAGGGCTGATTTAAATGTTTTTTTTTTTAGGCCTTGATTATATAAGGCTTCCCGCAGTGCACCAGTGAAACTTATATAAGTCTTTCCGCACTTGTCGGGTTAAGGGGAGATGGGTCGTTTTTCTTCTCTCTCATGCTTAGTCAAGTTAGTATTTTTTTTATTTTATGACTTTCGGCTCATTAGTTTGGCGATTTGAAGACCTTTCACCCCATTTCTTTGTCAATATTTTGACTTTTCCTCTATTTGTAATTTCTTTCAAATTTATCCTCTAGAATCTCAAACTTTATTTTTATATATTTCGATTTGCTTGATTCTTTATAAATCCTTCAGTTCAAGCCCCGACGTTCTAGGGAACGTTGTAGTAATAATAATAATAATAATAATAATATTAAAGATAATAATGTATGTCATCAGAACTATTATTTGTTTTTTCATAATGCAAATACATTTTATAGAAGTTTACCCATCTTTTGCATCATAATTTTTTCTTATCTAATTATTTTCTTTCTTTCTTGTATTATCAGCATAGCTTGTAATATAATAATATAAATGCAAACTTGATTACTGAGTTAGCCAACACAGTATCACTCTATTTTAAGTATTGTATTATTACAGAGATGTGGTTACTTTTGCCAGACTGTATTTAAGGCCTTTCAAGAAAACTTTCATGTTCTCAAAGGGCTCGGCCAAAAACTTAAATGTAATTTATATTTTAAATATACTTAATGTGTTAAAATTGTAAGTTAATTTGGGTAAATATACTTTACCAATCACTAATGATAATAATGTTTATTCAGTTTTCATTATTACGTTGTTGCTGAGGGTGAGTTCACTCACCTGGTTGTATATTGAGTGTATAGTGTATGTGTAAGTTTTCGCGTATGCAATGTTGTGCTCGTGAGATATATATTCTATTACTGTATCCTAATATTATTTTATAATAGTTTCTCCTCTTATCCTCTGATCTGCCAAATTTCTTGTTTTCTTTGCTTTTTACCGCTCCGTTTTCTATTAGTCTTTTCCCCTCCATTTTCTTCTGATCTTTCAATCCGTTTATTTTCTTCAATACATGCTCCCTTCTCTTTGTGATCGCCATATATTTGATGTCTAATCTGTATTTGTTGTATCCCCTATGTTCTTATACATTTTCTTTCTTATTTCAATATGCGTTTGTTATGAGAGGATCTACCGTATATATTTCGTATATTCCTATATATTTACTATGTGTTATAAGTAGGCTATATGTGTATCTAAATCGGTATGTAACATAGTTAAAGATTTGTAAGTCATAATTATTGAATTATTTATCTTCTACGTGTATAATTTATCACATAGAAAAATTGAGTGATGTTTCTGAAACTGAATGATAGGCTATATTGCCCTATAGGCTATCACAAATTATTACTCAGTTGTATTATCGTCGTTCGATGTAGGGCTAGAGAATCGCTTAAGTGTTGTTATAAAATACGAGGGATAAGCCGGCATCACACGAGAGATTTTATAGGCTAGTTAACATTCGACGATCAAAATTTTCTTGGCAACATTTCTGGAATATTTTTCACTGGTATCGGAAACTAGACGGATGATAGATGAACTTAGGTAGGCCTAACATACAAATATATAACGTTTGCCTCATAAGCTGCTAGACCAGTGTTGAGGATAAATGTTGAGTGAAAAATCGTTTGTGTGATACCGGCTTTATAGTGTACAATCGCCGTAATATATTTTCATATATTATCTTGAAGCCTCAAACAGATTAATACAACCTCCGACATCTAAATATCAGTTAAAAAATAATAAGCAGATTCAATTGGCCGCGACTGTACATGGGCATTACAGCTTCAATGGAGGGGGTCCTAGCTCCCCCTTCTGGTTGTCCTACAATTAGCCCCCCCCCCCCCCCCCTCCATCAGCCTAGCATTGTTGCCGCCGGTCCCTCCCCCTCTTTCCTCACTCCTAATACAATAACTGCCTCCTCCCCCCCCCCCCCTTACCTAAGTACTGTTGCCGCTCCCCCCCCCCCCCCCCCCCCCCCTCCCTAACCTCAAATACTATTGCTGCCCCCCTCCCACCTTGAATTCTGCCGGTACCCCTCACCCTTAAGTTGTTGTTGTTCCCCAGGCTGTCTGGCCGAACAGCCCCAAGGTCTCGAGCAAGGCCATGGCCATAAACGAGCGCCCCCACAAAATCCTCACTGCTTACCACTAACAAAGCCCGGGTGACCGAAGCCACTCCAAGGCAGGGAGCTGAGGAAGGTGCGGAAACGCCCGGGAAACCAAAGCCCCACCCAAGGCCCTGTGCCCCTCAGCAATTATGAAGGGAAAGTTGAGGGGCAAGGGAAAAATGTGACGCTTTGGCTCCCAATCTGCCAACTTCTAGGTTGGCAGTAGGGAGGTCAATCCACGGAAAAGACGCCGCCACTTGAGATCTAGAAGATATATAAGTAAAAGGAACAGTCAGAGTAAGCTATGGGTATGGCAGAGATCGCTCAGTTCTCACTCGGATAGACCAGCCCATCACCACATGACTAGAACCCAATCCTCTCAGCATCAGCTAGGAAAGGCCCTAGAAAGCCGCCTTTGGCGGGGGGATAGCTCCCCTATTTCAACTCCTTTCGGGGTTGGGCACCCGCCCTCACCCTTAAGTTCTACTGCTCACCCTCTTTCCCTTCACTTATGTTGCCCCTCTCACGCTAAGTACTGTTACCGCCTCCCCTCACCCTAAATTATGTCTCCCCCCCCCCCCCACCCTCTCCTTCATCCTAATACTGTTACCTCCCCCCCCCCCTAAATATTACCCCCTCCCCCCGAATAGTAATACCGCCCCCATCACTCTAAATACTGTTGCCACTGCCTCCATCACACTAAATACTGTTGCCACCTCCTCACCCTAAACACTGTTGCCGTTGCCCCCCTCTCCCCCACTCACCCTATATACTGTTGCCTCACTTTCACTCCACTGTTATCACTGCCCCCTCTCCCCACTCCCTAAATAGTGATGCCGTCCCCCTTCCCGCTTAATACTGTAGACCCTCCTCCCCCCTTACCCTAAATAGCGATACCGCCCCCCTCACCCTAAATAATCTTGCCACTGCCCCCCTTTCCCCCCGAAATATTGTTACCCCCCCCACCCCACCCATCCTGAATAGTGATGTCGCCCCCCTTACCCTAAATACAGTTGCTAGTACCCCCCCCCCACCGCTTTCCCCTTCAGCATGAAATGCTGTTGCCACTCCCCTCCCCCCCACCCTGAATAGTGATGTCGCCCCCCTTATCCTGAATACAGTTGCTACTGCCCCTCTGCCCCTTTCAGCCTAAAATACTGTTGCCACTCCCCTCCTCCCAACCCTGAATAGTGATGTCGCCCCTTCATCCTAAATACAGTTGCTAGTACCCCCCTCTTCCCCCTTCAACCTAAAATACTGTTGCGTCTGCCCCCCCCCCCCCCCCCCCCTTTACCGGCCAGCACACCAACATCTGGACGCTACTGCCCACCACCACGACCGCCAGGTTTTTTGTTGCAAGCGGCGGCAGCATGGGCCAGCCTCTTGTTGCGTTTTTTGTTGCAGGGGGTTGCTAAAGCCGCCACCAGTGGACGCATTGTATAGCTCTCCCCCCACCCTCCCCTCCCCTCCCCCCTGGACACCCTCCCTCCTCGGACCCGCCATACACATAATCGGTTCACCCATCAGTACTCGGCCACGTGAGCGGACAACTTTCAGACGGACGCCATCTTGTATTTTCCGACAAATATATTAGTTTCTCTCCTGCTGGAAAATTAAATTCCTTGGCACCTGAGTTATCGATTTTTAATAAATAAATTTTGAAACTATTATAACTTAGTATCGTATAGATTCCAAGTGTTCATAATTAACAATATATTTCACTACAAAATCTCCATACTAGCGAGTAATCACGCTGGGGACATGACTGTTTACAGTCAGCTGAAATATAACAGACTATGAAGGCTCATATCAACTCTTTTTAAGTTAGACCGGTTTTGTAGAAATACAAATCGGGAGTTTAAAATGTTTTGCATGTCCAATAGAAGAGGACAACGAAGAAACATTGAATATGAATTAATCTCCATTGCGTAGCCAGTTTATCTATATTCTAAGCTCCTCGCCTAATATGAGTAATATACCCCATGGAACATTGAGATGTAGGCTACTTCTACTGTAGATCGACAAAAGATTCTTCAGTAGATTAGGCCTATACAAAAATATATTCCTATTTGTATCCTACACGCCGGAACACTGGGCAACATTTTGCCTGAAGGCTAAGCACATACTATAATGCATTACATAATAATTGAAAAGGCTATTCTGTGCTATAAGATCTATTATTATTCTGGTAATGCTAAGTGTGACAGGCAATGTAATGCTTTAGATTACCTATAAGCCAAGGTAAAGCATTAAATGATGTAGATACAGTAGAATGAAAGGTTGTAATTTGTTCTCTTTATTTAGAGAATGTTTTGATCGTTTATGCTATACAGTAGTATTTTTACAATATTGACTTATACAATGAATGTCAACGTTATACCAAAATGTCCTAGTTGTCCGTTGGGCCTTTGCTAGCAGCCTACAACGTAAGCCAGCCAGCCGGTCCCTTCCCTCAGCCTGTCCTATTGTCAATGGGTGCGCAATTCTTTTTTATACCCCTTCGTTTTTTCGCGTGACGTCCCCGCCGAGGAAGAAAAAAATAGCAGTGTAAATGATAATGGCGCGACACCTGACAAGAGAGGCGCGGAGGCTGGGGTGGCGCGCGCATAGGCTTCCACCTTCTCTGTTTTCTACGGCCACCATGTTCAATACCTCGGGATGTGTCAAGGGATATTTGTGAAGGCATTTTCTGATGATAAACCTTGACTTTACATGCTTAAACATCTATGTGTATTAAAGGCATAAATATAAAGTGTCTTTAATTAATTTAAAAATAGGCTAAACTCTTATCGATTAGGTATGTTATAGGCTACCCGTTTAATATAAGGATACAAAGGTATGTCACTATCATTATACCCAATTATCTTATATACCTTTACTATTGTTTACAGTGTATATGGTATGCTCTTGAGAAGCATGGTATGCGGGGGTTGTGGGAGAAGTATTACGATACGATTGAGAGAGTCAAGGCGGCGTCACTTGAGCTTTTTTTTATCGACGGATTTTATAGGATTGTGGTATCTGCTAAGTCAATATTATTTTTGAGGTACGGTAGGCTAACTGAGTAATATATTCTACAACTGCATATTTTATTTAGAAGTGAGCTACATGACACTGAAAACCGACATAGTCTAAGTGGAAATCAAAGAAAAGAAAAAAAAAATCAGTAACCTATAAGCTAGATGTTATAAATCCGCTATTGTGACTGATACATCTGCCATGGATGATGGATACACTTGTGTAACGCTGGCATTAGATTAATTGATTCGATATATGTATTATTCATAAACATAAACATTTCAAAGTCACACAGTATTCCCAGATCTTAAGACGACTATATTGTTTACATAAAAGTGTTTATCATCAAATTATAATACATTAGAAGTGCCGCTTTGCACAAAATCCAAACGGCATACCCAACTCTGCGATGGGTTACCATTATCATGACTACTACCACCAGCATAACTACTACTATCACCATCATCACTGCTACTATTACTATCACCATCATCCCTGTTATGTTAAACATCACTGCTATCATCATCATCATCACTACTACTGTCACCATCATCATTACTATTGTCACCATCATCACTACTACGATCACCATCATCACTTCTACCGTTATCATAATTGCTACTGACACCATCATCACTAGGCTTACTATTATCACCATCATTACTATCTATTATCACCATCATTACTAGCCTACTATTACCTTCATCACTACTGCCATCACAATCATCACTGTTACTATCACCATCACCACTACCGGTACTACGATCACCACCACTATCACAACTAATTTCACTATCACTACCACAAACAGCATCGTTATCACTACAGATCATCAGTACCGGGTACTGTGATTTGTGTGACCCTATGGGTCATACACACATGGATCACCACCATCATTACTACTACCACAATCACCACTACCATCACAACTATTACCATAATATTACCATCACCATGACTCCTGTGTTGTATTTGTCGCTAAGGGGCACACACACGCAGAACACCATCATCGTCAATACTACCACGGAAAGACACATGCACATAGCCTATACAGACACGGTAATTACATTACTACGCCATCCTGGTGAAGGGGTCAGGCCGGTGGTGGGGTGGAGGGACTATAATTTTGACCTAGGCCAGTGGTCAGCAACCCTGAAAGCTAGAAGAGCCATTTTTGTTTTAATTTTCATAAACAAATTGTGCTGTCGGAGCCTCAATATAAAAAAATCGGTCTCATAAACCGAAATCTACAGTACCGGTACTTCAGAAATAAGAGAAAATACCCTACTTCTGTTCAACTTAATTGTATTCACAAAGCTTATGACAGACCTGTCTCGCATTTCTAGAAATAGTAACGATTGATGTCTATAGATCTTTTCGAAGTTGAATACAAAAAAAGTTTTTTTAATATGTTATATAATTTCTAAAGCGTCAGGAGACACACAAGTGTCCTGAAAGAGCCGCATGCCACAGGTTGCTGACTCCTGACCTATAGTCTATTCCTAGGCGAGAAATCATGATCTCTAACCTCTGCAACTCCCAAAGGGCTGGAACAAATTGGCTGTAAATTTCCACAACTATTCCTTCACCGACTCTTCCCAAATGGTACAAATATTAGCTTGATTACTCTAGTCATTTTTGAGTTACAGAGATTAGAGGTCATGATTTATTGCCTACTTACAGCGAATACACTATAGGACCTAGACTATTGAGCGAAATCAAAACCTCTTTTTTGACTGACCGTCGCATTGACCAACGAATGTTCGTGTAAAGTTTGGTTAAAATCCATTGAACAGTCTAGGAGGAGTTTCGGGACAGAAACCCAACCTCACCTAACCTAACAAAAACGGGGCAAGTTCCTTTTACAAATTCGGGGCGAATTGTTTTTGGGGCGACATCTAACCATCACCAACATCACCATAACTGTCACCATCATCATTACTACTATCCCAGGCATCACTACCACAATTACCACCACCATCATTACTATCACCATCATCCTTACTACTACTACCATCATCTACTACTATCACCACCACTTTCACCATCACCACCGCCCTCACTACCACAATATCCATCACCATCACTACTGGAAGTATCATAACTGCTACCATAATCACCACAACTATCACTACTACACTCAGACACAATATTGTCACCTCTACAGATCATCACTACCATAACAAATACTATCACAAAAACCAACACCATCACTACTAGTACCATAATCACCATTATCATCACTTCTGTTATGCGACACACACACAAAATGACATCATCATTGCTGCCACAGGAGAATGTGTGTGCCCCACACGCAAGCAGTAGGTAGTAGGGGTAGGCAGCCCCGCCCAGGGAAGTACTACCGCCAAGGTTTCGGGAGACTCCGGGAATAGCCTGAATTCCATTTTCTCTCCCAGGCCTTGGTAGCTGGATACATATCTTTCTGCCTCACACATCAGGGGTATCAGGAAAACCCTCTTTATATAACATACACATCCAACTTCACGACTTGCCCTACATTGCTATCCTCTATCCATAAAACACTACTCTTCCCACTACATATCATACATGTAACACCATACACCTTACCCAATAAACATGGCAGTACAATTGTTAAGAGCAAACCTGGTGGTCCCTCGGATATCCACCCCGGCAGGGTTGGGTCATTGACACAGGGCCCTCCCGGTCGTCATCATGCGACTGTGTCAAGAGCATTGCAACGTCCCAAAGCTGCTCGTCGGTGCAGCTTTTTCTTTAGCAATATAAGGGGACTTCACTCTAACATCAATTCTGTACACCAATTTCTTCAAGCAGAATCCCCTACTCTCCTTTTTTTGACAGAGACTCAAGTAACATCCACATCTGACACGTCTAGATTTAATTTTCCAGGTTATCAACTGCTCCAAAATTTCAGACCTAAAGGAGGTGTATGTTGCTTCGCAAAATCTGAAATTGCCCTGGAGGAGGTTACTAGTTTCAATTGTCCCTATTTTGATTATTCTATATACAAATTAATTTCTGCTGGTAAATTTAAATACATATGTTGCATCTACCGTTCCCCAAATACTCCTCCAGAGCAAAGTCTTTTTGATTCTCTGTCCTCACAACTCGGTGTCCTCAACTTAAATGCTTCTTCTGAAATCACTGTGTTGGGTGATTTTAATGTCCATAATGTTGAATGGCTCACTTATTCAGCCAGGACTGATGATGCTGGTCTTGAATGTGAGCTATTTGCAGACTCATTTAATCTCACTCAACTAGTCAACCAACCCACCCGTGTACCAGATAATCCTAATCATAATTCCCACCTACTGGACTTATTTTTAACAACCAATTCAGAAAATTATGATGTTACAGTGAGGTCCCCGCTTGGATCTTCTGATCACTGTCTGATACAGGCCACCTGTCTATCACCTACCACACCTTCCCACTCTGAACCTGTTTTGGTGACTAAATGGCATTACGATAGGGCAGACTGGGAGGGTCTTCAAGGTTTCTTTATTGATATTCCCTGGACCTCTTTCTTTTCTAATGATGCACACTCCACCTTGAGCCACATACAAGATTTTGTAAAAATTGGAATGGAAACTTTTATACCTCATCAAAAGTACAGTAAAAGATCTAATTCACCTAAATGGTTTGACCATAATTGTGCTAGAGTAACTGAACAAAAAGCAATAGCCTACAATGCATACACAAGATCAAAAACACATGAAGCCTTTAATTACTTTAGAAACATCAGAAATCATGCCAAAACTGTATTAAACCTAACTAAATCGAACTTTCTCCACAAGCAGGCAAATAAACTTCTAAATAATCCAAATGATAACAAAATATTTTGGTCTACTCTTAACTCATTTAAATCCAACTTCACTACTGCTTCATCCATTCCACCATTAAAATCTCCGACTGGCAATCTTGTAAGTGACCCACGAGGTAAAGCTAACCTTCTTGCGGATATTTTCTCCACCAACTCAACCTTAGATGAAATAAATCAAGATGTCCCTGTACTTAATTTTAATTCGCCTGAATTCCCTCACTTAAGATCCACACCAGACATGTCAAAACTATTTTGCAGAATCTCTCGGTAGATAAGGCTCCTGGTCCAGATGAAATTCCTCCAATAGTACTTAAGAATTGCTCCTTGGTGCTCGCTCCTGTATTGGCAAAATTTTCCGTCTGTGTACTCATACCTCATGCTTCCCAGTACCCTGGAAAGAAGCAAACATCCATCCAGTTCCTAAAAAAGGTGCCTCTTCAGATCCATCAAACTACAGACCAATAGCTATAACTTCCACTCTTGGTAAAGTCTTTGAAATTATATTAAATAATCACATAATTAAGCATCTTGAGAATAATAAATTAATCAGTGATAGGCAATATGGTTTTAGACGATGTCGATCAACTGCAGACATGCTTTGCCTTCTTACGCATCAAATCAACCAAGCTACAGACCAACATGGTGAAACACATACAATAGCACTGGATATATCAAAGGCATTTGATAGAGTCTGGCATCAATCCTTATTGTCGAAGATGTCGCACTACGGCCTTGCATCATTAGTTCCACTAATTTCTTCTTATCTTCATAACAGAAAAATACGTGTAATGGTAGATGGCCTTTATTCTCAATTTCACTCAATAAATGCTGGTGTTCCCCAGGGATCAGTTTTGGCCCCAATTCTGTTCCTCATTCATATCAATGATCTCATATCTACCACTCATAATCCAATACATTCCTACGCAGATGACTCAACACTCCACAGTTCCTTCACATTTACCAATTCTTTCACCCAACCCGATCTTATAAATTCAAAAATACACACTGCAATTTCTCTGAACCAGGACCTTTCTAGAATTAATGGATGGGGACAAAAGAATCTAGTTTCCTTTAATGCACAGAAAACCAAGTACATTCAATTTTCTAACCGACAGAATCTCACTGACTCCCATATATTTTTTAATGATGTAAATATTCCCACTTCCCCTAGTATTGACATTCTCGGTGTAACATTAACTACTAACTTGAGCTGGACACATTATGTTCGAAGCATTGCTAAGAATGCCTCTAAAAAACTGGGACTCCTGTACAGAGTTCGAGAATTCTTCACTGACGAGCAGTTGGCCATGATATATAAAAGTCATGTGCGTTCTCAGATGGATTACTGTTCACCTCTGTGGGGTGGAAGTGGAGTGGTTGCATTGAGGCAGTTGGACAAAATTCAAAATAAAGCTATTAGATTAATCAATAACCCTGCAATCACACAGGACCTTCCTACATTATCCATACGAAGAAACGTTGCATCCCTTGCATTATTCTACAGATATTTTCACAGCAATTGTTCCGAGGAACTTGCTTCAATTGTGCCGCCTCTCCACATCTTTCCCCGTAGAACTAGGGCAGCTGATAGCGCCCATGTATTTACACTTTCTCCTCCACAATGCAGAACTTCTGCTTATCAGAATTCATTTATCCCCAGAGCTACTACTCTTTGGAATTCACTTCCCTCGAATTGCTTTCCACAAACTTACAATCTACAAATGTTTAAATCCAGTTGTTACAAACATTTTATGAATGGAGGATGCCTTTAGGCACATGGACCTTTTTGTTTTATCTGTGTTTTTCCTTCCTCCGTTCATTGTCTCTTTAAAAAAAAAAAAAAAAAAAAAAAAAAAAAAAAAAGCATACAAACAGTTATTACAATACTACACCACTCCTACGGTGAACGGTCTAGGAAGTGTTTCTGGACAGACAGACAGACAGATATTTTGGCCGGCAATGTACCACTATACGGGAGACGATACCACTCTGCTTACGCAGAGTTGATAAAGATATATTCAGAAGTGATGAGATCAGAGCGGGAATGACAAATGGTTAGGATTTGGAAGTCGGTGGAAAAGAAAGGTGGGTCCCACATATGAGAAGTTCTCGAATTGAAGAGATTTGTTTTTGTGAGAGGAATGTGCCAGTCCGAATAGATTTACCTTGGTTTTCCAGAATTCGGTTGGGCAGCCAAGGTGAGGTGGAACCCATGAAAATAGTCAAACCACATTTGACTGAAGGGTAGTGGGGAAAGTAGAAATAGGTTTCATAAAGGTTCCAATGGTGCAATTGTTATAAAAGACTACTGTGACATTTAATTGTGGATAACAATATGATTTCAAGCCGATTTTTTTTTTTACCGTCGATACATGAATAATACCTACCATATTTTTAAATAAGAATTTAGTACTGAATACTAGAGTGGGTTAATCGGTATCTGGTAAAATGCCCCTTTCATAGGGTCATAAAAACCTTATTGAGGTTAATTTATGGCTACATTAAGTTACGCCAGACTATGTTTAGATAGCATTATGATATCTTAGGATAGAATATAGTAAGTTAGCATAGGACAAAATACGTCGGTAAGACTAGAATAAGAAAGGTTTGGTAAGGGCAGGTTTAGATATAGGAAAGGATATGGAAAATAGAATGGTTAGATTTTTTTTTTTTTTTTTTTTTTTCTATATTCCAACTACTCCCTCTCGGGCATAGGCTGAGAGCCTGTACATTCCACCGCTCAACACGGTGAAGCCCGTGAGGTCTTGTTCCAGTCTGGGGAGTGAGACATGTGAAGCAACCATCATGGCTCGAAGCAGCTCCATCTCTGAAGCGGCCGGTTGCTTCGCTCAAGTGCTTCACCGTCTCACCCTCCAGACTCAGACCCTCACTCTCAGAACGCCACCTATTGAGCAGTGAACTCACTAGGCATTGTCCCCCTGTAACATATTTTGAATATGGGAATATTCATACAGTGTTATTTAATCAGGGAACAATGAGGGTACTTTTTTGACGTTTCGGTGGGCTTTGTGGTAATGCACTGATACTAGGTACATCACAAATTCAATCCCAATAATATCTTCCCATTGACATATCGGGATTTGAACCCGGGTCCATTGGCATGACCACTCCACCACACCTCCCCTAGACTAGACTTGTTTACGTTAGGTAAGGATAAGTTCTGATAGGATAGGATAGGATAGGGTAGGTAGGGAAAGAATAGAATAGGTTAGAATAGGTTCGGGCAAGCCAGGTGAATTTAAGCAAGGTTAATTCAATTTGGTTAGCTAAATTCATGAACCCCAGTAATAATCCTCTCTATTTTATATTATAATTATACTTAGTGACTCTTATTCTTTCAGTTTTCCAGGAGAAACTGAATTGGCCTTTGGCCGGAACCGAAAAATTAACATATTTATCTTGAAGTGTGTGTGTGTGGGGGGGGGATGTTCTTAGGGATGTCTTAGGGATGTTCTTTTAAGCTTGATAGAAGTTTAGGGAGCAAACAAAAACAAACTCCTTTATCGATCTTTGAGTCTTACTTATAAACCAATAATAGCTAGTAAAAGCATTGCTCGTGTGACGCCGCCTTGTACACAACTTTAATTTAGAACCGATCATCCCAGAATTGCCGAAAAAAAAAAAAAAAAAAAACCCCCAGCTCGTATAGCCTACACCTGGTATTGTCGGCGGCCGTTGCAACTGTCTCAGGCTCCGGTAGGCCCAACTTGTAATACCGGTATTTTTTTGCAATTGTCGGCTCTTATCCTATATATATTTTTTAGCTTACTCGCTAGACCCTTTTCAAGCTAACCCCATCACACACACACACACACCTTCCCAGGCACTTTTCAAGAAAGACAGAAAAAAACCCCGCACCCCTAAATCCCACTCCAACCAAATTATGTAAATTTTCGGTAGAGAAATGTTCAGGCCGAAGGCCGGTTTCTCCTATATTGCAGGGTCGCTATTGCTCATCAAGAAACAGTCGACACCTCAGTGGGACAACATATCTCATAATCGACAAACTAATGGGGTGAATCGTCTTGAAATCGACTTGGAAATGAGGCGAACTAGGAAACACTCGACACCTCAGTGGGACAAAATTTATCATAATCGACAAACTAATAGGGTGAATCGTCTTGAAATCGAATAAGAAATGATGTGAAAGAGGGTAACTGCCCTGAATATAACCGTGGGTTTGTAGTAGAGTCGGCCGTGTTGCCGGCGTCCGTTGCAACTGTCCCAGGCCTCGGTAGACCCAACTACACCGCAAAAAATGCTTCTTGCCCCTTGACTAAAGACGCTATGGTAAACAGACCAGACACCTGCACAGCTGGCTCTGGGAATGTGTTCACTGATAATGTTAATATAGGTCTATCTAACTCTTAACTTTAATATAACGGTATTATGTTCATCATGTTCTTATTTTGATATTTTTTTTGTCTTTTATAATGTGCTTGCAATAGCATTATGTGCAATATAATCATAGCCAGCCAGTTATAATACTTAGCAACAAATTTCATTTATGTAAATATGATCAGAGTTCAAAGGACGATATTTGCAGTTTATGAATGTTTTCATTGGTAACTTCTAGGCCGTGCAAAATGTAGTATGGTCTTTTTAAGGGGGGTCACCGGCTTTTTTGTTTTATCTTTCTCTCCTTTTCTCTCTTTCCCTGGCTTGTATCCATTCGGACCCATTCAGCAAACTGTTTTAAGACTTTTATCCTCATTAGGTGTCTATTTCTTCCTGGCGAGCGATAGCGAGCCAGCATTGTATGGAGAAATCCGGCTTCGCCGGAGACAATTTTCTATCGAAAAATTTACAAATTTAGCTTTATGTCAAAACAAAAAAATATATATGCAGGCTCACTATCGCTCGCCAGGAAAATGTTGACACCTGGATGGGGGTAAACGTCTGAAAACAGTAGGCTGAATGGGGCCGAATGGATGCAACCCAGATAGAGAGGGAGAAAAAAAAACGAGGTGGGCTCCCTTAAGCCATGTGTATGATCCACCATATGGTCTCCTGTGTAAAAGTTGTCCACTGAGTATATGGTAATTGTTGTGTAGACCTGCCTATATAGAGGGTCGAGTCCCAGACCTCCCTCCCCAGGCCGCCGCCGCCGCCGCATACAACCGCAAAAAATATTCCTTCCCCATTGACCGGTGATGATCCCGTTGACAATTATCCTCCAAGGTTCTTCTAGGCCCACTCGTACAGTCACCATCATAAGTACTGGCTTATCTCTATGATATCATGTTGGGTATACTGTGGCGCATTGGTAGCGTGCTCGGATCACAAGTAATAGAATCAAAGTTCAATTCCTGATCAGGACGAGACAAGGACATTCAATCAGATGACGTCTATTTGTGTTATATGTTAGCTACCTCGTGACTACTTAATTCAACTTAAGAATTCCATATATAACTGTCCTTTAGCCCTATGATATTTTGAGGTCCTCCCCAAACTGAATTAACTCGTGTGTGAAATCAATGTAGTTTGATTGAAAGGGTTAACAAGACAATATCTAAGCGGAAATCCTGATATTGCAAGTTTGATCCCAGTGCATCAAGAGGAGATATTATTGTTATATATTATTTAGCTGTATTTATGCGTCGGTATTCCTCCATATAAGCCTAGCCGATATGATGCTGTATGTCAAAACATTTGCGGTTTTTTTTAAAAGGAAGTTGGAGCCGTAAACCTCGATATTCAGTAAATATACACATATGTGAGCTTGTGCTAGATACAAAGATGGCTGTATTTATAATTGCACTACAACCATATTTTAACTAATATATATTTAGCCATATATATCTAAACCTAAACCTAAAGATACTCCTAAGATCATAGTATTTTATATATTTGTATAGAACAGTGTAAGTTACGCTTTTATTTATTACTAGCAGGGGTACCCGGCGTTGCCCGGGTAATCACCATAATCACCATCACTACTACCACCACTACTACTACCATAATCACCATCATCAATACTACCGACCTCCCTGTGCCTCATTAAACGGCGACCTCGATTTCGGCCGCTAAATGACCTCCGATTTTGGATCTGACTTCGTCCGTACTCCCATTTTGGGGGGCTGCGAACAACTTTCGTTCCATACAACTTTTCGATCGGAGGCCTCCTTCTGCCCCAAACGGCCATTTTTTTTTTTTTTTTTTCTGTTTCGGCCTCGAAACGACCTCTGATCGTGGCCTCGCCCCCTCTATGACCTGACCCAGATCAATTGACACCCACTTGCAAAGTTTCAGCTCCCCAGGTCCAAAACTGCGGCCGCCTATAAAGAACACAGACAGACAGACAGACAGACAGACAATCGAAAATATTATATAGATGAATATTACACATTTGCAATAGTAAAATCAATAGTTTCCTTCCGCCTTTTTATGTATTAATTGTCTATAATTACAGTAAGTATGTCGTTAGAAATTGGGCGGATAATTATGAATATTATCTCTACGCACGTGGCTTAAGGGAGCCCAGCTCGCTTTTTTTGTTATCTCTCTCTTTTCTCGCTTTCCCTGGCTTGTATCCATTTGGGCCCATTCAGCCAACTGTTTTAAGACGTTTATCCCCATCCAGGTGTCGATATCTTCCTGGCGAGCGATAGCGAGTCAGCATTGTATGGAGAAATCCGGCATCGCCGGACAATTTTTTCTATCGAAAAATGTACAGCTGTCAAAAAAAAAAAATATATATATATATATATATACTGGCTCGCTACCGCTCGCCAGGAAAATATTGACACCTGGATGAGGCAAACTTCTTAAAACAGTAGGCTGAATGGGGCCGAATGGATACAAGCCAAAGAGAGAGGGGGAGAAAGAGAAGCAAAGCGAGTAGGGCTCCCTTAAAATTGGTAATTATACTTTCTTTTATTTAACTTATTCAGAATATGACGCCTCCTTTTTCAGTTATTCTGGTTATCATTAGACACAAATAATATGCAGTTTAGCCTAATATGAACATTTGATATGTAGGCCTATATTTGATATTTATATTGGTCGCAAATTAATAAATATATTATACTCGAATATTATGTATCTAACGATATCAGAGGCATAATATAACAGTTGTGTGTATGTATGTATGTATGTATGTATGTATGTGATCATAATGTATGCAAGTATGTATAAGGGCTATGTATGTGAGTGTTCCCATATTTATACCGTAGTAGACTTAAAAAAAAAAAATGGCATAGAAAAAAAAATAGTAGTCATCAGTCCCACATTGTATAAAACAGAAAAGAACAAAAAATTGCCATCAGCAGTAACCGTTGCAAAAGCATGTTGGTAGGGCATCTGGGTAGGGGGGGGGGGGGGGGTAGAGAGGTGTTGTGGCCTGTGGGAACCCGGCCTATGCTGAGAGAGAGAGAGAGAGAGATAGACACACATTCGTTTAATCATCATCCTGAGTTAATCCACAGCAGAATAATTTGGCTATATAAATTATATATTGAAAACAATTTACTTGGCCAAAGTAATTTTACTACTCCTAAATAATCATATACAGAAAACAAATTTTCAATATGAAACTTGTAATTGCTAGCTTTCTTAACCCATCTTTGGCGGCACCCGACTTAAGGCGGTCAAGAGAACCAAGGAATAAAGAGCGGGGCCCGACTTAAGTCCAGTGCGATGTTGAGCACATAATCGGCTCTGGGAGAGAGTCCGAGCGGTGGGAGGAGCGCGGGTCGGCTCTGACCGTTTGGCACGGCTCCCGTACCGCGACTGGTCCCACCTCCACACTCATCCACATCCACTGCTTCCCTAGACAGGGAAATATGTAAGGAAATTACCGTATTTTAGGGATTTTTCCTTCGTGTTGCACGATCGTTGCAGGACAACTCGTGGTCGTAGAAGGATGGTTCAGGTGTCATTGGAAAGCTCAATTAACGCCCTTTCACGGATACATAATTGTATCACGCTCTGGCTCTTCTTTATGCATGAAAATGAGCATGGAATGAAGCTCGTTTAGGGTAAATCTGCCCACTTGGCAGGTAGTAGAAGTTACAAACCTAGCCACTCGTTGAGTGTTAAGAAAGTAGCTTCGAATATTTTTCCTTAAAAAACAAAACAATAACAAATAAAATAAAATACTTGGATCAAGTTTCAGATGAAAGCATGATATATATTAAATATACACACAATGTTCACCTATCTGTTTACATAGGGGGTAAATGTAAACCACATGTACTGTAAAATATTAATAGGTAAAACAAATATACGAGTACAAAACACAGTGCACGATTATACCAATTAGCATAGCCTACACATTGATATTAGTTTAAAAACACAATATCGTCATTTAAGTTTGCTTTATAGTTGTACATAGCCTCGTATAAATAGTGGGAATGTATTCTAAATACTCTTACTTTGGTAACTAAAAGTAGTTTGAGATTGGTTTGTTAGCATGAGTGGGATTTCAAGTTACTAGTGTTAACACGATACTGAATGTAATACACTTTAACCAATATTGTTAAGGAAAAAGGCCTCTCTCAAACTTTTTCTTATTATATTTGTTTGTGTTTAACTTTGGCCAGTTAGATGTTAGCCTGTTCCATCTCACCCCAGCAAACTTTCGGATTTCATTCTAGAAACTGTTATACTCCCAAGTCTCTGATCCCTAAATAAGAGTATATACTGTCTTCACTCCAACCCATGCCTTTCTTCGATTGATTGTTCTAGCATGATCTGGGTATACCATCACAATCTGGCCTAGATATATACTGTATATTCTTCAATGGCTTCTATCCCTATCTTCTACATTTATTTGGTAATGGTTGCACGAAACAATCAAGCATACGCTCTATTTTTTTTTTCATTCTTTTGATATCTAGTTATTTCTTAAGGTTCTCTCTGTATAAATCTTCCATAATTTATTGAACTAAACCCCCGGATTCGCTTAAGGGAGCCCACCTCGTTCTTGTTTCTCTTTCTCTCCCTCTCTCTTTGGCTTGTATCCATTCGGCCCCATTCAGCCTACTGTTTTAAGACGATTACCCCCATCCAGGTGTCAATATTTTCCTGGCGAGCGGTAGCGAGCCAGCATATATATATTTTTGTTTTGACAGCAAGCTAAACTTGTACATTTTTCGATTGAAAAAATTCTCCGGCGAAGCCGGATTTCTCCATACAATGCTGGCTCGCTATCGCTCGCCAGGAAGAAATCGACACCTGGATGGGGATAAACGTCTTAAAACAGTTGGCTGAATGGGGCCGAATGGATACAAGCCAGGGAAAAAGAGAAAAGGAGAGAAAGATAAAACAAAAAACGGTGACTCCCCTTAAAATATAATGCCTGCCATCAGATAATCTGAAATTGCTTTGATATTCTTAATTGATTCCCCTGTTGTCCAACTAAAAATATCCTAAATATGTAAACAGAGACTAAGTGAACAGTTTTGTTGATATTGTGACATTTTCTCACTTCCTTTATAAAGTTTATTGTTGTTGTTGTTCTATCACTAATATACACACGTCTTCTAAAACCTGCACGTAGTTTTCTTCTACTCCTTGTTTCAAAATTGTTCCTGCAGCTGATATTTCGAGCGAGCCAAATTCCTTTTCGTGAACGATAATGACCGTACGCAGGGGCTTCATGAAGTTATCAGTTTTATCAAATACTTTATTAACAACTTTCATATGGTGTATTATCGTGTTATCCACTACGGAAATCTGCTGGTTATCGAAACTGATTTAAGGTGCGCGCGTGTGTGTGTGTGTGTGTGGAGGGGGGGGGGGGTTCTGAACCCCCTTCTTCCTCATGTTTAGACCCATTAGTTTTGTGATTTTATGACCTTTCGTGCCATTTAAATGTCGATTATTCCCTGCAATTAAGGAGGAATCGACCGGGGCATTTTTCGACTGAAAAATGCACAAATTTATCTTGAAGAAGAGTCTTGGGGGTATTTCTTTAAGCTTGATGGAAGTGTAGGGAGGAAACTAAATACAAAAATTATATTAACAAAATAAATAAACAAATTAATAATAATCTCCTCTTTCATCTATGATCTAGTCATTACGAAGACTTTATATATGACCAACCATAGCCTCATTTAAGGGGGTATATTTTTTTCCTGGATCCCCTTCTCCCTTGTGTTTAGCCCCATTAGTTTTGATATTTATGACATTCGCCCCATTTCTTGGTTAATATTAAGGCGTTTCGTGCTATTTAGGTGTCGATTTTTCCTTGATGAGCGATAATGAGCCTGTAATAAAGGAGGAACTGGCCTTCGATCGGAATATTTTTTTAAAGAAAAATGTACAAAATTATCTCGAAGGGTGGGTCTTGGGTATATATACATTATATATATATATATATATATATATATATATATATATATATATATATATATATATATATATATATATATATATATATATATATATATACCGGTATATACTGTATATATTATATATACTGTATATATATTATACTGTATATATTATATATACCGGTACTGTATATATATATATACTGTATAATTATATATATATACCGGTATATATATATACAGTATATATATATATATATATATATAATTATAATATTTATTTTTTATTTTTTTTTAAAGCTTGATGGAGGTCTATGGAGCAAACTAAAACCCAATTTAACTCTGGGAAGATTGGAACCAACCGGGTGTAAAGTACCACGCCTATTTATCAACTCTGCGTAAGCAGAGTGGTAGTCTATGGCCCCCCGTATATTTTTTTAATTTTTTATTTTTTTCCTATGTGAGTGAGGGAGGCAAAAGGCAGAACTGCTTATAGCGAGTGCCTCCCCCAAAGTTGAAAGAGTGACTGGGCCAAAATCAAGGGACGTTCGAGCCAAAATGCCTGGACACACGGAGTTTGAAGCAATTTAAGTCATAGGAAGAGGGAAAAACTGATTCTGGGAGAGAGTTCCAGAGCTCCGCTGTTGAATAGAAGAAAGTTTGAGAGTAAAGTTTCACTCTTGGGTTGGAGAGTTGCACAGAGTAGGGGTGGGATTGTGTTGCAAGACGGGTACCACGTGCCCTACGTAAAGGAGGTGGTATACACTGGGAAAGCTCTGAGGAACACTGATTATTATAGTGGTACATGTTGGCCGAAATGTCGGTCTGTCCGTTAACTCCTCCTAGACCGTTCGACGGATGTTCACCAAACTTCACACGAACATTCGATGCGTGAATGCGACGGTAATTAAAAATGTGTTTTTTTATTTAAATTTGTGCAATACCGGTAGTTATGATTTTAGGTCCAAAATATGGTTTCCCCCCCCCCCCCTCCCTCAGGACCCCGACCCCCCATCCTGTACATATTCCTAAGCAAAGGTGATGACGTTCTGTGTGTGTGTGCCCCGTAGGGGCACACTCACACAGAACGCCATCGTTAAGGGGGCGAAAAAAAACTCACCCGCATTTGTTAAGTTAAGTTAGTTTAGTTGACATTAGAAGGTGACAATTGTAGTTATGATGATAGTAGTAGTGATGATGGTGGTAATATTATTGATGATGGTAGTAGTAGTGATGGTGACAATTGTAGTGATGTTGATAGTAGTAGTAATAATGGTGGTAATATTAGTGATGATCGTAATTCTTCGCAGAGTTGGGTATGCCGTTTTGATTTTGGGCGAAACGGCACGTCTACTTTATCTTATTAATTTATGTTTTACTTCCCATATGGTAGATATACCAGCTTGATTATATACTAGTCTTTTGGGTTATGAGAAGTTTGGTTCTGGATTCCTAGATTCAGTCAGTAGTCAGCCCTTACTCCCACAAGGGGTAGGGAGGATCTGCAAGAGACTAGAGAAGGGAAAAATAGGTGACTGGAGAAGATTACATAACAGTTCGCCCACAAAAAGCAAGCACACAAGTATTCAGAAGCACCAATCACTCCTCAGCCCCCTAAATCAATAGCTTCACCTCAGATGTTCCTAGATTCACCATAGGCCTAATAAATATTGTAATATTCTACCCATCAGTTTGGTGACGAATTTTATGAGCAGTTTGTAAATACGACCAAATTGTTTGAAAAATGTTCAGGGCTTTATCATTTCCATATTTGGGGATTCTAATCAGATGTATTTAGACATTTTGTATTTTATTCGAAGGTCAAATTTAACTATGCATGCCAATGGGCTATAACATTAAAATAATGTACGGTGGCGCTAATAAGTCATGTATCAGCTGTCATTACGTTTGCCTCGTTCTGTGCTGTATTAATGTCTGCCAGATGTTGAATAGTGTGGGTAAGTGTAAGAACATGTTGATATATCTCACTCAAAAAGAAGAAACCATGTGTAAATATTGCAGATACCAATTATTGATCAAAATATAATTGGTGCCAAGACATCACTTATTAGGCCGATTGTACCCGATGGGAAACAAGCGCATTCCAGTACAGCGTGTGGTTTGGTAGGAATCTTTTACACGGATCAAGTCTGATGAAGTTTCGTGCAGCTGGTGACAAATGTTCGTGATCTGTTGCGAGTTTCTTTATGCAAATACATTAATTGAGAATGATGTTCAGATCAAATCAGTTATAAATTAATTAACGCATTTTATGTGTTTCTTACTTTCTTTCGGTATGAGCATCCTAGTTTCAAGTCCTTGGAGTGCCACATGTGTTTGTTGATTTCATTAATTGAGTTTAGAAGTAAAGTTGTTTGGCGAAAAATATAATTATAATAAATCTGATTTGATGTGAACATCTATCTAAATCGATATAATTATACAGTATGTATAAAGACCATTGCAAGAGCTCACACACATTCGTCAGTAGCTGTACATACATTACAGTGTACTGTATATGGGGAAAAGGAAGAATTTCTGGACGAGACTAAACCATAGGGGTGATCTAAGTTGAAGGGTTGAGTCGGTACATAGGCGAGGGCTATGACGGTTGGGGGGGGGGGGGGGGGGGGGACCATCAGCAACTGTAAGCCCCGGGCATTAACTAAACAAAAAATGCTGATTTTTTTCTTGCAAGCCGCCCATCATCATCATCAACAACCTACCGGCTGCTGCCGCGCCCCCTCAACCCTGGCTAATGCGAGGGGGAGCCTTAGGGACCCCCTATGGTTTTGCTTCATTAGTTTGGCAATATTAAGATGTTGCGATCCATTTGTTTGATAATTTGAAGACGCTTTGATCCATTAGCTTGGTGTGAAGATTTTTTTTTTCTGGCCGAGCGATAGCAACCCTGCAATTTGGGAGAAATCCGGCTGAATTTTTCGACAGAAAATTATACAAAATTCGTTTGAAGGGGATCTCGGCGGCTGGGTGCTATTCTAGCTTGTAAGGGGTCTGGGGAGGCATTTCTTTAGTATGAGGGGCAAACTAAAAGTAAATTATTGAACGTGGGAAAACCAATCAAAACCTTGGGTAATAATGGAACCACAACAACTTCCCAGCTGCCGCCGCGCCCCAGAGGCAGTCACAGGGGCAGTATCTCAGACATATTTTTTCGGCATTCAACTTTCTTCTCCAATTATATTACATTACTTCAAACTAGTTGCTGATGTCGGATCCGAAATGTTGCCACCATATGAACGTTGCTGTGAATAACTCCAGTGTGAATCGCCTTTACTGTCTCTCACAAACCTTACTGCGTTCCTCACAAACCTGTATACACTTATGTTCCTATAACTTTTCCCTGACAGTCACCGTGTGTTTCTATTAACCCTTGAATATCATTCTTTGGTTCACGCCTCAGATGTGTGGAGTTATTATCTCTCTCTCTCTCTCTCTCTAGATTATACAGAGTTTTTTTTCGACGAATTATAGATATTGACTGTACTTATTAAGTGATAGAACAGAACATCCTTGTGTAGGAAGAATTATATTAGTTGTCATTGGAATAAGGGGCTTCTATCTTACAATTCATAGTCGTTGTTTGTTATTATCAATTTTAACTAACTCCAAATTATTATAACTCAAAACGGCCTCACCGACAAACTCCCAGCTTCCTAACTTAAGGGAAGTTTGTTTGTTCCCTTGATCTCTATCAAGCTAATACCTCAAGACACACCTTCGTGATATATTGAAATTTTTCGATAGTAAACAAAAAACTTTAACTAAATAATATCTAACCCAACCAAACCTAATCTAACTTAACCACACCTAACCTAATCTAATCTACTACACCTAACCTTATCAAATCTAAACTAGCCAAACCAAACCTAATATAACCTAATCAGACTTAATCTAACCTAACCTAACCAAACCAAACTTAAAATTCTCAAACCTAACCTAACCAAACCAGACCTAACCTAATCTAAGCTAACCTAACCGGACTTAACATAATCAAATAACTATTTGTAAAGAGCCTATCAAACATATTTACTATATAATGGGTTCTGTCACTGATAAACAATGTATGTAATATCATGATGTAATTTACTGTGGCAAAATGAACGTACTTAAAAACTTAATACTTAATAACCCTGATCAAAGTTTATCTAACCAAACCAAACCTAACCTTAAGGGGAGATCTCCACTTAAGGGATTTTTTTCTTGACCCCTTTCTCCCTCATGTTTAGCCCCATTGCTTTTGATATGAAAAGTTTGCCCCATTAGTTTAGCGATTTTAAGAACTTTCACCCCATATTAAGACCTTTCGTGCCATTCAGGTGTCAATTTTATCCTGGCGAGCGATAGCGAGCCTGTAATTTAAGAGGAACCGGCCTTCGGCCGGGACATTTTTCTACCGAAAAATGTACAAATATATCTTGAAAGGGACTCAAGGGGGTGTAATTTTAAGCTTGATGGAGGTCTAGGGAACAAACTAAATACCTCCCCTTAACTCATCTAACCAAACTGAACCTAACCAAGTCAATCCGATTTTAACTTAACCTAAGATATTTTATCTTAGGATTATGGCCTTATGAGTTGTGGCCGTTGAGGAGTGTGGCCGTGTTGTCATGCTTCCCCTACAGACTACACCCAATGATTTGGTAGGCTAACCCTTTTGCATACTCTTTTTGGGCTCTTGAATTTTTTAGTGTACTTCCTTCGGTGTTGCTGTTGTTGTTTGCTCTTCAACCTTTGCTTTTCTATTTCATGTTTTAGTATTTCTCTGACTTAATTATGTTTGATCTCGTTTTTGTGTTTGTTCTTTTGCCACACTGTAGAAACTGTAACTGTAACAAAATAGATGCACATAATAAGAGTTTCAAGCACTTATGTGTTCATATTAACACATAAATTGTGAATCACAATTTATGTGTAATTATTTTTTACCAATTAAGTGTTCAAATTACAGTGTACGTTTATTCTGTTCTTATAGATTATTTTCCATTAATGTACCGTATACATTTTATGACTACATACGGTACTGTGTTATTTTGACCGTATTCTTATATGTTTACTGTATTTTGTTTTAACTTGAATTTGCCCCTAAATTAAATATATCCACAATGTATTTTGGGTACTTATTTATTATTTTCTTGTTTTGATTTGTCTTGCTCACTGCATGTCTTCTTTGTTTGCTTGCTTCTTTCTTTCACTGTATCCCTTCTTTCTCGGCTTCTTTTTTTCTTTATTTTTCTGTGTTTTTTTGTACCTCATGTTAACTTGCTTATTTTTGCTTCTGTTATTGTATGCCTTATATATTTGTCTTCTTCCTTTCTTCTTATTGTATCTTAGTTTTTATTGCCTTGTTAGTTTCTTTCTTGTATTAATTATTTCTGTTTTCTTTTCCTTTCTTCCTATTGTATGTTTTCTTTATTTATTTCTTCGTCTGTTTCTTATAGTACCATATGTTCATTTTTCATGGCTTCTTTTTATTGTTTCTTTTTTTTATCTCTTCTTTATTTCGTTGTCCGTTTCTGTTGTATTTATTCTTATTTTTTTCTGCATCTCTTTTTTTTTCTCAATTTCTTTCTTTGCTGTATTTCTTTTCTCAATTTCTTTCTTTGCTATATTTCTTTATTTTCGTCATTTATTTATTTTCCTTTCTTTCTCTTGTTCATTTATTTATTGTCTTCAATTCTTTCTTTTCTTTAATTCTTTCCTTCCTTCATATCTTTCTTTTTATCTCCCATTCTGTCTTTGCAATGTGAGCGGTCCTATTATTGATCAAGAGCACCTATTAATTGTTGACAGTGTGTGGGCTCCATCTACAGAGTTAACCTTTCTTTGTTGTGTAGGTCTCTCTCTCTCTCTCTCTCTCTCTCTCTCTCTCTCTCTCTCTCTCGCTCTCTCGCTCTCTCTCTCTCTCTCTCTCTCTCTCGCTCTCTCGCTCTCTCGCTCTCTCTCTGTACTAGGACCAATTATCTTTCTAATTTACATCAACGATATAGATGAGGGTCTCCCTGTACAATCTTAAAATTTGCTGACGATACAAAAATTGCAAATAGCGTACTCTCAAAAGAACAAGTTGACGATATGCAACACAATCTAGATAAATTGTCATGTTGGGCCCAAATTTGGCAATGAGTTTCAATGCGGATAAATGTAAAGTACTACATATCGGATACCTAAATGAGAAAGCAAACTATTCGATGAATGGCACTCAGCTTAAGAATGTAAACAGAGAAACAGATCTGGGAGTAACAATATCGAGTAACCTAAAACCGAGTCAACAATGTTCAGAAGTTGTTAAGAAGGCAAACAAAATAATTGGCTTTACAGGCAGGTCATTTGAGCATAAATCCAAAGAAGTTATCCTAACCCTTTACAATTCCTTAGTCCGCCCTCTTCTGGAATACTGCGTTCAATCCTGGTGCCCTTATTACCAAAAAGATATAAACAAGCTAGAACGAGTTCAACATAGAGTTACCAAAATGATACCTAGCCTAAAGAACAAACCATACGAAGAGCGTCTTAGAGAATTAAATCTATTTCCTTTAACCCAGCGCAGATTAAGAGGTTTAAGAGGTGACTTAATTAAAGTGTTCAAAGGCATCAAAGGCATCGACAATATGAACTGTAGTAAGTACTTCACTATCGACCAATCTAATTACACGCGGGGAAGGGGAAACGGTTGCAAAATTATTGGTAAATCTTTTAACTCACACGAATCTAAGAATTTCTTCTTCAATCGAGTTGTCAACTTGTGGAATGGGCTTCCCCGAGACAAGACGTTATAGACTGCAGCACCGTTGATTCATTTAAACTCCGCTTAGACAAATATCTCGCATCAAACCCGCGACTGACTGCGTTTGTAAATGAATAACTCTATTTTATCCCCCCCTCAGTTACTAACCCATCTGTCCCCTACTAACTTCCTAATCCTGCCACGGACATTAGTTCCAGGGCAGTAGTTCCCTTTCCAATGTTCCCTTACCCACTCTAAACCACTGTTTGGACACTTGATCCTCAGTGTTTTGGAGGACAAGCAGCCTAGAAGGGTCACTAGATCTGTTGTTTCTTAATTTCCTTTTTACTCTTTTGTACTCTCTCTCTCTCTCTCTTTCTCTCTATTTTAATTGTTGCCAGTGTGTGGGCTCCATCTACAAAGTTAACCTTTCTTTGTTGTGTAGCTCTCTCTCTCTCTCTCTCTCTCTCTCTCTCTCTCTCTCTCTCTCTCTCTCTCTCTCTCTCTCTCTCTCTCTCTCTCTCTCTCTCTCTCTCTCTCTCTCATAATTTTCTTCCATTTTCCTATATTTTGAGTATTGCTATCTCTACTAGAATTAATCCTGACCAACTCGTTTGGACCATAAGGGATGTTTGGTCAGTCTATCTATCTATATATATCTATCTATCTATATCTACCTATCTATTAGCAACGTAATTACGAACCAATTATTGAAGACAGCCAAAGAGTATGTTGCTTGAGGAAGAATGATAAGTTAATAAGCATAATAGTGAACCTTGATAAAACTAAAATGTCCTCGCCATCATCTTAATCAACTCTTGCAGTCATTGAAGACACATGTTTGCATTTGTATCTGTTTATCATTAGACGATGCTATGCAGTTTAGGAAGGATCACTTTGTCATAATCGAATTAGTGGGAGGTTTAGACCCCCCTTCGAGATAATTTTTTACAATATTCGATAGAAAATTTTCCCAGCCGATGGCCGGTTCCTACTAATTTATAGGCTCACTATAACTCGCCAGGAAAAAATCGAAACCTAAATGGCACACAGTTTTAATATTGACAAAAAAATGGGGCGAAAGGTTTTAAAATAGCTATACTAATACTGCGAACGTCTTAAAATCACAAAAACTAATGGGGCTAAACGTGAGGGATGTGATCCAGAAAAGAAAAAAATATCCCCTTAAGGTAAACTATAACTAAGATCACTATTAATTAAAAATTATACAATGTTGTACACTATACTCTACAGTCTACACAGTAAAGTTCTTCCGGGCAAAATAGAATGCATAAATTGTAATAGATTTATATATATTTTGTGTTAACGGCGAGTTGCACTAACTCATTTTAGACTAAGAACACTTTATTTCGAGCTGATTGGCTGATGATACTGTAGCATATGTTTCTTTTATTTGTTTGTGCCACGGAAAAACGTTATCCGGACACAATACCATCAGCCAATCACCTCAAAGTAGAATTCTCAAGCCCAAAGCGACCAGGTAAAACAAAATAAAATAAAATAACTAAATAAATAAATATAATATAACATAAGACAAAATGTAGCTATTACTGTACGCACAATCTGTGGAAATCGAGGGAACTAGGAATATACTTGTCTCTCTCTCTTTCTTCTATGCACTATACACTGGTGTATGGTATAATTTATACTGGTACTCTTTTATACTTTATCTCGTCTCTCGTATTAACTGTAAGCGATACACCGTACTTAGGTTTCTCAGCGTAGTCAGGTTTTTATCACTTATCATATAATGTAGAAATAACAATACACCTGGTCGCACTGGTGGAAGAATAAACAAAGTCGAAGTACTCTATTCTCTATGTATTACACTGGGGTTGCACTGGTGTAGAAATAAAATAGTCTTATGAGTGGCTCTATTTTCCTAAGTATTTCACCTGGGTCGCACTGGTGTTAACATAAACAGAGCCCTATGAGTAGCTCTATTTTCCTAAGTATTTCACCTGGGTCGCACTGGTGTGAGATATATACAGAGTCGTACAAGTCGCTCTATTTTCCTAAGTATTACACCGGGGTCGCACTGGTGTATTAGTTAAAGAGATTTTAAGTAACACTCCTAATATAACACTTTGAAGGTCTGGAGTGATGAGCACAGTCTGGGGAGAGATGAGAGTTGTCAACTCCGGCCGTCTTGTTTCCGTCGAGCCGCTTAGGTGGTCCTGCCATGTGGATGGTGTGGATAGGAATACAGATGGATTAGTTTGCTTTGGGTCTTGAATGGTAGCTCCTTTATGGCATGACATAGGGTACATACCATCGGACTAACGCGAGCTTGAACGAGGACATGTCCTGAGTTACTATTGCTCGTCTATCCTGACCTTTATACTAATTGGTGGTGAAGTTCTGTTCTGGTACTCTTGACTTAGGGTCTTTAATACAGTGTCGCTAGTGTCATGACACAGTGACAAGGTATCTGGCTAACGCGAGGAGATAGTAAGATATTGAACTTACTAATTTCACTCGATCTGCCACTGACCATTTTAAGAGTGTTCAAAGAACCCAATTTGGCGTGTAAACTTTTTACTGCATATGTCTTTGACCATGGTGTTAGACAGATACAGTATGGACTTCTATATGTAGAGTGCCGTTAATGAGACGGTATCTCAAAAAGCCCGAACTATTGGAATGACCTTTACCATGGCAAGTATCTTTCTATAGTTTTGAGTGCGGTTTTGGCAAAAGAAGTAAGGTGGGAACATGTCCTTGCGGTGGTTACGCTTCTTTTACCAAAGGTGCAGCCTATTAGAGATCTTAATATTAAGCACTATACCATGGCATATGATAATATCAGTTCCTTAATAGGGAAAAGGACTCTTCAGACCTTGAAAGATATTCACCATGGTTTTAATCTTTACTTGAATGGGAGGTTTAATTTTAAGACTTTATAGCTTACATGTAAATCAAGCCCTAGAATTGCTTGCTTTACCTTGGTTTACGTCGGTGTAGTGACGACTTTGGCTGCTATGTCCCAGGTCAAGTGTGCGGAGGTCATAAGTACAGAGGGGCGTATTCTGGGGGGATTAAGTAGACCCCCTAGAAGTTCTCGGGCTGGTGGGTAGGCCTCTGCGCGGAAGAACGGCACAACTGCTCCTTTGTTGTGTGTCTGTGTTGGTCCTTCCATTTCTGACTGTACACTATCTTTTTCTTTGGAGCCTCATGGTTATTGATGGTGATCGGAATTGTCTTGCCTGGTGTGGGTGGTACAGGAGGATTTATTGTGGCAATCCTGGCATCTCGTTTATTATGGTATAGTGGTGTGAAGGTAGACTCGGGGTGGTCATGTGTTGATGGTTTTGCTGTGGTTTTTGTTGTCTTCAGTGGTTTTGATGCTGCGTTTGCTTTCTTCGGTGGTGCTGAATTTTCCTTATTTGTGGTCGGCTTCTGGTCCTTGTTCCTAGTTTTGTCTTTTCCTGTTGAGTGGTTGTCGAGTGTTGGTATTCCTGGGCTCTTCGTTCTTTTTATCTTCATGTCTCCTTCCTTCGTTTTATCTTAGTCTCTCCTTCGTTGGTCTTTGTTTTTCCTGGTGTGTGTGTCTCCTTGGTTCTGCTGTTTGAGTCTCCCCTCCTTCTGTTCCTTTTCTTTTCTCTTGTCGAACTGGCATGGTGGTGATTACTAAATCGGGTATTTTAATCATCATTACTAATACCACTATCATCACTACTACTATCACCATCATCACTACTACCATCACCAATACCACTGTACCAATTATCACTATTACTGTCAACAGGAATTATTAGATATCATAGTAAGAATTTAAATACTGTAACCAATACAAATGTATTAAGAAGGTTCATGCATGATTTGACCAGCTTCTGTAATAGGCAACACCTTTCGCATTATATTAGGAATATGACCGAGCGCCTTCACACCCCGGTCACCTTCCCGACCCACCTGTGCCTAAACGTTAATATGGTCAAGGTGGCCCACCTCGCTTTTTTTCTCTTTCTCTCCCTCTCTCTTTGGCTTATATCCATGCGGCCCCATTCGGCCTACTGTTTTAAGACTTTTACCCCCATCCAGGTGTAAATATTTTCCTGGCGAGCGGTAGCGAGCCAGCATATATATATATTTGTTTTGACAGCAAGCTAAATTTGTAAATTTTTCGATAGAAAACTGTCTCCGGCGAAACCGGATTTCTCCAAACAATGCTGGCTCGCTATCGCTCGTCAGGAAGAAATCGACACCTGGATGGGGATAAACGTCCTAAAACAGTTGGCTGAATGGGGCCGAATGGATACAAGCCAGAGAACGAGAGAAAAGGAAAAGGAGAGAAAAAAAAACCGGTAACCCCCCTTAATATGGTGGCCGGCTATATTCCCACGGTCAGGGTCCTAGTCTTTGGCAGGCTTTGTCATACGGTACGCCCATAATCTCTCTAGGGCCAATGTATATTTGCCACTTTGTAAAATGTTCTTATGGAAATTCAAAATATTTCTATGAAGATGAATTACCCTATATATTTTGTCCATGTATTGCGTATTTAAAAGCGTGTGCATTGTGTGTTTATACTTGCATGTATAATGTAAATCCTTTTCCATTTAAATGTGTGAGACAAAGTGAGAATTCAGAAAACCACACATGCTTACTCATTTACACATACTCAAAAAAACTGGCAGCCTAGCATAGAAACACACAGACACACAAACATACACACACATAGATACAGGTAGTTACAAGCACAGCACTGGCAAATGCAACACACACACACACACACACACACACACACACACACACACACACACACACACACACACACACACACACACACACACACACACACTCACACACACAGGTGATTCAGTTTTCACCATACAGATAATAGAGGCAGAGGGAAAAGTCACCATAGGCAAGGAGTTTCTAAGGAAAGTGACCATCTACTGTATACAAAGGTGGGGTGTGTGCAGGTGTGTGTATGTGTGTGTGAGAGAGAGAGAGAGAGAGAGAGAGAGAGAGGGTGTGTGTAGGTTTCTATGTGTAGGTTTCTGTATGTGTAGGTTTGTGTATGTGTGTGTCCGGTAGCTACAAGGGTATGTGTGTGAGTACGCTTATGTGAATCAGGTAGGGTAAGTGTGTGTGGAATGGGGTTACAGAATACTACACCCAACCAAATACTACACCCGAACTTGCCTAATGTATGCACCATCAATATCACACACACACACACACACACACACACGCGACCTTCCCACTATACTGTACATCTACACACCATCACCATCAAAACACACTCACACCACACTACCTTCCCACCATACATGTATACACCAGTGCCAGCATAACACACACACACACACACCACACCCTACCTTTCCCACCATAAATGTATACACCAGTGCCAGCATAACACACACACACACACACACCACACCCTACCTTTCCCACCATAAATGTATACACCAGTGCCAGCATAACACACACACACACACACCACACCCTACCTTTCCCACCATAAATGTATACACCAGTGCCAGCATAACACACACACACACACCACACCCTACCTTTCCCACCATAAATGTATACACCAGTGCCAGCACAACACACACACACACACACACACACACACACACACACACACACACACACACACACACACACACACACACACACACACCCTACCTTTCCCACCATACATGTATACACCAGTACTAGCACAACACACCCTACCTTTCCCACCATACCTATATACACCAGTACCAGCATAATACACACATACACATTGACAAATGAATATTGTATATCACTCAAGTTTTACGTGCTATGGTTATGGGTCTATCCCTAGTATTCTGATGACGTCAACCCTTTCACACTCATTGTAGGGGTGGGGGGGGGGGGGGGTTAACATGTAGACACAGCCCCCTCCCCTCTCAAACCTAACCACACATACCTACACACACAGTAAATATGTGAATAGTCTCCTTCAAAAGATATGAATCTAGTCTTGCATCTTCTGGATACCATTTAAGAACATAAGAAAATGGGAGTCTGCAAAAAGCCGATCGGCCCATACAAGGCAGATCCCTGTCACACCCAACCCCAATTACAAGGCCCAATTATAGGCCCAACTCACTAATACCTTGAGTACTGCCCCCACCAAAATGGTCAGGGATTAACACAAGATTACCGGGGTCTGCTGAGCGCCGATTGGCCCACACCTGGTAGATCCCCCTCACACCCAACCCATCTCGTCCATATGCCTATCTAATTGTATCTTAAAGCTCCCTATTGTTCTTGATCCCACTATATCACTTGGTAGCCTATTCCACCCATCTACAACTCTGTTACCAAACCAATATTTGCCTATATCTTTTCTGAAACGAAATTTATCTAATTTGAAACCATTTGTACGAGTTCTTTCGCTATCACTGAACTTTAGTACATTTTTCATGTCCCCTTTATTAATCCCACTAACCCACTTGAATACCTCTATCATATCCCCTCTAACTCTGCGTCTCTCTAACGAATGTAAGCCTAATTTCTTCAACCTTTCTTCATTCGGAAAATTTATAATATTATGGATCATTTTTGTCATTCTACGTTGTACTCTCTCCAATGAATCTATGTCCATTCTGTAATAAGGACACCAAAATTGAACAGCATAATCCATATGGGGTCTCACTAATGACAAGTAAAGTTTTAAGATAACATCAGCAGTTCTGTTACTCACACTCCTAGATATGAACCCGAGAATCCTGTTTGCCTTGTTACGAACGCTTATACATTGTTTTCTAGGCTTCAAATCATTGCTAACAAACACACCTAGATCTTTCTCACAGTCTGAGTTTTCTAATTCCATATTAGCTAGTTTATATTTAACATTTGTATGCATCTTTAATACCTTGCATTTGTCAATGTTAAACTTCATCTGCCAATTTACTGACCATTCGTGTAAGGTATCTTCAAAGGTCAAAAAGGAAATCAGGAAAGCAAAAAGAAATTATGAAATATGGATAGCCAGTGACTCAAAAAATAACCCTAAAGCTTTTTACCAACTATATAAATCTAAAGTTAGAGATGTAATAGGCCCCCTAAAAACTTCAATAGGAGCAATAACAGAAAATGATTTAAAAATTTGCAGTACATTAAATAGTCAGTTTCTTTCCGTTTTCACTAATGAAAATTTGGCACAGATTCCAGAAGTCAATATGGTATATAGTGATAGTATAGAAAATATGTTAAGTACAGTTAGTATAAGTAGAAATTATGTGCTTAAGGAAATTGACAGACTGAAACCTCAAAAATCGCCTGGTCCTGACGAGGTATATGCTAGAGTATTAAAAGAATGCAGAGATGAGTTAAGTAGTCCATTAGCATTTTTATTTAACAAGTCATTAGAAACAGGTTTAGTTCCAGAAGCTTGGAAGCTTGCAAATGTAGTTCCGATCTTCAAAAAAGGTGATAAATCGATAGCATCCAATTACCGTCCCATTAGTCTCACATCAATCATAGGAAAGTTGCTAGAGTCTATTATTGCTAGGAAAATTAGAAGCCACTTAGTAAAATTTAACTTAATAAATTCTTCTCGGCATGGATTCACTCAGGGACGTTCTTGCCTTACTTATTTGCTTAGCTTTTTCTCAGAGGTATATGAAGCAGTAGATAGTGACAAGTCATATGATATTATATATTTAGATTTCAGTAAAGCTTTCGACAGAGTCCCTCATGAGAGATTGATGAGAAAGGTTGAGGCACATGAAATAGGAGGGTCGTTGTTGGGATGGATTAGGTCATGGCTAATTGGTAGGAAACAGAGAGTCAGCATAAATGGTACCAAGTCAGAGTGGGGAGCAGTCAAAAGTGGTGTCCCCCAGGGATCGGTATTAGGTCCCCTGTTGTTTCTTATATACATAAATGACCTAGATTTAGGTATAACTAGTAGGATAAGTAAATTCGCAGACGATACTAAAATGGGGAGATCAATTGATTCAGATAGCGATATAGAGTGCCTCCAAAGGGATCTAGATACCTTACATGAATGGTCAGTAAATTGGCAGATGAAGTTTAACATTGACAAATGCAATGTATTAAAGATAGGGAAGATGCAAACAAATGTTAAATATAAACTAGCTATTTAGAATTAGAAAATTCAGACTGCGAGAAAGATCTAGGTGTGTTTGTTAGTCTCAAGCAAGGCCAAGGCCATAAACGAGCGCCCCCACAAAACCCTCCCTGCTTACCACTAACAAAGCCCGGGTGACCGACGCCACTCCAAGGCAGGGAGCTGAGGAGGGTGCGGAAACGCCCGGGAAACCAAAGCCCCACCCAAGGCCCTGTGCCCCTCAGCAATTATGAAGGGAAAGCTGAGGGGCAAGGGAAAAAGTGACGCTTTGGCTCCCAATCTGCCAACTTCTAGGTTGGCAGTAGGGAGGTCAATCTACGGAAAAGACGCCGCCACTTGAGATCTAGAAGATATATAAGTAAAAGGAACAGTCAAAGTAAGCTACGGGTATGGCAGAGATCGCTCAGCGCTCACTCTGATAGACCAGCCCATCACCACAATGTTTAGTGTTGAAGGAGATAACGTTACCCGGCTGATGTCGCAGCATGTATGCTCGTGACTGACATAATTATGGTTCGTGACTGTACATGTGATGTATGGTGTGAATACAGTTCTCATATAATAATCATTATTATTGTTGTTGGTATTTTACCGGTACTTATTTTATTATGATTTATTATTATTATTATTATTGTTATAATTATGAATACTATATCAGTGTTATCATAACAATCATTACTGCTGTTACAACTGCCAATGTCATAATCCCTATCGTTATCATAATCATCATCAGCATTATTTTCTTCATTATCAATATCACTGTCATCCTGAAAAAAAAATGAAATTCAGATAAATTAGTGAGCTGCAGTTGAAGTGAATGATTGAGAAGGTGGGGGGTTGAAATTATCGGAGTGTGGCAGATGGGCGGAGTCATTAGGAGGGGGAGGGGGGGGGGGGGGTTATGGCACTCATCATTAGCAGCAATTACCTCCCCCCTACCCCTTCCTAACCCCTTATTACCTATTCCTATCCTCTTATTATCATTATAATCATCCTTCTGGGAAACTCCCACTAAAAGATGGCCATGGCAAAAACTCCTCCAGGCTACTTTGTTAGGGCATGCTCCCTTTACCCGTGCCACAAAGCTCCTTCCACTACATGTAAGTTTTCTTCAATATAATTATCTTTCGTCTCCCACACCAGCTGTTTCACTCACTTGACTTCAATGTACAGTACCTTTCTTGGCATTCTGTCCTCAGCCATTCTCAGTACATGGTTAAACCCCCAAAGTACCCATTTTTATTCACTCAACCACACCACATGCATGTCCAGATCTTGCTCTTTCATTCCAAAAGTCTCATACACTTCCCTATTAATTAGTCCACCCAGCCCGTTCATGTCAGATGCCGTTTTGAATAACTCCTCTCCACATCTCTCAGTTCGGAGAGAGGTCTTCATCATTTGCTGTCCATGTCTCACTTCCATACGAGAGTGTTGAGAGCAGCAGTCTGTTTCTCAGTGACTTTTTCACCCTTTGACTGACCATTGTTCCTTTCAGGATACAATCAAGTTTTCCGATCACCCTTATCTCTTACAATTTTATCTCACATTTCGCTCTACACCTTTTACTGTAATTGCACAGCACAGCTTCCAAAAACATAATGCCTTCAATTTCTTTCAATTCTGTATTTCTCATTTTAAGTTTACAAATAGTCTCATATCATTTCTTAACTCTTTATAATATCTTAAAGTCTATTGTCTCATGTATTCATCTCTCATACACCATTGTATTACATTTCCCTACATTGACTTTTTAACTTCCTCCTTTCACACCCGTTGTTAAAATCAATGACCACTCTCTTGGGTTCTTACACACTTTCTGACAATAGGTCAGCATCGTCCACATATAGGCATGTTAAGGGAGCCCACCTCGTTTTTGTTTTTCTCTTTCTCTCCCTCTCTCTTTGGCTTGTAGATATTTCGCCCCATTCACTTTACTGTTTTAAGACGTTTACCCCCATCCAGGTGTCAATATTTTCATGGCGAGCAGTGGCGAGCCAGCATATATATATTTTTGCTTTGACAGCAAGCTAAATTTGTACATTTTTCGATTGAAAAATTTCTCCGGCAAAGCCGGATTTCTCCATACAATGCTGGCTCGCTATCGCTCGCGAGGAAGAAATCGACACCTGGATGGGGATAAACGTCTTAAAACAGTTGGCTGAATGGATACAAGCCAGGGAAAGAGAGAAAAGGAGAGAAAGATAAAGAAAGCCGGTGACCCCCCTTAAAGACACACATAGGGGGTCCACGAATTTGTTTAAGTGACTGTACGGTATGTACTGTATATACATAATAAGCAAATATTAGTTAATTTGTATACCATTGTATATAAATATTATATAGGTTATAATAATTTATATGTATTTCTCCTTTGAATAGTCTCTAAATATACCGTATATTATTATGTATTATCATAATTATTTTAACCACACACACACACACACACACACACACACACACACACACACACACACACAGGTCGCTATGGTCCAGTGGTTTAAGGCGCTGTGTTTCGTGCTGACCGCAAGGGGCCGGGGCGAGGGTTCGAATCCACCAGAATCCTAAAGGTTTTTTCGGCCATAGCGACGGACAGAATTGTATCGTGGTTCCTCTCTAACCAAGCTGCTATCAGCCTGTGTTAGCCTACACATCTTCTAACCAATACAAAGTGCATCTGCGTATGTACCGTACTTGGTGGGAAGCCAGGCACCTCACGGTCGCCAAAGGTCGCATGTGACCTCTTAGTTAAGGTAAAATAATTATTGTACTGTACTTAGGTTTATGAAAAACTCAGCCTCAGGGCGGCAATGAGCAATAAACCGACAAATATTAATATAAATATACCCACAGAGCCCACTTGTGCCTGGGAAAATGATCGAGAGATGGATAGACAGAAACCCCTGGATAGATTTAATATAGGAAGTTAAAGGTTTAATTACTGTAGGGTTTGTGGCGGTAATGAATGAAGATTATAGATATTGGAGGGCCCAGCTGGAGGGGTGAGCCAAAATTAAAGTTCCTCTTATTATATGGTTCGGGCTGGCTGATGTTTGGATGATTGTGTGTGTGTTTGTGTTTATCTTTTATCATTTATTTGTGCATCTCAGTGTAAGAAAATATGTAAGTCTGGACGAGTGTGTGTGTATTTACCTTTACCTAATTGTATTTACCTAATTGTAGTATACAGGAGTTGAGCTTTTTAGGCTCTTATTGTCCCGCTTCCTGAGTTACAATTATCTAACTGCCTTAAAAATGTGTGTGTTTATCTTTTATCATTTATATATTCATCTTGGAGTAAGAAAATATGTGTGTGTGTGTGTGTGTGTGTGTGTGTGTGTGTGTGTGTGTGTGTGTGTGTGTGTGTGTGTGTGTGTGTGTGTGTGTGTGTGTGTGTGTGTGTGTGTGTGTGTGTGTGTGTGTGTGTGTGTGTGTGTGTGTGTGTGTGTGTGTGTGTGTGTGTGTGTGTGTGTGTGTGTGTGTGTGTGTGTGTGTGTGTGTGTGTGTGTGTGTGTGTGTGTGTGTGTGTGTGTGTTATCATTTATATATTCATCTCGGAGAAAGAAAATATGTACGTTTGGACGAGTGTTTATGTGTGAGTGTGTGTGCGCGCGTTATCTGTTATCATTTTATTTGTTTGCATCAGTTTAACAAAATATGTAAGTCTGGACGAGTGTATGTGTGTGTTTATCTTTTATCATTTATATATTCATCTTGGAGTAAGAAAATATACTTATGTATAATCGGCCTGGAATTTGCACGAGTTTGTATATTTTCCATCAGTCAATATTGATTTTATTCTTATATGGCAGTAAATAATGCATGTTGACTGGAGTTTGGACTAATAATAATAATAATAATAATAATAATAATAATAATTGTTGGTTTATTGTTCACTTGCATCTGTAAGGCTGAACACCTACAGCGTTTTCCTTAACCTAGGTGTACAGTAGGCTATTCTACCTTAACTACGAGGTCACATGCGACCTTTGGCGACCTTCCCTAATATAACTATTATTTTTTAATTACTATCATTGCATTACTTTTTGTTTTCTTTTTTTGTAGTTCTATATATTTGTCACATTATCTGAGGTGCCAGAGTTCTCACCATAGTAGGGAGGCATGTGCTGGTGCGGTGCGACGGTACCGTGTGGATCTGCGCATGCGCGACAACTTTGAATTTCTTCCCTTTAATTAAGCCTTTCAAAACACGTCCAGCATGCCGTCTTGTAGCTCAGAGGTAACGGTTAGGGCTTATACCCAAGAGGTCCAGCGATTGATCCCAGCACAATACAATATTTTTGTTATAGAAAATTAATTTAGGTTAGGTTAGTCTAAAAAAAAATTATAATATATTCTGAAGACAAAAATAATCAAAGTCGTCACGCATGCGCAGATCCACACGGCACCGCCACACCACACCAGCACCATCGCTCCGTACATGGCCTCCCTCATAGTGTATATACATATTGTGCACTGGTGAAAGAACGTGTAGGCTAATGCAAGGTGATATTTGAGCAGTTTGGCTAGGGAGGGACCACGATACAGTCCTCTCCATCGGGATAGCCGAAAAAAACTTTAGGATTCTGGGGGACTCGAGCCCTCAACTTCGCGGTCAGTGCATAGCGCTTAGACCACTAGAGCAAAGCAACCTGTGTGTGTGTGTTTATGATATATTTGTCTGTATTATTTTAGAGTAGGGAAACAACGCAACAACGCAATCATTTCAGTGACATACTGCACACATCTTAGCATATTTAAGAACTGAAGTGTACTGTTATATTGAAACCTACCAAAAGTGACTGATATCAACCAAAATATCAACTATTTTTTACTGTATTCATATTGCACGAAAAAAAAAATCATAATTTATTGAAATGTAATCTAACCACATATCATATTTAATTAAACCGCTAAAATATAGGTAAGAGAAATGCGATAAAGTTTAATGAAGATAGGGCCGGGATAGAGCTTGACGGGGACTTTTAATGTTGGTAATGTACGGTACTCATTTGGAATGGATCAAGATATTTTGTAATGCTTAAATCTTGGAAAGTGACGTAAGTGGCTAATGGCTATATGATGGATGAGTGAAATTACAAAGTAGGGCTTTATTCTGTGTGTATGAAGGAGACAAAGGGAAAGGCTTCCTGTAACAAGTGTCCCCAAAAAAACTGAGAAAGTGACAAGAGAGCTACCGTACTGTAGATTCAATGTACTCTACTGGACGTTAGAGTCAAAATGTCTGGACACACGGAGCTTGAAACAGTTTAAGTCATAGATGAAGGAAAGATAGATTGAGGGAGAGAGTTCCAGAGTTTTATTGTTCAGTGGAAGTAAGACTTGGAAAATCGGTTCACTCTAGGGTTAGAGAGTATACAAAACTCCCCAAAAATGCAACCTCTACATCTAACAGCCTTACACTGGTCAACTGCCCAAAGTACAATGTATGCAACAAGAACCACGTCCATAACGAATCATCCATTTGCAAGGACAGAATACTACCTTCGATCCTACTTACCAAAGCAATCGCCTTGCTCAACACACTGACCTGTATTATGTAACTTCACTGCAACAGTTCAAGTTGGAGGTTGATAACTGGCTCAAGAATATCGCATTTCCGAATTAAAAGTCGGCAATACAAATATTAGACATATTTCCCAAGTAGGGATCTTATATACTGTATATATATATATATATATATATTATATGAATGTATCAATGTCGTATTTTTCTGTTTCTTTAATTGTGCTCAGATATAAATAATTCCACATTTCATCGTTGTAATTTTGGCTACAAATCACCTTGCAGTCCCTGCTAGGCAGGCTGGACCTAAATCTAACATAGCATTTACTAAGAAATGGAAGATAAGAACAGTAAAGCAGAAGGCAGGAGAGTGAGAGATGGTTTTGTGTGTATGAGAGAGATGTTGAGTGTCTCTATATATATATATATGAGCGATAGAAACTGTGTGTATTAATATATTCAACACAAGTGTACCCTTAACCATGCATCCCTCCCCTCTCTTCCCTTCTGGTCACACCTGAGTCGGGGAAGGAGAGAAGGGAGGGAAAGCGAGAGAAATGGAGAGAGGAAGCAAACAAAGGAGTGAAACGAATGGATGGCTAGAGTTAGGAAAACAATAAGAAAAAGAAAAGATATATATATATCACAAAAACAATTGAAACCCTCATTAATAATAATAATAATAATAATATTAATATTAATAATAATATAACCGAAGCGTCGAATCACAGTGTTGAGAATTAATGTTTAACGTTCAAAGAGTTTTGTCCTATTCTCCTCAACACGCTCCTCCCCCCCCCCCCCCCCCCCCCAAGTCTCATTTCGCACTCCGTTTTTGCACCCTTGCCTCCCATTTCTTTTACCACTATATTTTTTCTCGCACACCCACTTCTCTTTATCCCCACCCGTACACAATCCTTTTTTACGGCCCATATACCGCGCATTGGTATGGTAGGTCGGGTCAATGGTATGGGTAGGACATGGGACAATGGGAGGTAAGGGGGCATACGTGTGTCACCCTCCACCCCCCCCCCCCTCACTTCCATATAGGTCTCGTATCCTCTTCCCCTACCCCTTGTGACCCCCTCCGTCTCTCCCCCTGCTACCCTTTGTGGCCCCCTCTCCGCCAAAACCCTAACCCATATGACCCGCTACCCTTTGACACCGACTCTCTGTTACGGTCACGTGTCCCTCAGGTAAACACAACACATTATTTCCGCCTAGGCCCTAGATAATGTGACCGCCGTTGTCTGTTTGTTTTCGTTTGTTTATCTGTCCGTCTGCTTACCAGCAGGATTTCTCGAAAACTAATTGACGAATTCTTATGAAACTTGGTCAGTAGTCTCATCTGGTACCCAAATAGAACTTATTAACTTTTGGCTAACAACTGATGACCCGTTCACCCCATGCAACCCTTTAAATCCCCCCCCCCCCCAACTCCTCCCAATAAATGACCAAGAAACTGTTTTATATTTGTATTTATTTTTTCCAGTATTCACGGTAGGCCTACTCACTGTGAGACATAATGATTACATAAGGACTTAATTCATACGAGGCAGTTGGTGATGATTCTTAATAACGCTTTTCCTTATTACTTCCGCTCCAATACATTACCTAAACCTATATGATAGTAGTATTAATAATCTTATAGATATATTCCTATGTATAACGTTAACATGATTGAATTATCCCAATTGGGGGCTTAGGGTCTTAACCCCTATAATCTAACATGTTGTTATCTCAAAATTGCCAACTTGTGAGTTTCGTTTTATAAGGGATTTGGAGCTATAGACAACGATATTTAACATCATTTACAGCTAAAATACGGTCGTAGTACATATATAAATACATAAAACTCAATTCAACGTACCATTTATCCATCAGAAACTTACATTATTATTGTATTTCTGTTTAATATCGATGTTCACGGCTCCAACTTCCTTATAGCCTGAAACTCGCAAGTGATCAATTGTATGAACGGAATTGAAGGGGGTATAGTGATTGTATTCAGTGGGTACCAACATACTGTATCACAAAAGGGCCAATTCGATTGCTTGGATAATATGACACCTTGGCTCAACTTAGCTGCTTTTTTTTTGTTTTTTTGTTGTTTTCTATATTCCAACTTACTTCCTCTCGGGCATAGGCTGAGAGCCTTAACATTCACCGCTTTACAATGAACAGTGAAGCCCGTGAGGTCTTGTTCCAGTCTAGGGAGTGAGACATGTGAAGCACGTAGAGTACAACGAGCACCTGCCATCTTGCCTTCACATGAGGCACGGTGCTCACTCATGGCCTGAAACGACCCCATCTCTGAAGCCACCTCGTTCCCGTGCTTCACTGTCTCACCCCCTACACTCGGACTCTCACACTTACACACACACAACGCCACCTGTTGAGCAGATAACTCACCAGGCATTGCACCCCTATAGCATATTTTGAATATGGGAATATTCATACAGTGCTATTTAATCAGGGAACAATGAGGGTATTTTATTGACGTTTCGGTGGGCTTGTGGTAATGCACTGATACCAGGTACAGCACAAATTCCATCCCAATAATATCTTCCCATTGATACATCGGGATTTGAACCCGGGACCTTTGGATTACCAGGCCAGTGGCAAGACCACTCCACCACACCTCCAGTCAGGTGATAAATGGATTAACCCTTGCAGTACGGTGACTTTTGCTTCTCTTATTCTGGCTAGTATTAAATGATTGTATGCAGCTTGGAAAGGATCTCTAGGATTCAAAGGTGTGCATACTATCTTGGTCAATCCTCTGTATGCAGCTTGGAAAGGATCTCTAGGATTCAAAGGTGTGCATACTATCTTGGTCAATCCTCTGAGTCTCATAGCTCTTTCCTAAGCTGTATAAATTCATTATTATAATGGTGGCCAGAATAAACTGATAAAAGACGTCAACTGTCCTGAAAGTGTTAAAATGTGGCACATATACTTGCTGACTTCATTCATTTGCTTAAGGGGAGTTTGTTTTAGTTTGTTCCTTAGACCTCCATCAAGCTTAACATTACACCCCCTTTCAAGATAATTTTTTACATTTTTCGGTAGAAAAATTTCTCGGCCGAAGGCCGGTTCCTCTTAAATGACAGGCTTGCTATCGCTCGCCAGGAAAAAAATTGACACCTTAATGGCACGAAAGGTCTTAAAATTGAGACATTGGGCAAAAATCGCCAAACTAATGGAGCGAACGTCTTGAAATATCAAAGCAATGGAACTAAACATGAGAGAGAAAGGAGGTCCAGAAAAAATCCCTCAAGTGGAAATCTCCCTTTAAATTTACTCAACGATGTCATCCAAGATCAGTAAGGATTTTAAATTACATTGATGTCTCTTGGCAAGATTTTGGAGTACCTGCTGTGACCCATACCTAGCCATGCATCAAACGAATCGAACAACACATGTCACATATGTGCTATCTGTGAGCTCACCTATTCTTCTGATCAATCCAATTCGACTGCTGAGTGGGTAACTAATAACACATTATTGGTCAACTTAATCGCTTAGCCTAGTTCAACCGTATTCCAACCACTCGATACCCTTACTCATTCAACTATTAGGCTCGAATCAACTCTTTGGACTACTTTGACTGCTCGCCTTAATTCGACCTTAGTTCAACTTTTCAAAAGGAGCACTTGGCCTAACCTGACCACACCGTTCGGCTAAAATTGACCACTCAGTCCAATTCAACAGCTTAGCCCAATTCGACCATCCAACCATGTATGATTGCATACCTCCAATTCGACCACTCAGCCCAATTTGACCAAAACGTTTGGCCCAATTCGAGCTGTAGGTGTATTTCGACCGCACAGCCCAATTTGACGGCACCATTTGGCCCACTTTGAGCGCTTGGTATAATGAAGACATTTATTAAGTGGAAATGAGGTAGTAGTAGTAGAACGAAATATTTAAATAAAATAATAAATATGAAAACAATAGAAAGAAACATGCTTATAATACTTAAATGTGTGTGGACATATTGTAATGCAAGTTGTGGTCGCTCTTCTGTAAATCTTATTGCTTACTTAAGAATGGGAAAGGAGCGAGACCATTTTATTTTATTTCTATAAAGTAGTAGTAGTAGTAATAGTAGTAGTAGTAGTAGTAGTAGTAGTAGTAAAATAGAGATAAGTATGATGGTTGAAAAGCCACAGTCACTGGGGCAGCTGTATTATATTAAAACAAACAAATATTACTAATGATCAATTACAGAAGGTATATATATTTGACTTGTTGGATATCAGGTTTTTCATAATGGAATGATCGTGCTTAATGAGTCTTTTTAGAAGTAAGGTAGTAGTAGTTGTAGTAGCAGTAATATAGTAGACTAGTAGGAATAGAGTAATAACTGATGTTTGTAAAATATAATTTATGTGCTTACCTAAGGGTAAGGCAGGTTAGTGGATGGATTAGCCGAACACCACTGTAGAAAAAGAGTGCTAACAAGATACACAGAGGGCCTCGGAGTCGGACGGATACTAAATTGAGTGGTCAATCCTGTAAGTCCTTCACTAAACTGGCTCGGGTTGTCCCTCTCACAGGGAATAGGTCCGCTTGGGGGCATTCTGTGTATGGCCACCCTCGTAAGGGGAGTAAGGCGTCCGGCAATAGATAGATAGACAATATTAAATAAAAAATCAAAGTAGTAGTAGTAAAACAAAAAATAATAATAGTAGTACCGGTAGTAATAGAAGTAGTAATTGTAGTAGTAATAGTAGTAGTTGTTGTAGTAGTAGACTAGAAATAGTAAAAGGGGACAGCAAACAATAGTAGGGCATTGTGTCAACCTCCCTGCCCCTTGACCAACCCTGTGTTAAGGTCACGCTCCAACCAAGTAAATACACCACTACTCTTTGTTTTTTTCTTAATTTTTTACAAGATTGGTAGGTTAGGTGTGGTTGGAAAGAGGTATTTGTAGCTGTATGGCTTCTAATGTATTAAAGTTATTATGAGTGTGAGGATCCCGGACATTATCACAATAGTCATGTATGGCCGAATGTGTTCAATGTGTTTTGAAAGCTAAATGGGTTATGTCTGCGTTGCACATCCTTAGGTTCCTAACCCGAGGGCTTTGTTGGCTTTTGTTCTGACGCTGCTTATGTGTGTGATCCACCTCATGCCCTGCTGTGATGTAAATACTCAAATACTTATTTGAATGGATCATATCTAGGATGGTTATATGGAGCTTATAGGTAAAAAGAATGGGTTTCTTATAGTTAAGGGCCCAAAGCTTTACATTTTTAAAGCTACGATCACCCAACATATTTTAATCCTAATCCTCATCCTTTCCATTAGCCCATAACTCTCCACATATCCCTGTATATTATGCTGCCTATACACAGCACTGCGGTCCCGAAGATAACTAAAAGTTTGCGAAATTAAGCTAATTCACTGGATTTAAAGGAATTACACTGATTGAAGTATTTAATTTATTGAGACATAAATAATCTTAAAGTCGGCAAGCAGTTCATTGTCCAGTGGTAACATCCACCAGGGGTCTTGGGGAAGGGTACCTCTGAAACTACAACGATGATGGTTATAGATTGATAAGAGATAATCTCTTTGGCATCGCTGGTGATGTTGGTTGTCTGAATGGTTAGCTTAAAGGTGAAGAAGATGGCAGCATGTAAGTTGGTGATATAGCTTGTACTTCCTTATTTGTTATGGCAGTAACAGGGTTGTTGGTTAGTGACATAACAACACTGCTTGGTGACACAGTTTGCATCACTACTTGTTGTTGTTCCCCAAGCTGCCTGGCCGAACAGCCCCAAGGCCCCGAGTAAGGCCAAGGCCACAAACGAGCGCCCCCACAGAACCCTCCCTGCCGACCACAGTAAAGCCTGGGTGACCGAAGCCACTCCATGGCGGGGAGCTGAGAGGGTGCGTAAACGCCCGGGAAACCAAAGCCCCACCCAGGGCCCTGTGCCCCTCAGCAATTATGAAGAGAAAGTTGAGGGGCAAAGGAATAATGTGACGCTTTAGCTTCCAATCTTGGTAGATTGGGAGGTCAATCCACGGAAGAGACGCCGTCACTTGAGATCTAGAAAATATATAAGTAAAAGGAACAGTCCGAGTAAGCTATGGGTATGGCAGAGATCGCTCAGGTCTCACTCTGATAGACCAGCCCATCGCCATCATCGGTTGGTGACACAACAATTCTGTTGGGTGACACTGTTTGTGATTGGGGACACAGCGGGGGGGGGGGGGGTTAGTTATAAATATTCTGGGGGCCCTACTTACCTGGGGTGTAGTTCAGGGTTCTTCACATATTTCTTGAGTATAACTGTGGCTCTCACTAACATCTATTATTCATTCTAGGCAGTCATAGCAGTTTGGTCGGTGATCCCGAGATGCAAGTTGGTGGTATGAAAGGTACCTGCACATAGAGCAAAAAGCAGATGGTTATGTCCTTGTTGCCTGCAGGTGTGCTCAGGTCCAACACTTCCTAAAGTAATAACGTCGATGGTGAGGAAAGACATGGTTGATTCATTGTTCTATTGAATTAATTCATTATTGCATTACATAACAATTTGAATAGATGAATTTGAAGTAGAGAAGTATTCATGTTAATAATAATCTATTTCGTTAATTTCACTCCCAACACCAAACACCTCCCAATGAAATTAATGAAAGCATGTGATCCACCCGGGATTCGAACCTGGGTTACCACATACAGAACTTAAACACTTTAACCATTACACCATCAAGACAGTTAAAATTATTGTACAAGGGTAATAGAATTGAAGGTAAATAGTGGGCAATAAAGGATAGGGTCATACGTGTGTCACCCTCCCCTTCCCCCTCTTTACCCTTCCATAGACCCCATGTTATCCCACTACCCCTCTCCTTCCTTACCCCTTGACACCAGCCCTCTGTTACGGTCACGTGCCCCGCAGGTAAACACACGTCGTCTTCTTCTTTGTCTTCATCTTCTTATCTCATTCACATTCCCCAAAACAAAATTATTGATAAAGGATAGTATTATAAACACACACACACGCACCTGTAAGCGCTGTTGTCTTTATTGATATAATATAATTATGCATGCTTACCAGTGCGTTTTTAAACTTTAAAACAAAAAATATATATACCGGTATATAATAACGATCCAGATAAAATCTAACCTAGCCTACGTAACATAACCTGACCTAAAATACTGTATATAATATTCTAACCATGTGTACACTTATTCTCTCAATATGGTCTTAGTGTACTGTCTGATGGCGTAATGGGATTCGAAATATAAGAACTTTAAGTTCATATTATCTACTTTTACACATAAACCCACAAATATAATGAAAATTGTACCCATGAACCCACAAATGCTTGTCCACGCATAAACGCATCACACCACCATCATCACTACTACTATCACCATCATCACTACTATTACTATCACCATCTTTACTACTATTACTATCACCATCTTTACTACTACTATCACCATCTTTACTACTACTATTACCATCATCACTACTACTGTCATCATCACTACTATCACCATCATTATTACTATCACCATCATCATTACTATTGTCACCATCATCACCACTACTGTTACCATCATCACTACCACAACCAAACCACCATCAATACTTCTATAATCATTCCTACTGCAACCACCATCATCACTATTACTATCACCACCACTATCACAATTGTTTTCACAATCACCACCACCATCACTACCACAATGAAAATCATCACTACAGATCATTTGCAACATCTTAACTATTACCATAATCACCACCACAAGCACTACTGCACTCAGATACACCATAAACATCACTACAGATCACCACCAGCACAACTACCACCACCACCATTACTACTATACCATAATCACCATTATCATCACTTCTGTGATGTATGTGATGTGTGTTCTTACGCAGCTCACACACAGAATGCCATCATCACTACTGCCAAGATATAATGTGTGTGCCCGTCGGGGCACACAACAGACATACAGACACAGTAATTACAATACTACACTACCCCTACTGGAATGGGGGGGGGGGACTCCTGTGATGTGTGTACCACTACGTGACATGCACTTACAGTAGTTGGTAGATCAGACGGCTTCCTATTTCCTCATAACCTGAGTATTGAAGTGATTGCTTGGAGGGTCATCGTGGAAAACTATATGAAAATATAATTTTACACAACGACCCTCCAAGCAATAGTGTATTTATAGTATATTTATTAGCATATGAGTGGATAAGACTACAGGTACAGTTGAAAAGATTATTTATGAATATTATAATTAGAACTGGAGATAGGGCAGAGCCCTGAGGAACACCAAAGTTGATATGTTGCGGAAGTGAGCGATGGCCGTCCACAACTGCAGCTATGCAATTAGAGATAAAGGCATAGATAAAAGAGATAGAAACTGAAGGAGGGTAGTTTAGAAAATAGAGATTTGTGCCAGACTCTATCTAAGGCTTTTGATATGTCTAGCGCAATCAAAGAGGTCCCACCGAAGTTCCCAAAGAAGGATGACAAAGAGTTTGTAAGATAAGACAGATCATCAGTAGAGCAGCTCTACAGGAACTATATTAGCGATCTGAAAGTAGATTATGGAAAGACAAATGATTATGAAAATTGGAATTAAGAATATATTTTAAAAAACTTTAGAGACCAATGCGATTACGAATTTAGTAACCCTCTCATGGTACATAACATCTGAATATATCACAACATAGAGGCTCAAAGTAAGTTTTGTCAGTCAATATCTCGGTTTGGTTAACCTTTTGATGATTTTAACAGTTTCCCATGGCTATCATTAGAAGATTTTAGACAGTTTAGGAAGGATCGTAGGGAATTATAAGGGTAAAGACTCCATTAACCCTCTGACTTCCATATACTATTCATAATCTGAATAAAATCGTCTAATAATAACCAGAAACAGAAAGGAAATGCGTAAAACGGATTTGGAAAGGGTTAAGATATACTAGGTATGATTAGGTTTGATTATTCTAGGTCTTAGGCTAGGTGGGATTAGATTAGGAGTAATTTTTAGTTGTGGCCTTTTAGTAATGTAGCCGTTTTGACTAACAACCGTTTTACAAACGCACAGCGGAGCATGCAAGACACGTGGCATCTGAAATGGTATGTGCTAAGTCCTAAGAATTATCAATATTAACACTAGAATATTCATAGACGGTAAACAAAAATAATATTTGCTGTATGTATGCATGTATATATATTTTAGTAACAGCTGATAATTTTTATATATTACGTATATTGTCATATACAGCTGTGTCGGTTATTTTTTCCTGTAATTAAATTGTCATGCGGTAAACATTCGCATTGAAGCTAAAGATGCGTACGTCAGATATCTATATTTAGCATTATTCAATCTCTCTCTCTCTCTCTCTCTCTCTCTCTCTCTCTCTCTCTCTCTCTCTCTCTCTCTCTCTCTCTCTCTCTCTCTCTCTCTCTCTCTCTCTCTCTCTCACCATTATATATAGTGACTAAGCCTAAGCATGGTAGTGTTATGTTGAGGGTTTATTTGAATCATCCCCCCATCCCCTCCCTTCTCTCTACCCCCACCCCTCCCTTCCCTCCCTCTACCCTTTCTTTCCTCTATCCACTTCCTTACACTGTCCTACCCCCTCCCCTCGGCCTCACTCCTCCACTCCCTCTCTCACCCCCCACCCTCCACCCTCCCCACCTCCGTTTCCTCCGCCTTACTTCCCTGACCCCCTCCTCCACTCCCTCCCTTCCCTCCCCCACCCCCTCCTCCCTCGACCCTTTCTTTCCTCTATCCCTTCCCTTACCCCCCTATCTCCCTCACTTCCCTTTCCTTAACACGACCCCCTTCCTTCACTCCCTCTTGTCCCTTCCCTTACCCCTCCCTCTCTTCTCTTTCCCTACTCTTCCCATCCCCTTACCCCCTCCCTCGCTTACCTTTCCTTACCCTTGCTCCCTTCCCCTCCCCTTCCCTTCCCTAACCCATCCCCTCCCCTTACCCCCTCCCTCTCTTACCTTTCCTTACCTTTGCTCCCTTCCCCTCCCCTTACCGCCTACGTCCCTTCCCTTCCCTTCCCTAACCCATCCCCTCTCCTTACCCCCTCCCTCTCTTACCTTTGCTCCCTTCCCCTCCCCTTACCGCCTACGTCCCTTCCCTTCCCTTACCCACTTCCTTCCCTTCCCTAACCCATCCCCTCCCCTTACCCCCTCACTCTCTTCCCTTTCCCTACCTTAACCCTTCCCTTCCCCTCCCCCTACCCCGTCCCTCTCCCTCTCTTCCCTTCCCCTCCCCTCCCCTTACCTCCTCCCTCCCTTCCCTTTCTCTCCCTTTACCCATTCCCTACCCTAACCCCTCCCCTTCCCTTACCTCCTCCCGTATCAGAGATCGGCCAACCTCCGCCATATTGGTGCCATTGGAGTCATTAGTCTCTCTGTACACTCAAACCTGCCATACCCATGATTAACATTGGGCCATACTGACACAGGCTATATGTTTATTATAATTTAGTTTTTTAAATGTTATAACCTTCCTATAAGTTCTCCATATGCCAAAGAAATCATAAGGTATACTGTACATGGTAAACCAGTGATATGCCTTTTACTGTAATGTTTTCTCAATTATATTATTACAGTATATTATTTGATAAAATCCATAATCATATTTTAGCATTTGCATTCAAAGTGTTTCCTGTGCACAATAAATGTATGTAATTTAACCTTAGAGCCAGCATGGCTAAGCGGTTTCCTAAGCTCAATAAAAATGTTAACTGATAGCCATTTGAGCTGTACAATTGGATGACTATTTATTCACATTGTCTTTGCTAAAGCAGGCGATTTTTCTCGTTAAAAACGATCTGTAGGAATCAATGAACTAAAGTTATCTCAATGTTTTCTATGTGCATGGAAGAGACAAAAGGCAAAGCTGCCTGTAACAAGTGTTCCCTCTAAGGTTGAATTAATGTTACCGAGCCTAAATCAAGGTACGATAGGTAATTTAGGGGCGTCGACAAAAGTGTGGTGTGCTTGTGTAAGTGTAGTGAAATTAATAGGAGGAGGAGATGTTTGTGAGAGTTAACTGGATTACTTTCCATGTAGGTGAGGCACAAATAGAAACAGTGGGGGAAGCCAGGCACATGAAACAGGAGTCCCAGCAACTCTTTAACTTATCATGTGCCTATGTAGCCTCCCCTAGGTACTGCCCTGCACGATTGGTGCCTACAATATCCCCAATAACGAACCCTTTAGCTAACACATCCTACCCAAAATCAATATAAATTGTCTTGGGTTACCTGGTATGAAAGAAAATTGGCGTCATATGATTGAAAGAGTTCAGCTATTAATTGGGATTATATGGATTTTATGCACTGTTAATTGATAGTTATTTATCTTTCCATTCATATCATGATTAGATGAGTTTCTTACTACAAATACACATTTACAAGGGTGTATTATTACGGACACTTTAAATACTCTTTTCGTACCCATAGTTTGTAGTGTACGTCGATTATATAATCATGAAGGATAGTACAGTCACCATCAATAGTTCTCCAACAACCTGGCTTATTGGCTGTGTCATTTTAAGTTACCGGTACTATATTTTTCTTGACAGTCCTCATGTGTTTCTACTTTCTAATAACTACCAACCCCAATCTCTCATAACCCCAAAATGACGAGTGTAATCGAGCTAATATTTATACCGTTTGGTAATAGTCAGCCAGGAAATAGGTGTGAAAATTTACAGCCCATTTGCTCTAGTTCATTTTGAGTTAAAGAGCTTAGGAGTTACAATTTCTGGCCTACCTATAATAAATGGACTATAGTACTATACAGTATAGGTCACGTAGCAGACACGTCGAGTTAAGGGGGGTCACCGGTTTTTTTTAAACTTTCTCTCCTTTTCTCTCTTTCTCTGGCTTATATCCATTCGGCCCCATTCAGCCAACTGTTTTAAGACGTTTATCCCTATCCAGGTGTCGATTTATTCCTGGCGAGCGATAGCGAGCCAGCATTGTTTGGAGAAATCCGGCTTCGCCGGTGAAATTTTTCTATCGAAAAATGTACAAATTTTGACTTGCTGTCAAAACAAAAATATATATATATGCTGGCTCGCTACCGCTTGCCAGGAAAATGTTGACACCTGGATGGGGGTAAACGTCTTAAAACAATAGGCTGAATGGGGACGAATGGATACAAGCCAAAGAGAGAGGGAGAGAAAGAGAAAAAAGCGAGGTGGGCTCCCTTAACGGCCATCTCTCTCTGGATTTTGCACAAATTTCATCATCAAAATTTAGTCGAACTATTAGTCCTGACTGTACCTTCACTGCATAAAGTCAATGCTACAAAAACAAATAAAAATAAATAAATAAATAAATAAAAATAAAAGGAATATATACAATTTCAAGCTAGGTATGTTGATAGTGATTTACCCTTGATTATATTGTATATCTTTCAGTTCGTATATATATTGGGATTATCCTTTCCAATACTCCTTTAATGGGTAAATTATTATGGACAATTTATATCCTCTTTTATTTTGTGTTTATAAACCCATACATTCCTTTACTGTCGTGCCTGTATTATGTTATTACGTGCATCGCTAAGGGGAGGTTGGGGGGCTTTCTGGATCCCATTCTCCCTCATGTTTAGCTCCATTAGTTTTGAGATTTTATGACGTTCGCCCCACTAGTTTGGCGATTTCAAATCCTTTCGCCCTATTCTTTTTTGACATCATTAAGACCTTTCGTACCATTTAGGTTTTTTTTTTTTTTTGTTTTTTTTTTTTTTCCCCCCTGTAGAGTGAAAGCGAGCCTGTAATTTAGAAAGAATCAGCCTGCGACCGGAACATTATTCTACCGGAAAATATACAAATTTATTTCAAGAGGGACCTTCTGGGTGTTGTAAAGGCTTATCCCTCAAAACCTTCACCTGACCTGTGCGTTTTTTTAATGTATGCTGGAGGTCTAGGGAGCAAACTATACCCCTCTCCCCTTAATTTACGTATTAATGTTCCTCTCTACTCCCTTGTAAAACTACTACTTCTTTCCCTCTCCCCAGCCTCCCTCATTCCTCAAACGTACCACCTCTTCCCCCATCTTCCCCCCCCCCCTCCCTCTCTCCCTGCTGTCATCTCCCCCTCTCCCTGCTGTCATTTCCCTCCCTTCCCCCCTCCCTCTTCTGTCATATCCCTCCTTCCCCCTGCTGTCATCTCCCTCCCTCCCCCCCTCCCCCTGCTGTCATCTCCCTCCCTTCCCCCCTCCCCCTGCAGTCATCACCTCCCCCCCCCCCCCCCCCCCCTTCCCTCCTCCTGGTTCTCTTAGTCCTAACGTATAGTCGGCCTCCTCACCCTCATTGCAAGCCTAATACAAGCCCCCCCCCCCCCCCTCCTCCCCCACCTTTACCCTCCTCCCTCCCCCTGCCCCCCTTCCCCATATCTCTCCCTCTCCCCCTCCTCCCTTTCTCCCATCCTTCTCCTTTCACCCCAATTCTGCTATCTCCTTCATTCGTTCCCTGCTCTTCTCTTGTCTGCTGTCTCCTCCATTTCCTCTCTGTTCTCCTCTTCTCTGCTGTCTCCTCCATTCGTTCTCTGGACTTCTCTTCTCTGCTATTTCCTTCATTCGTTCCCTGATCTCCTCTTCTCTGCTATCTCTTCCATTCGTTCCCTGTTCTCCTTTTTCTGCATCTCCTTCATTCGTTCCCTGTTCTCCTCTTTTCTGTTATATCCTGCATTCGTTCCCTCTTCTCTTTTCTGCATCTCCTACATTCGTTCCCTGTTCTCCTCTTTTCTGCGATCTCTTCCATTCGTTCCCTGATTTTCCTTTATTCTGCTATCTCCTCTATTCGTTCCCTGTTCTCCTCTTTTCTGCTGTTTCCTCCATTCGTTTATTGCTTTCTTGTTTGCTATCTCCTCCATTCTCTCCCTGTTCTGCTTGTCTTCTCCCCCTCCATCACCTAACACCCATACCTTCTCTCCCTACATTTCCTCCCTCTACCCCCCCTTTCTCTCCCTTCACCCCCCCTTTCCTCCCCTTACTGTCATCTTCCTCTTCCATACGAAGAGCGTCTTAGAGAATTAAATCTATTTCCTTTAACCCAGCGCAGATTAAGAGGTGACTTAATTCAAGTGTTCAAAATCATCAAAGGCATCGACAATATGAACTGTAGTAAGTACTTCACTATCGGCCAATCTAATTACACGCGGGGAAACGGTTGCAAAATTATTGGTAAATCTTTTAACTCACACGAATCTAAGAATTTCTTCTTCAATCGAGTTGTCAACTTGTGGAATGGGCTTCCCCGAAACGTTATAGACTGCATCACCGTTGATTCATTTAAACTCCGCCTAGACAAATATCTCGCTTCAAACCCGCGACTGACTGCGTTTGTAAATGAATAACTTTATTTTATCCCCCCCCTCAGTTACTAACCATCTGTCCCCTACTAACTTCCTAATCCTGCCACGGACATTAGTTCCAGGGCAGTAATTCCCTTTCCAATGTTCCCTTACCCACTCTAAACCACTGTTTGGACACTTGATCCTCAGTGTTTTGGAGGACAAGCAACCTAGAAGGGTCACTATACCTGTTGTTGCTTGATTTCCTTTGTACTCCTTTGTACTCCTCCCCCCCCCCCACCACCACTCTTCCTGGTATCTTAGTCCTAACGTATGCTAGGCCTCTGCTCCCCTATTCCAAGCCTATTCACCGCCTACCCCTTTCCCCTCCCATTTGCTCACTCCTCCTCCTTCCTCTCCCCCTACTGTCATCTCCCTCCCCCACTTCTCTCCTCTCCCTCCCTCCCATCCCCCTCCCCCTACTGTCACGTATTACCTTTTCCCCTTTCCTCCTTCCCTGCCCTTCCCCCCCCTCCTTCCCCCTATCTTCCCCCTTCCCCTACCTCCTCCCCCTGCTGTCACCTCCCTCCCCCATCCAGATTTATAATTATGTTTCCAATATTACAATGGTTATTCGTACATAGTAAAACAATTCAATAAAATAAAAACAAAACAATATACATAAATAAGCTGGAATTAGGATTACCCAAATGATCCTGTGTTTAGTGAAATTTCAAGACATTTTTATAATTAAAGTTTAAAACCTAGGAACTAATTAATAATTAGTTCCTAGGTTTTAAACTTTAATTAATTAGTCATGTATTACACTATAATTAGTAATTATAGTGTAATACATGACGTGGGAAAGAAAAGTTTGTGCACAGTGTTGTCATTATATAAAATGTGTGATTAAAATAAATACATGCAATGCATTGTAAGCACAGTATAATCAGATAAGTGAGATGCATGCATAATTTCCTTTTGCATCCCTTAGTATTTATGAAATATTATTAATATAAAGTTATTCTTGAAGTTAAATCCAGTATGTTTGCAGAAATGTGTACACCATTGGGTAATTTAACACATAACTTTGGACCCCGGACTAAAACTGATCTTGTACCTTGACTAGTATTTGTTGGAGGCACATAAGGGAGGTGCGTGGGGACATACTGTACAAGATAATACTGACAGTGGGCAAGGACAGGTACCAATATGGATATTTATTTTCAAGATAAGCAATAAATAAATAATAATATTAATAATTATAGCCCATATATATAATACAAATTACACGCACACACGCACAGTTCATAAATATATATCTTCTCAATGTCAAGCCACTGTAGTTTTGCTAAAAGAGGACTTGCATGATCGTATTTAGAAGCATTGCAACTTAATAGGATATTTTTGCAACTATTGTACTCTGTGCAGTAGTGTTGTGTTGGTACTGCCCCACATCTTCATGACGTAATTGATGAAGCTAATAACATAATGATACGTGGGTCCAGGTTAACCCCTTGAGAATCATGACACATTATGACAGTTTATTCTGGCTATCGTTAGACGATGTTATACAGCTTAGGAAGGATCTATGGGAATGAAAAGGGGTAGAGGCTATCTCAACTAACCCCATGACTTTCATATATCCCCTTATCTGAATAAAATGGTCTAATAATAGCCAGAAAAAACTGTCAAAACGCGTCCTAATCCTCAAGGGGTAAACAGTAGTGCCATCATACCTCTCACTCTTCTCTCTGGTTCCTTTAGGCTAGTCCTAACGTATACCGGGCCTCTACACCCTCATTGCAAGCCTACTGGGCCTCCCCCCCCCCCCCCCCTCTCCCTTCCCCTTCCCCCTTCCCTCCCTTCACTCCTCCTTCCCCTCCCTTCCCTCTCCTTGCTCATTCATCTTCCTTTCCTCCCTCCCCCCCCCCCCCCCATTCCCCCCCATTCCTTTGTTAAATTAAGACGTCTCGGGTCATTTAGGCGTCGATTTGTTTTTTCCTGGCGAGCGATAGCAAGCCTGCAATTTTGGAAGAATCTACCTTCGGCCGGGACATTTCTCTACCGAAAAATGTACACATTTATCTCGAAAAGGAGTCTTGGGTTATATATACAGTGTATATATATATATATATACCCTTTAACACGATGACGTAATTTTTATCTTATTGTGGTTACCAATAGACGATTATATTTAGCTTATAATGCACCACTAGGACTCAAAGGGATAAGTTCGATCTCAATAAACCTTCTGAATATCACAGATCCTTTATAAACTGCATAAAGTTGTATATCTTTTGCCAAAATTAAAGGTAAAAATACGTCATCGTGCTGAAGGGGTTAAGCTTGCTAGAGGGCTAGGGAGCAAGCTAACCTCCCCCCCCCCCCCTTACCCTCCACAAGTCCTCCCTCTTCCCTCCATTTGCTGTCCTCTTCCCTCCCACCATATAGAACCATTCTCCCAGTTCCCTTAGTCTTAACTCGGCCTCTCCCCCACCGTTGCAAACCTATTAACCTGTTTTTCCTTCTCTCCCTCTTTCTCTATTTCCCCCTTCCACCTTCCATTCTTGCTAATTAAACTCTTTCTTGTCCCTCGTCACCCTTCCCTTCCTTGTTTCTCCATCTTCTCAATCTCTCTCTCTCTCTTTCTCTTCTTTTCGTCCTTCCTTATCTCATGTTCTCATTTTTTCCTTAACCTCACACGTCCCCCCCCCCCTTTCTTCCATTTGTTGTCATCTTTCCTCCCACCATATACAGTAGAGCCATTTTCCCAGTTCCCTTAGTCTTAACTCGGCCTCTCCCCCCATTGCAAGCCTATAACCCCCCTTTCCTTCCCCCTCACCTTTCTCCCTCAAACCCCTTCTCTCCCTCTCCCTTTCTCCCTTTCCCCCTCTCTCCCTCTCTCCCTCTCTCCCTCTCTTCTCCCTCCTTCCTTCCTACATCTTTCTTTTCCCTCTCCTCCTTTCTCCCTCTTCCCCTTCCTTCCTCTCTCTTCTATCTCCTTCCTTCCTACATTTTTCTCTCCCTCCTTCCTTCTATCTCCTTCCTTCCTTCATCTTTCTCTCACTCCTTTCCTTCATATTTCTCTACCTTCTTTCCTTCCATCTTTCTCTCCTTCCTTCCTTCATTTTTCTCTCCCACCTACCTACTGTACATCTTTCTCTCCTTCCTTCCTTCATCTTTCTCTCCCACCTTCCTTCATCTTTCTCTCCTTCCTCCTTTCATCTTTCTCTCCTTCCTTCCTTCATCTTTCTCTCCTTCCTTCCTTCATCTTTCTCTCCTTCCTTTATCTTTCTCTCCTTCCTTCCTTCATCTGTCTCTCCTTCCTTCCTTTATCTTTCTCCTCTTCCTTCCTTAATCTTTCTCCTCTTCCTCCCTACATCTTTACCTCCTTCCTTCCTTCATCTTTCTTTCCCTTCCTTCCTTCATCTTTCTCTCCTTCCTTCACCTTTCTCTCCTCTCTTCCTTAATCTTTCTCTCCCTCCTTTTTTCATCTTTCTCTCCCTCCTTCCTTCATCTTTCTTCCTTTATCTTTCTCTCCCTCCTTCCTTCATCTTTCTCTCCCTCCTTCCTTCATTTTTATCCCCTTCTTTCCTTCATTTTTATCCCCTTCCTTCCTTCATCTTTCTCCTTCCCTTCTTCATTTTCTCTCTCCTTCCTTCATCTTTCTCTCCCTCCTTCCTCCATCTCGCTTTCTTTTCTTCCTTAATTTCTCTTTCCCTCCTTCCTTTATCTTTCTCTTCCTCCTTCCTCCATCTCCCTTTCTCTTCTTCCTTATCATCACTTTCCTTCCTTCCTTCTTTCCCTTTTTTTTTTTTTTTTTTTTTTTTTTTTTTTTTAAAGCCTGATGGAGGTCTAGGGAGTAAATACCCCCCACCCCCTCCCTACTCCTTTAAGGTGAACATTATATATTGTCGAGGTTGTGATTTGATTTGGTTTCATTAGCTTATTTTCCTTCTCTTTGTTTAACCCTTTCCGTCTATCTTATCTGATATATCCGTCAGGCAATCACTGTAGGCTATCTAGCTACGTATTTATCTCTCTTTCTCTCTCGCGCTCTCTCTCTCTCTCTCTCTCTCTCTCTCTCTCTCTCTCTCTATCTAGCTATCTATTTGTATGTCTTTATCTATCTCTATTTATCTATATATTTGTATGTCTTTGTCTATCTCTATTTCTATCTATCTATCTATCTATTTGTATGTCTTTGTCTATCTATATCTATTTCTCTATATATCTACCCCCCTCCCCCCCATTATCTTGTCCTCCCTATGTCTTCCTTTCCACCACACATATTTTCCTCTCGTTTTTCCTCCACTCCGTTTTTTATGCCTCCCGAGCCCTATATACAGTATTTTCCTCCTTTCACTAGTTTTTTCCCCTAGTCTTACATAACGCTTACTTTCTAACCTTCGGAGTTGGTGGAGATTATGTGATCGTCGCTGTCTGTCTGTTTGTCTGTCTATATGTTTGCAAGATTATGAAAATATATATTGAACAAATATATGAGCCCGGATTTAGATGAGACTTCAATACCATCTTTTGGTACCAGATTATAAAACATTAATTTTTGGCCAACATTCAATCAGCCTCTAGCCTCCCACACCCCCTAAATATGCCCCTAATCTAGCCCTAGGAAGTTGTTGCTGTTATTGTTGGTTTGTCATCATACTAACCGTGTTAAATGCTGGTTACATAAGGATTTTACATAATTATACAGATTGGTGATCATTGGATGAGCCTAATTTGGGCCTTAGGGCCTTAACCCCCTAAATATAGCTTGCTGTTATCGTTAAAAGATATGGACAAAATTAAAGCGATTTGCTGCCTGAATTCAATGATTGAAATCGACTTCTTAGCCCAATTCGACTTCTTGGCCTAATTCGACCACTTGACTCAATTCAACCACTTGACCCTATTCAACCACTTGACCCTATTCAACCACTTGACCCAATTCGATCGTTAACCCAATTCAACCACTTGGACCAATTCAACCACTTGACCCAATTCAACCACTTGACCCAATTCAACCACTTGACCCTATTCAACCACTTGACCCTATTCAACCACTTGACCCAATTCGACCACTTAGCCCAATTCGATCCATTTTCCCAATTTGACTTCTTAGCTACATTCCAGCTCTTGGCCCCACTTCACTTCTTGCCCAATTCCACCTCTCGGCCAAATTCGACCACTTGACCCAATTTAAGGTTAGATTTTGTAGTTGTCCTACCTTTATACTGAAATTAATTGTATACTATGTCCCAGTTCCTCTACTTACTTACACCTACCTATAGTCTGTTTAATTTCAACTGGCGGTAAATTGCAAAGTTCCCATCAAGATTTCTCAGTTATTTTGAAGATTGTGTAGTGAAATATGGTGCTAATTATATAAACTTGGTCTTAATATGATGCAGAGACATAGTAGTTTTCCATTTTTCCATTAAGTATCGATACATCTGCTGCTAAGGGATTCAGTTTATTGCCAGCGGAATAGAAACAGAGTATATTACCTACCCATATCTACTACCCTATTTACCTACAGATCTACCAACATACCTACCTACCTAGCTCTATACCTGTTTTCTACCCAGATTCAGTTCCCCTTCCTACCTACCAGCCTACCAACTTACCTACCTACCACACCTACAAAGATACCTATCAACCAACCTACCCGCCAACCAACCTACCTATCAACCAACAAACAAACTAACCTACCTACCCACCCAACCACCTATAAACCAACCAACCAACCAACCAACCAAGTAAACAAACATCCCTACCTACCCACCCACCGACCCACCCACCCACCGTCCTACCCACCCACCTACCTACCAAACAAACCAACATCCCTATATACCTACCTAACCACCCACCCACCTACCCACCCACCTACCTACCTACACACCCACCTACCTACCAAACAACCAACCAAGCAAACAAACATCCCTACCTAGCTACGCACCAACCTACCTCCCACCCCCACCAACCTACCTACCCACCTACCTACCCACTCTTTCTTTTCACCCCTTTTTTTCCCCAATGAGAATATTGAAGTTAAGGTGGTGTCACACGCGCGCTTCCTCCGACAATATGAAATGAGCAAGTTTTTTTCCTTGCAAAATCTCGGAGACACTTTATCATTATTATAGGCAAATGCACTGTGAAATATTAAGGGTATAAAAAGGGTATACAGTGGTTATTATAGAGTCATTGGGAATACTGATTGTGATTTACCTTTCTTTCCTTATTAATAGATGGGTTTAAAACCATCAATATACCTTTTAATGGATAGATTAATATAGACACTTGAACTACCCTTGTCATACCCATTATATTATAAATTGTAGATTGGAGGTAGATGCTATTTACGGATTCAGATATCATAAAAACTGAAATGAGATGCTACCAAACCTAAGTACACACAATTATTTAGAGCTAAAACAAAGACAGGTGAATTTATAATAGCAAAATTATTGTTATTAAACCCTGGAGGATTATGCCGGGTTTTGACAATTCATTCTGGCTATCATTAGACGATTTTTTACAGCTTAGGAAGACTCTGTGCGAATTAGAGGGGTAAAGGTTATCTCATTTGACCCTCTGACTTCCTCATACCCTTCCTAATCTTAATAAAATCGTCAAATAATAGCCCGAAAACCGAAAAATAAATGTGCCCTAGTATCCTGAAAGAGTCAAAGTAAGCCTCCCAAGCTGCCAGACCAGTATTAACGATAATAATTGCTGATAAAAGAAAACGTGCGCGCCCGTGTGACACCGCCTATAGGGAGCACCGCGGCCTTGAGTTGAATGGGAGGGGGGGGGGGGGCTGGTGGGCGTGGGGGGGAGGCAAAGAAATACCCCCAGCTAGGCCTAGGCAGAGAGAGGGAGGAGGAGGAAGGCCTAACGTTGAGTAGGTCCTGAATCAATAGAGGGGGGGGGGGGGGGCTACAATGAGACTCAGTGCAAGGTCTTGTCTGGTGAGAGAGAGTGAGAGTGAGTGTGAGAGACTTGAGGAATTAATAGGAATAAATAGATTAGCATATAAACTTGAATTCGTAGGAAGTATTACAAAGAGAGAGAGAGAGAGAGAGAGAGAGAGAAAAGCAGATTTATAATTAACTTATTCACTACAAGAGCTCCTTCCTAAACTTCATAAAGTTTGACAGGTAGTATCTGGAGGAAATAATATAAAAGTTAGCATAGAATTAAGGGGATTTTTTTTTTTTTTTTTTTTTTTTTTACCCCCTTCTCCCACGTGTTAAGCCCCATTAGTTTTGAGATTTTAAGACGTCCACCCAATTAGTTTCACCCCAATTCTTTGTCAATATAAATACCTTTCATGTCATCATTTAGGTGTCGATTTTTTTTCTGGCGAGCGATGGCGATTCTGTTATTTAGGAGGAAATTTTTCTAACGAAATATGTACACATTTATCTCTAAGAGGGGTCTTGGAGATGTTTTGTAAAGTTTAGTAGAGATCCTGGGAGACAACTAAAAAAAAAAATAATAATAATAATAATGAACGAAAAATGAAAATAAACCTAATAAAGCTCAGATAGTCTATGTGGGAGTCTAAGAGGTAACTGAGAGAGATGTTAACCCCTTTAATTGCAATAAGGACTTTTTAACTTGTATGTAATTGTCACGTGTAAGCAAAAAACAAACAAAATTAATGGTGCTCCATGGTATACTGAAAAGGTTAAACAAATAAAAATCAGCACGAGAATGCAAGGGTTTAGGAAGTTTCATTATAGGAATATTCCGGTACGTAAAATACATAAAAACCCACTTAAAAATAGAAAAACGAATAAATATAAACTAAAACCACGTAAGCCGTCAGCAGTGAATTAATATGTCACAGATCAATGTTGGCCAGAAAGCGACGAGTATGGAAAGTTATAAAGAAATATGGGTGCTTGTATATTACAAAGAAAGATGGTTTAACTAGCATATATTGATAATCCTGTATAGATAAATAAATAGGGGTTATAATTTGACACATAAAAACAAATATACATGAAAACAATATATTATACACCGGTATTACTAGATGAGACCATGTTTAATTAATAAACATAAGATTCAACACATAGTGTACTATATGACAAGGACTACAGTATACAGGTTTAGTTCCTATAACACATTTACCTGTGTTGAGTAGATATCGTACTTAATATGTATTGATAAATACGCAAATAATTTCAGTAGGAAAAATAAAGTACCGGTATTAAAGTTGAGACGTTATTTCTACAAATATATACAAAAAACAAGGCTTAGATAACAAGATGAATATTATACAAGAAATGAAACACTATACATTCCCAAGGTTTCTTAAGGATACTAAGCCTAAAAAGTCCTGTTGAAATATTATGTAAATTATATTGTCCAACATAATGTTTATTCTACCTTCTTAACTCAAAACCTTCTCGTATTAACACCCAACCACCACGAGTCTCTCTCTCTCTCTCTCTCTCTCTCTCTCTCTCTCAATGTGAATCAAACACGCAACCATGGCTGGAAGGCAAAGCTAAAGAGATTTACCACTAGTATATCTGGAAACATATTCACAAATACGCGATCTGTTTGTTCTGCAGTACCTGAAACAAACTTCCCTCAGAAATTGTAAATAGTTCCTCAGTAGAGCAGTTTAAGAATCGATTAGATAATATTTTGAAGACTCTTGCAATGAGTGTATTGCATTTTCAAAGGTCTCAATTCACCTGGAGAATCTCCCGGAAATGGACCAAAACATCTCTGAAATACTAACTATTACTCATAACACACACACACATACACAAACATACACACACATACACACACACACTCTCTCTCTCTCTCTCTCTCTCTCTCTCTCTCTCTCTCTCTCTCTCTCTCTCTCTCTCTCTCTCTCTCTCTCTCTCAGACAATGTGCAAGTTGTTGTCACGATTTCCTGTGAATGTAGTTTATCTTGGAATCTTATCTAATGAAACTGAACGGTCTGTATTGATGTTAGGATAATATAATAAACCCATGGAGCCCATAGCCAAGACATTGATATTAGGTGCCCAATTTTAACCCTTTAAGTACCAGCGACGTATTATATTTTATTCTAGCTGTATTTAGACGATATTATGCAGCTTAGGAAGGATCTAGGGTAGTTAAATGGGTTGGTTTAGATAGATTGAAGCCATCTTATGGCTAAAGGTCCTTCCTAAGCTGAATAAAATCGTCTTATAGTTGCCCGAATATGATGAAAAGGACGTCCCTGGTACTGAACGGGTTAATTGAATTATCGTATCACACCTATCATTGTATCGAAATGTAGTATTGTCTGGCAGTGAATAAAGGTTATTTAGTCGAGTCCCGTCAAGTTTTTCTCTTTCTCGCTCTCGTTCTCTTCCCGTCTCCCAGCAGCAGCAGTAGTTCCTAGGACTAAAACGGCGATGTTACGTAAGGTACAGGCTGGCTTCCCCTTCCCCCTCTCACCCCCCCCCCCCCCTCCCCCTCACCCCACCCAATCCCACTCTCTCTCTCTTTTTTGTTTCTCTCTCTCTCTGTCTCCAGGCACTATTCAGACTGCCTAGGCCCCTAGGGGAACCACCAGGGTCTGTGATATATATATATATATATATTATATATATATATATATATATATATATATATATATATATATATATATATATATATATATATATACTGTATAATTATACAGTATACATATATATACATATATAATATATATATATATATATATATATATATATATATATATATATATATACAGTATACATATATATACAATTATTTGTAATGTTACTTTAACTTACTTGTATAATTTCCTGATCAATTTGGCATTCCATATCAACTCTTAGAAAACAATAATCTAATACATCTCTACTTCATGAATAAAATCACCATATGAGGAGGAGCACTTTGACAACGTTTCGCAAATAGCCTCTTCAGGTCTATCTAGCTGTTAGTGACCTGACGAAGCTATCTGCGAAAAAAAAATCAATAAAGTGTTTCTCTTTATATGGTGTTTATATTCATTTTGTAAACTTTTCAACATCTCTACTTAATGTTTTCTACTTCATGTTCTCATATATTCCATACCTAACCCTTTCCAGGAGTATAGAACGTTTTCTTCACTATATTCTGGCTCACATTAGACGATTTCCCTCAGGTTGGAGTCTTGGAGTCAAAGGGCTAACATCTCTCGTAGTTAAGGGGACCCACCTTGTTGTTTTTTGTCTCTCTCTCCCTCTCACTCTGGGTTGTATCCATTCGGCCCCATTCAGCCTACTGTTTTAAGACGTTTATCCACATCCAGGTGTCGCTTATTTTCCTGGCGAGCGGTAGTGAGCCAGCATATATTTAAAATTGTGTTTGACAGTAGGCTAAATTTCTAAATTTTTCGATAGAAAAATGTCTCCGGCGAAGCTGGATTTCTCCATATAATGCTGGCTCGCTATCGCTCGCCAGGAAGAAATCGACACCTGGATGGGGATAAACGTCTTAAAACAGTTGGCTGAATGGGGCCGAATGGATAAAAGCCAGGGAAAGAGATAAAGATGAAAAAAAAACGGTGACCCCCCTTAACCATTTCAGAAATAGGATGCCCTTTCTCACTCTATTCCTCCTATCTTGAAATGATTTTTATTCAGCTTTGGAAGGCCCTGTGAGAATCAAAGGGGTAATGTTTAACTCAATTAGCCTAACCCTCACGACCCAAATTCCTTCCCATTTTGTTTTTATAGTCAAAATACAAGGAATTAGTTCGTCTTAAAACACTGAACCGACTAAACTTGTATGGCAAATTATTTATCAATTTTCTGTTTAGTTTCCGATTCCAGTGCAAGAGATCCCAGATAGGCTGCAGGAAAAATTATGACTATCGAACATTGATGATAAAAAGTTGGTGTGGTCATTACTTCTGTCGATTTTTGAAATCCATTGATGAAATTCAAAATCATACTTTATACAGTATATATATATATATATATATATATATACATAATGTGTGTGTGAGTGTGAGTGTGAGTGTGTGTGTGTGTGTGTGTGTGTTCTATTATTATGTTTTACGTTTGCTGCTTTGACCTCTATTAAGCTTAAATAAACACCCGGAAGACTCCCCTTTGATATAAATGTTTACATTTTCGGGTAGAAAACAGCCCCGACCGAAGGCCGGTGCCTCCAAAATTACAGACTCGCTACTGCTCGCCAGAACGAAATCGACACCTAAAGGCTTTAATATTGATAAAAAGAAATGGAGTGAAAGGTCTTTAAATCGACAAAATAATGGAGTAAACGTCTTAAAATTTGAAAACTAATGAAGCTAAAAATAAGAGACAATGAGGGCCAAAACTAAAACAAAACAGAAACCTGCCCTTAAGGGGGAGGTATTCGATTTTTCTAGACCCCCTTCTCCCTCATGTTTAGTATATTTGTTTTGAGATATTAAGACGTTCGTTTAATTAGTTTGGCGATTTTGAGACCTTTCGCCCCATTTCTTTGTCAATATTAAGACCTTTCGTGCCATTTAGGTGTCGATTTTTTCATGGCGAGCGATAGCGAGCCTGTAATTTGAGAAGAACCCGGACTTCGGCCGGGACATTTTTCTGCCGAAAAATGTATCTTGAAAGGGGGTCTATTTTTAAAGCTTGATGGAGGTCTAGCGAGGAAAGTAAACACACAATAATATACATAAATATATAGACCAAAAAACAAGCACTACCCCCTTAAATCAGTCCCCGTAGACCATAGAGCCGTAGACACAACATTGGACTATCTACACTGTATAAGAAATATTCTTAACATTTACAGTAAAAGGCAGTCAAATAATAACGTTTGAAAAAGCTTATTCGGGTTTTTTTTTAAACTGTATTATGCCTCTAAATCCTCGTAACAAGGCAGTAGGAAATAGTAATGTTGATGGGAATGTTTAATTTTGACCGTTAAGGGGAGACGGAGTAACGCTTTTGTTTTTTTGGTCTATTAATTAATGAATTAATTTATTTCTTAGTTTTCTCGCTAGACCTCCATCAAGCTTAGAAAAATACCTCCTAGACCCCCCTTCAAGATCAATTTGTACATTTTTCGGTAGAAAAATGTTCCGGCCGAAGGCCGATTCCTCTTAAAATTTCAGGCTTGCTATCGCTCGCCAGGAAATAATCGACACCTAAATGGCACGAAAGGTCTTAAAATTGACAACGAAATGGGGCGAAAGGTGTTAAAATCGTCAAACTAATGGGCGTTCGAACGTCTTATAATCTCAACAATCCATGAGCCTCACCTTAAAATACCGTATTATGTTGGCAATATTGCTGTCTCTCCTGTGACCGTAAAATCAAGGGAATATTTTCAATAGCATGGCCTGATAATAATGATCATCAGTAAACGCTAGTTCCTCTAGAGGAATTCACTAACGCTTGCAACAGTCTGCCACAGTTAATTACTCCAGGTGGAATGTCACAGCTTTGATATAACTCTAGGTGCCTATATATCTTATTATTATTATTATTAATATTATTAGTAGTAGTAGTAGTAGTAGTAGTAGTAGTATTAGTAGTAGTAGTAGTAGTATTAGTAGTAGTAGTAGTAATAATAGTAATAATAGTAGTATTCGAAGGATGAGCTCCCTTTCTGTTGGGACATGAAGAATGGCCTTATGATATTATCATTATTTGACTTACAAGCTCCCGGAGGTCACACATATTAATACATGAAAGGAGAAAGATATAATACAAAAAGAAGCTAATGCTATAGATCATAATCTAGAAAAATAAAATAATATTTCAGTGTAAAATTTGTTAAGTCATGTATTTAAATATGATATTAATCCCTTGACAGTAAGTAACGCTGCATTAAGGGGGTGACCTGCTTTTTGTTATTTCTGTCCCTTTCTCTCTTTCTCTGGCTTGTATCCATTCGGCCCCATTCAGCCAACTATTTTAAGACGTTTATCCCCATCTAGGTGTCGATTTCTTCCTGGCGAGCGATAGCGAGCCAGCATTATATGAAGAAATCCGGCTTCGCCGGAGACATTTTTCTATCGAAAAATGTACAAATTTAGCCTGCTGTCAAACTAAAATAAAAAATATGCTGGCTCGCTACCGCTCACCAGTAAAAAATTTACACCTGGATGGGGATAAACGTCTTAAAACAGTAGGCTGAATGGGGCCCAATGGATACAAGCCAGAGAAAGATAGGAAAGGACAGAACAAAAACAGGTCACCCCCCTTAAAGTGATGTCACACAAGCGCATTTTCCGGGTATTTTGGTGTGGAAATTGACAGCTCAATCGCTCTAGCCCCCTCCCCCCCTTTTTTTTTTAGCTATAAATGTCAGGAGTAACGATTTCTGGTCTAGTTAAAATGAATAGTCTATAGTCATTATATGCTAAGGCTTTTGGCTGACCTCGATATGGGCGAGTGGATTTGTGTCATCTGTAAGTACCAAGTGTAATGGTTCGACTCCGAAGCAGGTCAAGACACCCACACTCCCAAATGACCACAGACAATACACCATTAATGGGGGAGGGCTCATTTGTTGGTCAATTATTTTTCTTTATTTATTATTTTCTAGTTTCCTATCTAGACTTCCCCGTTAAGATATATTTGTACATTTTTCGGTAGAAAAATGTCCCGGCCGAAAGCCGGTTTCTCCTAAATTACAGGCTCGCTATCGCTCGCTAGGAAAAAATCGAGACCTAAATGACACAAATGACAAAGAAAAGGGGCGAAACTTTTTAAAATCGCCAAACGAATGGGCCGAACGTCTTTAAATCTGAAAACTAATGGGGCTAAACATGAGGGAGAAAGGTGTCCAGAAAAACGACCCATCTCCCCTCAAACAAAAAGGCCACAAAGAAATATCGACCAAATTCTACACAGACCCCTTTCACCCTCATGCTTATCCCCATTTGTTTTGAGATTTTAAGACATTCGCCCCTTGAAGTTTGGCGATTTTACGACCTGTTGTACCTTTTTTCCTGGCGAGCGATAACGAGCTTGCAATTTAGGAGGAACCGGCCTTTCACCGGAGAATTTTTCTACCAAAAAAATGCACACATTTATCTCGAAGGGAATTCTTGGAAGTATTTGTTTAAGCTTGATGGAGGTGTAGGGAGGAACTATAATATTTATAAGTTAGTAAATATATACTGTACATAAATAGAATTACCCATAAGTTATTTCGGTTATATTTTGTTAGCTTAGGTTTGGTTATGTTAGATTAAATTAGGTTAGATTTGGTAAGATTACATTTGGTTAAATTAGGTTAGGTTTGGTTAGATTAAGTGAGGTTAGGTTTGGTTTGGTTAGTTTAGTTTACATTTGTAAGTTAGGTGTTAAGTTAGGTTAGGTTTGGTTTGGTTTGGTTAGTTTAGTTTAGTTTACATTTGTAAGTTAGGTGTTAAGTTAGGTTTGGTTAGGCTAGGCTTGGTTTGGTTAAATTAGGTGTTAAGTTTGGTTAGGTTAGGTTTATGTTTTATGCTTGGGTATATTATATATGGTTAGGTTCCGTTAGGTTAGGTTTATGTTTTATGCTTGGGTATATTATATATGGTTAGGTTTCGTTAGGTTAGGTTTATGTTTTATGCTTGGGTATATTATATATGGTTAGGTTCCGTTAGGTTAGGTTTATGTTTTATGCTTGGGTATATTATATATGGTTAGGTTCCGTTAGGTTAGGTTTATGTTTTATGCTTGGGTATATTATATATGGTTAGGTTCCGTTAGGTTAGGTTTATGTTTTATGCTTGGGTATATTATATATGGTTAGGTTCCGTTAGGTTAGGTTTATGTTTTATGCTTGGGTATATTATATATGGTTAGGTTCCGTTAGGTTAGGTTTATGTTTTATGCTTGGGTATATTATATGGTTAGGTTCCGTTAGGTTAGGTTTATGTTTTATGCTTGGGTATATTATATATGGTTAGGTTCCGTTAGGTTAGGTTTATGTTTTATGCTTGGGTATATTATATATGGTTAGGTTCCGTTAGGTTAGGTTTGGCTATAGTCTATTCGCTGTAAGTAGGCGAGAGAAATCATGGCCTCTAACCTCTGTAACTAAAAAAAACAACTAGAGTAATCGAGCAAATATTTCTACCATTTGGGAAGAGTCAGTCAAGGAATAGATGTGGAAATGTACAGCCAATTTGCTCTAGCCCTTTTTGAGTTACAGAGGATAGAGGTCATGATTTCTCGCCTACTTACAGCGAATAGACTATATCTTAGGTTTTGTTAGGATTGGGTAGGTCAAGTTTGGTTACACCGTAAACAAATTATGGGTAGGAAAAGGACAAGTGAAGTTAGTGTCCATGAAAATCTATCCACTGACAGGTTATATTGGTGATAAAGCCGGAGTCACACGAGCCCTTTATCGAGCAATTTTTACGGGCAATTATGGTCTGGAAGCTTCAAAAACTACACTTATCAGAAATAATCCGCCTAACATAATCTACCTTCAGTCCAGTTACCGATACCAGTGCCAAAAAGTCCCGCAATAATACGAGAACAAAACTTGCTCATGGAAAATTGACGGAAAAAAGCGCGCGTGTGACATCGGCTTAAGGGGAGGTTTCTAGTTTGTTTCCTACTCCTCCAACAATCTTAAAATTCCACCCCCTTGACCCCCTTTCAAGATAAATTTGTACATTTTTCGGTAGAAAAATGTCCAGGCCGAAGGCCGATTACTCTTAAATTACAGGCTCGCTTTCGCTCGCCAGGATAAAATCGACACCTAAATGGCACGAAAGGTCTTAAAATTTACAGAATGGGGCGGAAATTCTTAAAAATCACCAAACTAATGGGGCAAACGTCTTAAAATCTCAAATGCAATGGGGCTAGACATGAGGGAGAAAGGGGTCAAGAAAAAAGTCCCTCAAGTGGAAATCTCCCCTTAAGACACCCATCTTATGCCAGGATGGATGGGTAAATCACAATCAATATACCCAATGATCTTCTATGCCTTTTCCATACTCTTTTTATAACCTTAAGGGGAGGTTTTTAATTTGTTCCCTAGACCTCCATCAAGTTTAAAAATAAACCCTCTAGACCCCCTTTCAAGATAAACCCTCTAGACCCCCTTTAAAAATAAACCCTCTAGACCCCCTTTCAAGATAAACCCTCTAGACCCCCTTTAAAAATAAACCCTCTAGACCCCCTTTCAAAATAAACCCTCTAGACCCCCTTTCAAGATAAACCCTCTAGACCCCCTTTAAAAATAAACCCTCTAGACCCCCTTTCAAGATAAACCCTCTAGACCCCCTTTAAAAATAAACCCTCTAGACCCCCTTTCAAAATAAACCCTCTAGACCCCCTTTCAAAATAAACCCTCTAGACCCCCTTTAAAAATAAACCCTCTAGACCCCCTTTAAAAATAAACCCTCTAGACCCCCTTTCAAGATAAACCCTCTAGACCCCCTTTAAAAATAAACCCTCTAGACCCCCTTTCAAAATAAACCCTCTAGACCCCCTTTCAAATAAACCCTCTAGACCCCCTTTCAAGATAAACCCTCTAGACCCCCTTTAAAAATAAACCCTCTAAACCCCCTCTAAAACTAAACCCTCTAGACCCCCTTTCAAGATAAACCCTCTAGACCCCCTTTATAAATAAACCCTCTAGACCCCCTTTCAAAATAAACCCTCTAGACCCCCTTTCAAAATAAACCCTCTAGACCCCCTTTCAAGATAAACCCTCTAGACCCCCTTTAAAAATAAACCCTCTAGACCCCCTTTAAAAATAAACCCTCTAGACCCCCTTTCAAAATAAACCCTCTAGACCCCCTTTAAAAATAAACCCTCTAGACCCCCTTTCAAGATAAATGTGTAAATTATTCGATATAAAAATGTCCCGGCTGAAGACCGGTTTCTCTTAAATTACAGGCTCGCTATCGCTCGCCAGGATTTTTTGTTTACACCTAAATGGCACGAAAGGTCTTAAAATTGACAGAAATGTGTCGAAAGTTCTTGAAATCGCCAAACTAACGGGGCAAACGTCTTAAAATTTCAAATACATTAGGGCTAAACACGAGGGAGAAAGGGACAACAACAAAAATCCCTGAAATAACACCTAACCCTTTATAGTTTAAGAGTCCAAATTTTAATAAAGCGACGGATCAGCACAATTTGGACCAGACTCCCACCCCATAAAGGGCTAATTTTAGAAGAGTGTAAGTTAAGGGGGGGGGGTCACCTGCTTTTTTTTCTCTTTCTCTCCTTTTTCTCTTTCTCTGGCTTGAATCCATTCGGCACCATTCAGACAACTGTTTTAAGACTTTTATCCCCATCCAGGTGTCGATTTCATCCTGGCGAGCGATAGCGAGCCAGCATTGTATGGAGAAATCTGGCTTAATTTTTCTATCGAAAAATTTACAAATTTAGCTTGCTGTCAAAACAAAAATATATAGATGCTGGCTCGCTCCCGCTAGCCAGGAAAATATTGAAACCAGGATGGGGATAAACGTCTTACAACAGTACCGGTAGACTGCATGGGGCCGAATGGATACAAGCCAAAGAGAGAGAGGGAAAGAAAGAGAGACAAAAAGCGAGGTGGGATCCCTCAAGAGATTGGCCATTTTGATCTGTAGTCTTCTGATTGTGTCCGTCCTAGTTGTGGCCGTTATAACTAGTGCACCGTTTAAGAGTGTGGCCGATCTGACTATAGTACGTGCATTCTAGGTTGGGCAGAAATCGTAACCTCTAACCTCTATATAGTCCGTTCATTCTAAGTTGGGCAGAAATCGTAACCTCTAACCTCTATATAGTCCGTTCATTCTAAGTTGGGCAGAAATCGTAACCTCTAACCTCTATATAGTCCGTTCATTCTAAGTTGGGCAGAAATCGTAACCTCTAACCTCTATATAGTCCGTTCATTCTAAGTTGGGCAGAAATCGTAACCTCTAACCTCTATATAGTCCGTTCATTCTAAGTTGGGCAGAAATCGTAACCTCTAACCTCTATATAGTCCGTTCATTCTAGGTTGGGAAGAAATCGTAACCTCTAACCTCTATATAGTCCGTTCATTCTAAGTTGGGCAGAAATCGTAACCTCTAACCTCTGTCACTCAAAAAGGGCTAGAGCAAACAAATGGGCTGTCAATTACCACACCTATTCCCTATAGCCAAGTCTTCCCATTTGGTATAAAAATGAGCTGATTTTTTTTTTTTTTCTATATTCCAACAACTGAGTACCCTCTCGGGCATAGGCTGAGAGCCTGTATATTCCACCGCTCAACACGGTGAAGCCCGTGAGGTCTTGTTCCAGTCTGGGGAGTGAGACATGTGAAGCATCCATCATGGCTCGAAGCAGCTCCATCTCTGAAGCGGCCGGTTTCTTCGCTCAAGCGCTTCACCGTCTCACCCTCCAGACTCAGACCCTCACTCTCAGAACGCCACCTATTGAGCAGTGAACTCACTAGGCATTGTCCCCCTGTAACATATTTTGAATATGGGAATATTCATACAGTGTTATTTAATCAGGGAACAATGAGGGTATTTTTTTGGCATTTCGGTGGGCTTTGTGGTAATGCAGTGATACTAGGTACAGCACAAATTCAATCTCAATAATATCTTCCCATTGACATATCGGGATTTGAACCCGGGTCCATTGGATTACCAATCCAGTGGCATGACCACTCCACCACACCTATTATAGTCCTATTTGAGTTACAGAGGTTAGAGGTTACGATTTCTGCCCAACCTAGAATGAACAGACTATTTTTACCATTCTGCTCAACGGATGTCTAGACCTTGAATATTTGTGAAAGGAAAGTAGGGTATGGCGTGAGGAGGAACAGTGAACCCCTATTTACCAGGCAGACCAAAGATGGGCCGCACATGAGACATTTCTATCCACAACTTTATTTTTTCTGGCAATATTTCGGGGATTTCTATGCGTTGGTTTTGGCATATAATAATAATAATAATAATAAAAGTAATAATAATCATAACTATAATAATACTACTACTAATAATAATAATAATAATAATAATAATTGTAGTATATAATAAATAATCTTATATACTTAGGGAGTTGGAAAAAATCGACACCTAAATGGCACGAAAGGTCTTGATATTGATATATAGAGATGGAACGATTTTTTTTAAAAATCGATAAGCTAATGAGCCGAACGTCTTAAATTTTGAAAGCTAATGGGGCTAAACATGAGGAAGAATATATATATATATATATATATATATATATATATATATATATATATATATATATATATATATATATGTATATATCGAAACCTCAATGTGGTAATAAGTCATATAATCGCCAAGTTATTGATCTGTAAATGATGACCAAATTAATCGCCAAACTAATGGTGTGATACATGGAGCGTCCAAAGAGACCACCCTCACAATAGGTGGGGTTCAGTTACTTCAGTATTGAAATGGGTATATTGTTTTTATTGCTCTTGACTGTACCTAACTCATCCCTCATCCTTAGCCCCATTAATTTTGAGATCTTAAGCCATTCGCCCCATTAATTTGGTGATTTAAATATCTTTCGTGCCATTTAGGTATCTATTGTTCCTGGCGAGCAATAGCGAACTTGAAATTTAGGAGGAACAGGCCTTCGGCCAGGTATTTTTCTACCAAAAATGCTAAATTTATCTCGAAGTTAAGTCTTAGGGTTATTTGTTAAGCTTGATGGAGGTCTAGGGAGGAAACTACAAATAAATATATAATCAAATTAATACAATCTCCGCTTAATGCTATTGTCTAAGACTCTACGTTACCTAATAAACTGGCATAGAGCCGAACAGAAGTAAAGCTTGGTGTGGATGTAGGGCTCAATTAGTACGAGACATTGATATTAATAAACAATGTAATTTACAATCCTTAGTGTTTATGCCTTACGATGTTGGATGACCCCGTTGAGCAAATGTAAGCTTTTAGTTGGGCTCGATAAACAACTGTTCCTCATTGCAAGCCATTTATCACATGACTTAAGGGGGTAGTGCTTGGTTTTTGGTCTATATATATTTATTTAGTAATATGTGTTTTAGTTTCCTCGCTAGACCTCCATGAAGCTTACAAAAATCCCCCCTAGACCCCTTTTCAAGATAAATTTGTAAATTTTTCGATAGAAAATGTTCCGGCCGGTTCCTTCTAAAATTACAGGCTCGCTATCGCTCGCTGGGAAGAACTCGACACCTAAATGACACGAAAGGTCTAAATATTGACAAAGAAATGGGGCGAAAGGTATCAAAATCGCCAAACTAACGGAAGATAAGTCTTAAAATCTCAAAACTAATACACTAAACATGATGAAGAAGGGTGTCCAGAAAAAGCGAGTACTACCCCCTTAAACATAACTTCCATATATGTGAGCGTGCCTATTGTGTCATCTATGTAGCTGTTTATCAGCCCTTTGTCTTTGACTTCTTTCCCTCTAGGATAACGAAAATCACTTGATAGTTGGTATTACATAAACATCCAAATTATTTAGATATACATCTATATATCCATCTAATCTCTCTCTCTCTCTCTCTCTCTCTCTCTCTCTCTCTCTCTCTCTCTCTCTCTCTCTCTCTCTCTCTCTCTTATATATATATATATATATATATATATATATATATATATATATATATATATATATATATATCCACCTCTATCTACCTATTTATGTTATCTATCTATTGTATAATTATATAAGGCTTCGGTATTTTGTCGTTTCATGTCCGTTAATCTGATAAATGGATAAATGCACTGAATTTCGGTTTGAGCATCCTAGGTTCGAATCCCTGGGCTGCCACATGTATTTGTTGATTTCATTAATTGAGTTTAAGAGTAGAGTCGGTTGGTGGAGGGAACATAATAATTGAACAAGATGTTATGCAATTGAAAGTGTTTAACTGTGAAGGGGTGGTGATGTATAGGCCTGGACCGGGTGTGTGGGGTGTGTATACTTTGGTTGTTATAGTATGTACACACAGGTAGTAATAACACCTGGGTATACACACACACACACACACACACACACACACACACACACACACACAACACTCATTCAGAAACATACTCATACACATATATTCAGTCATATGCATACACCCATAAACACACATATATACACTCATACATACATACGCTCTTACACACACACACACATCCAGAAACACACACACACACACACAGGACGCTCATTGATCCCATATTGCAAGGAACGGGAACTTATACCTACACCAAGAAAGGTCTGTGTACGTGTGTGTGTATGTATGTATAAGTATGTGCGCGACAATACACGCTGGTTATATTTCCTATGGTCGATGATGTAGGCTTAGCTGTAGTGTGGGTGGTGACTTAGCAGAGGAAATGTTATTAATATAAAGAGGCCTAAATTTAAGCCTACCCCGTTGAGGACAAGTTAGTAGTGGCAGAGCATTATTGCAGAACATGGCGTCCTGAACGGTCATTGTGGTTTGCTCATTTATGGATTTAACGCACACTTACAGGGACATATATACTATATATGTGGATTAATTATATAGGGACATGGATAATCGTAAAGTGAGAAAGTGTAATTATCGCTAGTAAGGAAGGGTAAAGGGATATTTTGCGTTGAACGAAGATTTGTGATAAGGGACACTATATATAAAATAAAAGAGGGCCGTAGGCATTGCCAGATCTCGTCGGCCGAGCTACTAGGGTACGGCCGCGTCCCACACCCTCGGAGATATCTTAGTGTCACGAAGTCTGCATGCCTAACACAATATCTTAGGCTTTCCTTGCGTAATTTCGTCTTATATTTCTATGTTTAAGAGCTGAATGATGGGAAATATGTACGTTTTTGGTGGTGCGAGGCCAAATGAGGCGAGTGACAAAGTTTGATTCAATATTTACAGTTCTTTGTTTACACCGTGACTCGTCTTTGTTGCAACGTGTGTGGGTGATACGGCAGGCTCACCCCCGGACAATACCCGGGGATGAGTTCATTATCAACAATATAATCATAAATCATCGTGGTTATCAGTAATACTACCCACATGGTATATTATAACCAAGCACGTTGCAATAGGTAGCTGTGCGGGTGAAGAATGCGACCCCAGCCCCGGCGGAGTGTTGGCCATGGCTCAGCTGTCGATATAGGCCTAAAGTAGAGATCCGATAGTTGCAGAGATTGGCCAACCTCTGCCATTTTGGTGCCCCTACCCTACCCTAATAAACATTCGGAAATACTGGTGCAGGATATACAGTTCGGTTTTGGATTAAGGGAGCCCACCTCGCTTGTTTTCTCTTTATCTCCCTCTCTCTTTGGCTTGTAACCATTCGGCCCCATTCAGCCTACTGTTTTAAGACGTTTACCTCCATCCAGGTGTCAATATTTTCCTGGCGAGCGGTAGCGAGCCAGCATATATTAAGTTTTGTTTTGACAGCAAGCTAAATTTGTACATTTTTCGATAGAAAAATATGTCTGGCGAAGCCGGATTTCTTCATACAATGTTGGCTCGCTATCGCTCGCCAGGAAGAAATAGACACCTGGATGGGAATAAACGTCTTAAAACAGTTGGCTGAATGGGGCCGAATGGATACAAGCCAGGGAAAGAGAGAAAAGGAGAGAAAAGTAAAAACAAAAAAAAATTGGTGATCCTCCTTAACATTCTACTTGATCAAAATATATAATAAAGCCCCCATTGTTTGATATAATTGAGGCACCAAGATGTCATCCAAATACAAAGTTGGCCACTTTCTCTGACTGCAGGATCTCTAGCCTAAAGGTGTCTGGGCCAGCCTAGAGACCCTATAGTAACAGAGATCAGCCAACCTCCGCCATATACAGTACTGTAGGTGCCAGCGGTGTCAGTACCCTCCCTTTACACTCAAAATTTCCATTCCCATAATATACACATCCAAATTATCTGGCTATGCATCTCTCTCTCTCTCTCTATATATATATATATATATATATATATATATATATATATATATATATATATATAAATGAGAGAGAGAGAGAGAGAGATGCTGTTTTGTCTGCGAGTCAAAATTCTACATGGTAACAAATAAAGTATCCTACCTTAGTTGGATCATTAGGGTACCAATATGGCGTCCCAATAAAAAAAAAATGTTAACCTAGTTGGCCTACTGGCACCTTAGTATTGCTGTTCTGGCACCACAGTCAAGGTTACACTCACTACCCAGAATGAAACCTCCCAGAATACTTTTATCCAGTTTTGTTATTATTATTATTATTATTATTGTTTATATCATTATTATTGTTATCATTATTATTATTATTATTATTATTATCATTATTATTATTGTTATCATTGTTATTGTTATTATTATTATTATTATTATTATTAGTTGGCGATTTTAGAAGCCTAGTCCTATAGCAATAAAAACACTAATTATTCGTAATGGTAGTCTCAACAACAACTTTAAATTTGTACATAGCCTATTTTTCCTGGTATCAGTTGTTGATTGTTAACCTTTTCAACACAAAGGGGTACTTTTCAGCCTATTCTGGTTACCATTAGACGATTTATTTTGGCTTATAGTCTCCAGAAAATAGTTAACCATTTCATTAACCCTTTCAAGATACGATGACGCATTTCTTTTCTGTTTTCTGGCTATTACTAAACGATTTTATTCAGATTAGGAAGGATATATGGAAGTCAGAGGGTTGATAGAGATAGTCTTTACCCTTATAATTCCCCCAGCCTTAAGATTCGTACTAACAAAGAAATAAACAACTCTAGCTCCTTCTTTAATACTTATTAAGAGGGAGGGAGGTTCTGGACCCCCTTCCCCCTCATGTTTAGCCCCATTAGTGTTAAGATATTAAGAGAATCACCCCATTAGTTTGACGATTTAAGACCTTTTATGCCATTTAGGCGTCGATAATATTGAGCGATAGCGAGCCTGACATTTAGGAGCAGCACAAATTTATCCCGAAGGAGGGTCTTGGGGTGATTTTTTTGTTTTAACCTTGATTGAAGTCCAGGGAGGAAACTAGAACAAAATAATTAAAATATATAAATATATAAATAAATACATACCGGTATATACAATCTCCCCTTAACCCTTTGAAGCTCTGGCGCGTTTTAGCAGTTTATTTTGGCCATCATTAGACGATTTTATGCAGCTTAGGATGGATCTGTGGGTATTAAAAGGGTGAATACTATCTCAATCAACCCTTTGACTTCCATATACCGTTACTAATCTGAATAAATCGTCTAATAGTAGCCAGAAACAGTACAGAAACGCGTATATTGGAGCTTGAAAGGGTTAAGGCTCCACTTTCCAAACAAACACTTCCTAGAATATAAAAAGAAGTAACATTATCCTTTTTTCAGGTGTAGGATAAAAGGTCAGTCAACCCGCCACAGCCTACCTCCCTCCCTCCATCCCATTTCCTCCTCTCTCTCCTCCCTCCTCCTCCCCGCCCTACCTCCCCTCCACCTTATATAACTCGGCTGCCACTGTACTTGTACCTATACCACGCTCGCTACAGCCTACTCTCTCTCTCTCTCTCTCTCTCTCTCTCTCTCTCTCTCTTAATAATCATTAGCTTTACTTTCTGAATCTGTAATGTATCTATATAATACTTCTGTACATATGTATATATATTTAAATATACAGTATATAAGTATACCAAATCCAAAGGAGAAAACTTTATTAACATAATTTCACTTTAATTTGTAAATGCATATTTAATACAATGATAAAGATATCGCTATGTCAATTGTGTTATCAAAAGGCCTAGTACGGTACCCGTTTTATTTGGTCCACAAGAAACACATTATTCTCTCTCTCTCTCTCTCTCTCTGTATAATATATAGTAACATAGCTGTACACCAAATCAATAGGAGATACCTCTGTAGACATGATTGTACCCATTGTCCATTTAGACCCTTTCACAATACCAGGATATTCTCTTTTACTTTATTCTGGCTCTTATTTACCCCTTCACCACCATTACGGTATTTTCTTTATAGACTGGTTACCACGAGACGATTTTCTTTAGTTTATTATATCTACCTCGACGACTAAAATGGGTAAATACGATCTCAATAAACATTCTTAGTAACATAGGTCCTTCTTAAACTTCACAAACACATCCAATTTTAGCCAGAATGAAAGGTAAAGAGGCGTCATGGTACTGAAGGGGTTAAGCGTTTTTTATTACGTTTAGAGATGTTCTATGGCAGTCTAAGGGATGTTTGAGATCGAGTTGACTCATTTTATTGCTAAAGGTCCTCTCTAAGCTGCATAAAATCGTCTAGTATTAGCAAGAATAAAGTGATAAAGACGCCATTACAGCGAAAGGGTTAATAATCTCTGTAGGTAACCGGATGTGGGATACTGGTATATGGTAATTACGAGGCCTATAGTCTGTTCATTATTTGTATGACAGACACTTTGAACTTCATCCCCTGTTACTCGAAAAGGGCTAGAACAAACTGGCAGTAACTTTCCATACCTATTTCCTGGCGGACTTCTCAAATGGTAGAAATGTTAGCTCGATTCCTGTTTCCTTTAGTCTTTATTGGAGTTATAGGTGTTAGTGATCAAGATTTTTGGCGTAAGTATAGTGAAAAGATTGTCACAAGGACTATTCTATTGTGTGCCTCTGAAAAGTTTCCTTTGGTTCATTAACCCCTACTGTACCGGAGGATACAGTAATAAAAGTCCCCCAGTCCTAAGTAATATGGTCAAAATGGCAAGATAGAACAACTTCACACCAGAAATTCAAAACCTCATCAGACAACGCGACATACTGAAACACTCCCCAGCACCCCACACACAAGACATCACACAACAAATTCAAGCACTCAACACCCAAACTAACAACAAAATACAAGAACAACAAAAACTAAATTGGAATAACTTCCTACAAACACTTAATCACAAAACAAACCCCAAAAAACTCTACAAAACACTAAACAGCATCACACTTTCCAACAGCAACACAACACAATCACATGCTGCAATCACAACAACAGACTCTACTCCTTTATGTAAACAACAAGCAAACACTCTCATCAATCACTTCTCGCATGTCAGCCACCTAAAACCTCACAAAGACGACCGACGTGTCATCCGACGTAAGAGACAATTCCCCACAGACCCTGACTATACACCCTTCACCAATCACCAGACAAAGCATATCATCAACAATCTCAAGCACTCACCCACCTGTGGCCTAGACACATAAGCAACATACACCTCAGACACCTGGGACCACAAGGCATACAAGCACTCACTAACATATCAAACTACAGCTATTCACACAACACAATACCAGACATTTGGAAGCATGGTATCATCATCACATTCCCCAAACCCAACAAAGACCCCACGCTACCCTCCTCGCACCGCCCCATCACACTCCTTTGCTCCCCCTCCAAAGTCATGGAACGCCTAGTATTACAACTAATTACACCTGACCTACCCCTAGCTCCAACACAACATGGCTTTAGGCCACTGCACTCCACAAACACTCTTCTCACAGACCTTACACAAAGAGCTTTCGACGGCATCAACTCAGCTAGACCACCACACAGATCACTATTAGCCACACTCGACATTAGTAAAGCCTTCGATGCCATCCCCCGCCACAACCTAACAAACAAAATCTACAACACAAACATGCACAACAACACAAAAAGGTGGCTGGCCAACTTCCTTGCAGGCAGATGTGCACACGTATCTTTTGCCGGTCAGTCATCTAAAATCAGAAACTTTCCAAACGGAGTCCCACAAGGATCCGTCCTATCGCCCGCACTCTTCAATCTGTACATGCACGATATAACTACACCCAATACGCCCCAAATAAACTTAGCCTCCTATGCAGATGACATAACACTCACATGCACACACCATGACCCAAAAAGAGAAACAGATCTCCTTCAACCCTATCTCAACACACTACATGGCTGGTGCACTACAAACAGACTTAATCTAGCCCCAGCCAAATCCACCGCAACCCTGCTCACAAGTTGGACAGGAGAACACGAATACATCCCTCAACTCACCATAAACAACACACCCCTAACACATACACACACACCCAAAATCCTAGGAGTAACATATGATACTCATATGACATTCAAACAGCACACCACAAACATTAAAAAGAAACTGACACCCAGACTTAACGCCCTCAGGTCACTTGCTCACACAAAATTTGGACACAACAAAGAAACTACCACCACAGTATATAAACAATACATAAGATCAGTGATGGAATATGCAAGCCCAGCCTGGGCTTCTAACCTAGCTGAAACACATCATAAGACCTTACAGACTATTCAAAACAAAGCCCTGAAGATCTTTACAGGCTGCACAGCTACTGCACCCACAGATCACCTACATCAAGAAACCAAAATCCTCAAAGTCAAAGACCATCTGGACATGAGAGGCACTCAATTCCTGGCAGCAGCCTCCACAAACCAAGACCACCCACTAAACTACATGGCAACACACCCACAGACACCAAGAAATATCAAAACAACACCCAGCACACGGTATCACACACAATTATTGTCCTCTCTCCCTCCCTGCCCACCCCGAACCAACTTCCAGAAGCACATCCATACTCATATCTCTCACCGATCCATCCACTCACTCACAGACAACACGCAGCTGCATGCACGACCTCCCGAAATCCATCCTTCCGAATCCTCCCTTCCTCGCGAGGACAGAGTCCACCTGGCCAGGCTGAGATGCAGACACCATCCAGCTCTCCTGAGCTATCAGAAGAGACTGGATGACTCCGTTGTCGACGCCTGCCCGGGATGTAACACAGCACCCCATACCATTAAACACATCATAGAAGACTGCATTTCACACAACCACTTACGCCAACAACACAATCTACACTCAATGAGAGCTCTGTGGGAAAGCCCAATCGTGGCCATGGCCTTTCTCAGGGACTCGGGGCTGTTCGGCCAGGCAGCTTAGGAAACAACAACAACAACAACAACCTTCCACCAAAAGAGATGACGGAAGACTGGCTCTCCCAGCCTTCAGTGGGTTTTATATAAGCTGAGAAGTGTTGCCATATCGAGAGCAGTGCTCAAATGAATGTGGTACCAGGCACAGCCTGATACAGGCAGTTACAAGGAAAGTACATTACTGATGGCTCCCAGCAGTCGCTGGGACTGGGGAGTGACTTATCTACTGACGGCTGGTAGCCGTCGCTGGGATTGGAAGGGTTAATATAAATTTATTAACTCTCTGAAGATCATGACGCGTTATGACCGTTTACTCTGGCTATTAAAACAATTTTATTCAGCTTAGGAAGGATCTGGGGTAACTAAAAGTGTAAAGATGATCTCAATTCCACCTCCGACTTCCTCGATAAACCCTCTTAGTTACAATTTATAAGCTACCTACAGTATATGACTCAACTGGGTGAATGCAATCCCAATAAACCCTCTTAGTTACAATGTATAAGCTACCTATATGACTCAAATGGGTGAATGCGATCTCAATAAACCCTCTTATTTTTTTATTTTTATTTTTATTTTTGTTGTTCTCTATATTCCAACTACTTCCTCTCGGCTGAGAGCCTGCACACTCAACCGCTGAACACGGTGAGGCCCGCGAGGCCTTGTTCCAGTCTAGGGAGTGAGACATGCGAAGCACCCCGGCCCGAAGCAATCCCATCTCTGAAGCTGCTCCGCCTCCGCGCTTCACAGTCTCATCACTCCCCAGACTCGGACCCTCACTCTCAGAACGCCACCTATTGAGCAATTAACTCACTAGGCATTGCCCCCCTGTAGCATATTTTGAATATGGGAATATTCATACAGTGCTATTTAATCAGGGAACAATGAGGGTATTTTTGGTTTGGCATTTCGGTGTGCTGTGGTAATGCACTGAAACTAGGTACAGCACAAATTCCATCCCAATAATATCTTCCCTTTGACATACTGGGATTCGAACCCGGGTCCATTGGATTACCAGTCCAGTGGCAAGACCACTCTGCCACACCTCCCCAATGTATAAGTTACCTATATGATTCAAATGGGTGAATGCGATCTCAATAAACCCTCTTAGTTATACATAAGTCCTTCCTAAACTACATAATCTTTACATAACACATACCGTACATGATGACCATGAACCCTCTTATTATAAGAGGGTAGTACTCGCTTTTTATGGACCCCCTTCTCCCTCGTGTCTAGCATATTAGTGTTGAGGTTTTAAGACGTTCGTTCCGTTAGTTTGGCGATTTTGAGACCTTTCGCCTAATTTTGTTGTCAATAATAAAACCTTTCGTGCCCCTTAGGTGTCTATTATTTGGTGGCGAGCGAAAGCGAGCCTCTAATTTTAGAAGGAATCGGCCTTCGACCGGGACATTTTTCTACCGAAAAATGTTCAAATTTATCTTGAAAGGGGGTCTAGGGGTTGTTTTTCTCAGCTTGATGGAGGTCTAGCGAGGAAACTAAAAAAATAAATGAATAAATAAATATATAGACCAAAAACCAAGCATCACCCCCTTAACGCGCGTGGGTCTAAATGTATCTCTGTACTGTAAACACTACTATTGGTCGTTAATGTACACTCGGATACCATAGTCTCTAGCACACTCATAGGAATTCCTGGACTCCGTATGTTTTTCTGTATGCAATTATAACTCTCTGGATTGATTTGTGGATGGAACTTGCTTTTCAATAAATAGTATATATATAGTTTTGTAGTTGATTTATAGAAAACATATTATGCATAAATTAGTTTCCAGAGATATACTTCCATACCGGTAATTAGAAATAGGTAAAGTCCACGAATTTGTATGAGTGGGCTAGAAACTATGGTATCCGAGTGTACACTTTAATAGATAGGTCTGAAATACAGGTATGAAGATGGTAACTCAAGTGTCCATGCTCATATAATGGTAGTATTAACTCCTTCTGTACCGCCGCCGTCTTTTTAACTTTATTGTTTTCTAGTATTAGACGATTTTATTCAGTTTAAAAATGGCCTCCAGCAATTTACAGGCTTCAAACTATCTCACTTAACCCTTTTTACTACCACAGATCCTTCTTAAACTGCACAAAATCGTCTAATTATAGCTAGAATAAATTGAAAAGATGTCGCCGGTACAGAAGGGGTTAAGCTCTTCTAATATAAAGGTAGAGAGGTATGTTAACCCTATTAGATGCAGGGCGGGCCAATTTGGACCCTCCCAGTTTTACTCCATTAGCTTGGAGATTTTAAGACGATTCATCTCATTAGTTTGGCGATTATATGATGGTTCAAACCAATAAAGTGTCGATGTTTCCTGGGCGAGCGATAGCGTGCCTTCAATTTTGGAGAAACCGGCCTTTGGCCGGGACATTTTTCTACCGAAAAATGTACACATTTAGCTTGAAGGGGGCCTGGGGGACGTTATTTTTTTAGTTTGAAGGGGGTCTGGAGAGGCGTTTTTCTAAGTCGCGGGGGTAAACTAAAAATACATTGTTCGAAAATGGCTAAAACGATTAAATCCTTCCATAATTAAACAAAATACCAAAATAACCACTAAGACGTTGCACCAGATAGTGTTAAGCGGAGGTGTTTAGCTTGCTAGGCTAGACCTCTTTCAAGCTTTAAGAAAATACCCCCAAGACCTCATGTGTTTCAGATAAATGTGTACATTTTTTGGTAGAATACGTCCCGGCCGAAGGTCGGTTCCTCCTAATTTACAGGATTGGTATCGATCGCTAGGAAAAGTCTTTAAATGGCGCGAAAAGTTTTAGTATTAACAAGGATATAATACGAATAGTCTTAAAATAGCCAAACTAATGGGGCGAAAGTCTTAAATTCTCAAAACTAATGGAGTTAAACATAAGGGAGAAGGGGATCCAAAATAGACCGTCTCCTCCCCTTAAACCATCAATGGTAAATTACTATCAATCTATCCAATTTGACTTTATTTACCTTAATTATTATTGACAGTATATACAGTATACTGTATATAGGAATGCAGACAAGTGGTGATAGGTAGCCGGATAGAGGGAACACCTTGATAAGTCTCTATCTTTACATAACACTAAAGGGTTCGGGGCTATCCTGTAGGTCACGTAGGCCTAAATATAGCCCTACACTCTCCACACCTTATGTTACGTATAGGCCTAAATTTGTCCCTACCCTGTCCACACCATTTATCTCTTAGGCCTAGATTTGTCCCTACACTGTCCACACCTTATGTCTCGTAGGCCTAAATGTGTCCCTACACTGTCCACACGTAGGCCTAAATTTGTCCCTACGCTGTCCACACCTTTAGGGCTTACATAAGGTACAAAGGGTTAATTATTAAGCCTGAGGAGATCCGTTGACGTATATCTTTTCTGTTTTCTGGCTACTATAAGACGATTTGTTCAGATTAAGAAGGGTATATGAAAGTCAGAAGGTTAAGTGAGGTAGTCTTTACCTTAATATTTCCCACAGATCCTTCCTAAAATGTATAAAATCTTCTAAGGATAACCAAAATAAACTGTACACAATTGGTCATAATCGTCAAAGGGTTAAAGTTCATAATATTCCTGAACCTCACTAAACACTCTTTGAATATACAGACTTTGTTTATTTCTGGTAACCCCTTCAGCACCATGACGCCTTCTTACCCTCGATTCTGGCTACAATTAGACGACTTTATGTTGTTTAAGAATGGTCTATGTTATTCAGAGGGTTTAGTGAGATCGTATTTACCCCTTTGAGTCGTAGAGGTTAAATATAAACGAGAAAATCGTCTAATGGTAACCAGATTATGATGAAAGTTGCGTCATCGTGGTGATGGGGTTATTGATATTGTTTAAGGGGGGGGTCACCGTTTTTTTTTTTTTCTTTCTCTCCTTTTCTCTCTTTCCCTGGCTTGTATCCATTCGGCCCCATTCAGCCAACTGTTTTAAGACTTTTTTTTTTCCCCATCCAGGTGTCGATTTCTTCCTGGCGAGCGATAGCGAACCAGCATTGTATGGAGAAAAATTTACACATTTAGCTTGCTGTTAAAACGAAAATATATACCGGTATATGTTGGCTCGCTACCGCTCGCCAGGAAAATATTGACGTCTGGATGGGGGTAAACGTCTTAAAACAGTAGGCTGAATGGGGCCGAATGGATAAAAGCCAAAGTGAGAGGGGGAGAAAAAGAAAAAAAATCAAGGTGGGCTCCCTTAACTATAGCTAGAGAGAGTTGAAATTACGGAAGTAGCATATGACTTGAATTTGACTGTGCACTGTATAGGGGTTTAATCCTTTCAGTACCAGTGACGTCTTTATATTTGATTTCAGCTACATTTAGACGATTTTATAAAGCTTTGGATAGCTACATGGTACTAAACAAAGATTACTTGCTAGAGGTCCTTCCTAAGCTGAATGAAATAATCAAATAGTTGCCAGGATGTAACCGGTACAGAACGGGTTGAAAGAGATATGGCAAGAGTAATTCATGTGTCCATACTAATTTACCCTTGAAAATAGTATACTGGTAGTAATATAGCCATCTAATATAAGGACAGGGAGAGTTATATATCTAAAAGAATCCAGGGTAAATCACACTATAGTCCGTTCATTCTAGGTTGGGCAGAAATCGTAACTCCTAACATCTAACTCAAAAAGGACTAGAGTAATCGAGCTAATATTTCTACCAAATAGGAAGACTTGGCTTGGAAATATGTGTATAAATTGACAGCTCATTTGCTCTAGCCCTTTTTTGAGTTACAGAGGTTAGAGGTTACGATTTCTGCCCAACCTAGTATGACCGGGCTATAACAATATACCCAACTGTATTTAAGGGGAGATTTCCACTTGAGGGATTTTTTTTCGAACTTCCTTCTCCCTTATGTTTAGCCCCATTGCTTTTGAGATTTTAAGACGTTTGCCCCATTAGTTTGGCGATTTTAATAACTTTTGCCCCATTTCTATCAATTTGAAGACCTTTCGTGCCATTTAGGTGTCGATTTTTCCTGGCGAGCGATAGCGAGCCTGTAACTTAGGAGGAATCGGCCTTCGGCCGGAACATTTTTCTACCGAAAAATGTACATATTTATCTTGAAAGGGGGTCTAGGGGATGTAATTTTAAGCTTGATGGAGGTCTAAGCAACACACTAGAAACCTCCCCTTAACCCTTTCAAGATACGATGACACATTTCTTTTCCGTTTTCTGGTTAATAAGAGACGAATTTCTTCATATTAGGAAGGGTATAAGGAAGTTAGAGGATAATTGGAGATAATCTATACAATTTGTATTCCCACAGACCCTTCCTAAGCTTCATACAAATAGTTTAATGATAGCCAAAATAAACTGTCAAAATGCGGCATAATTCTCAAGGGGTTAATTTGTCCTTTTTATAACTTAGATGTTTTCCAGTGCAGAGCTACGGCGGTATATACAGTATACATAATTTATCACTTACGTAACCCTTTGGTGATGGTGGCTGGGAATATGTTTAGTCACGTAGGCCTAAATTTACAAGTAGACTGTAATTATATGGATTTAATTATGTTTATTTCATTGTTTATTAATTTTATTTATTTATATCATTTTTCTCCATATACCTTCTTAGAACTTTAAAAAATACCCCCAAACCCCCATTCGAGATAAATTTGCGCATTTTTCGATATATAAATACCCCGGCCGAACACCGGTTCCTCTTTAATTGCAGGCTCGCTAACGCTATCCAGGAACAAAATCGACAGCTACTGTAATTGGCGCGAAAGGACTTAAAATCGTCAAACTAATGGGGCTAAGCATAAGGGATACGGGGGTCCAGACAAAACCAAAAATCCTTTCCTTAACTCTTTCTAAAATTAGATTATTTTATGTGATTTAAGAAGGACCTATGTTATTAAGAGGGTTTATTGTGCTGGTATTTACCCATTTAAGTTGTAGAGGTAGATTTTATATATACTAAAGAAAATCGACTAATGGTAACCAGAATATGATGACAATTACGCAATGGTGATGAAGGGGTTAAACCCACCTACTGTAAAATGTATCTCAAACTATCAATATAGGGTACATAACTTTTTCCTATGTAAGGGGAAGTATTTGTTTTTGTTTTATTGACCCTCTTCTCCCTCATGTTTAGCCCCATTAGTTATGAGATTTAAAGATGTTTGCCCCAGTAGTTTGGCAATTTTAAGACCTTTCGACCTATTTAGGTGTCGATTTTGTCCTGGCGGGCGGTAGCGAACCTGTAAAATAGGATAAATCGGCCTTCGGCCGGGATATTTTTTCACCCATTTTTTTTTTTTTTTTTTTTTTTTTAAATAAAGATTGATAGAGGTCTAGCGAACAAACTAAAACATAAAATAAACATACTGTATATAAATAAAATAACGTCCCCTTAAACCCATCATATGTAAAATGTATTCTCAACCTGTCAACAGTAAAATGACAATCCATATACGTCAGTTTTAATCTTTACGTACCTTTATATATATATATATATATTTACCCTTTATATAACTTCGATATATTACATTGTAGAGAGCTACGGAGGGGGGGGGGGGGGTTGTATGTATGTATAATATATCACTTACATAACGACCGGGCGTAAGTTCAGCCACCTAGGCCTAAAGCCATGGTCAATATATGGGTTATCTATCGGTGGGGGGGGGGGGGGGAGATATAGTTTGGCTGGACCCCCTTCTTCCCATTAGTGATATATATATATATATATATATATATATATATATATATATATATATATATATATAATTTTTTTTTTTTTTTTTTTTTTTTTTTTTTACGTTCGCCCCATTAATTTGGTGATTTTGGGACCTTTTGCCCTCTTTTCTTTGTCATTTTTTAGACCTTTCGTGCCTTCTAAAAGTGTCGATTTTTGTCCTGGCAAGCGATGATGAGCCTGTCATTTAAGAGGAACCCATTATACTACCCAACAAATGTACACATTTATCTCGAAGGGGGATTCGTAGGGTATTTTTGTCAAGCTTGATCCGGGTCTAGGGAGCAAACTAAAAACCTCCCCTCAAAGAAGGTGTGAAAAGGGTAGTGTCCATAGTTTTTTTGTTACCGTTAATTGGTAGCCATAAACCTAGCTAATGTAAAAGGTATATCAAACAATTAACCCCCTTATGTTACTAACCCATCTGTCCCCTACTAACTTCCTAATCCTGCCACGGACATTAGTTCCAGGACAGTAGTTCCCTTTCCAATGTTCCCTTAACCAATAAACCAATGTTTGGACACCTGATCCTGTGTTTTTGAAGACAAGCAGCCTAGAAGGGTCACTAGAACTGTTGTTGCTTGATTTCCTTTGTACTCCTTTGTACTCCTTATGTATGGTCGCGCTAATAAGTCTTGTCCCGGCTGGCATTACGTTTGGCTTGCTCTGTGCTGTATTAATGTCTGTCAGATGTTGAATAGGGTGGGTAAGTGTAGGAACATGTTTGTATATTTCACTCGACATGAAGCAATTAAGCTTAGATATTGCTGATACCAATTATTGATCAAACATACTTGGTGCCGAGACATCACTTATTAGCGCGATTGTACCGGCGACGTCTTTTTCATTCTATTCTAGCTATATTTAGACGATTTTGTACAGTTTACGAAGGATATGTGGTAGTAAAAAGGTTTAAGGGAGATAGTTCGAAGCCTGTTAATTGCTGGAGGCCAGTTTTTAACCTGAATAAAATCGTCTAATAATAGCCAGAATAAAGTTAAAATGACGGCACCGGTACTGATAGGGTTAAGAATATATATACTACCTATACTGTATATTTAACTTTTCTTATACCCAACTCATGGAACCGGTATATATAAGAAATCCGGAGTATCAAGGTTATCATTATGCTTTCGGGGGAGGTAAGTCGCTTTTTATGGACTTCCGTCTCCCTCATGTTTTGCATATTGGTTTTTTGAGAATATAAGACGTTCGTTCCGTTAGTTTGACGATTGTGAAACCTTTTGCCTCATTTCTTTGTCAATATTAAGACCTTTCGTGCCATTTAGGTGTCAATTTTTTCCTGGCGAGCGATAGCGAGCCTTTAGTTTTAGAAGGAACCGGCCTTCGGCCGGGAAATTTTTCTACCGAAAAATTTATAAATTTATCTTAAAGGGAGTCTATTTGTTTTTTCTTTTTATAAGCTTGATGGAGGTCTAGCGAGGAAACTAAAAATTGAATTGATAAATTTATTTATACTGTAGGCCAAAAAACACGCACTACTCCCTTAACCTGTTTGTATTTACCCCCTGTATATAACTTTGATTGTTTAACCCCTCCAGGATTATGCCGCGTTCTGACAGTTTATTCTGGCTATCATTAGACGCTTTTATTCAACTTAGGAAGGGTCTGTGGGACTGAAAAGGGTAAAGGCTATCTTGGGTAACCCTCTGATTTCCATATACCCTGCCTAAGCTGAGTAACATCGTCTATTCATTGTCAGAAACAAAATAAATGCTTCATCGGAACTTGAAAGGATGAATAGTTGAGAGATAAGGTAATATATGAATAAAGTCTTCTATCTATCTCTCTCTCTCTCTCTATATATATATATATATATATATATATCTATCTATCTCTCTCTATCTATCTATCTATCTATCTCTCTCTCTCTCTCTCTCTCTCTCTCTCTCTCTCTCTCTCTCTCTCTCTCTCTCTCTCTCTCTCTCTCTCTCTCTCTCTCTCTCTCTCTCTCCCTCTCCCTCTTTCTCTCTCTCTCTCTCTCTCTCTAACTAACTAAATTAACTAACTAACTAACTAACTAACACTAACTAACTAACTAACTAACTAACTAACTAACTAACTAACTAACTAACTAACTAACTAACTAACTAACCCACTAACTAACTAACTACTTAACTAACTACCTACTTAACTAACTTACTAACTAACTAACTAAACTAACCAAGTAACTAACTAACTAACTAACTAACTAACTAACTAACTAAACTAACCAAGTAACTAACTAACTAACTAACTAACTAACTAACTAACTAACTAACTAACACTAACTAACTAACTAACTAACTAACTAACTAACTAACTAACTAACTAACTAACTAACTAAATAACAGTAAATCCACCTACTAGCTAGCTAACTAACTAACTAACTAACACTAAATCTACCTACTAGCTAACTAACTAACTAACTAACTAAATAACAGTAAATCCACCTACTAGCTAACTAACTAACTAACTAACTAACTAACTAACTACACTAACTAACTAACTAACTACACTAACTAACTAACTAACTAGGCTAACTAACTAACTAACTAACTAACTAACTAACCAATAACCTAGCTAACTAACTAACTAACTAACTAACTAACTAACTAACTAACTCCCTAACTAACTAACTAACTAACTCCCTAACTAACTAACTCCCTAACTAACTAACTAACTAACTAACTAACTAACTAACTAACTAACTAACTAACTAACTAACTAACTAACTAACTAACTAACTAACTAACTAACTAAATCACTCACTCACTCACTCAGTAACTAACTAACTAACTAACTAAATCACTCACTCACTCACTCAGTAACTACCTAACTAACTAACTAACTAACTAACTAACTAACTAACTAACTAACTAACTAACTAACTAACTAACTAACTAACGAACTAACTACTAACTAACTAACTAACTAACTAACTACCTAACTAACTAACTAACTAACTAAGCAACTAGCTAACTAACTAAACTAACTAACTAACTAACTAACTAACTAACTAACTAACTAACTAACTAACTAACTAACTAACTAACTAACTAACTACTAACTACTAACTAACTAACTAACTAACTAACTAACTAACTAACTAACTAACTAACTAACTAACTAACTAACTAACTAACTAACTAACTAACTAACTAACTAACTAACAACTAACTAACTAACTAACTAACTAACTAACTAACTAACTAACTAACTAACTAACTAACTAACTACTAACTAACTAACTAACTAACTAACTAACTAACTAACTACTAACTAACTAACTAACTAACTAACTAACTAACTAACTAACTAACTAACTAACTAACTAACTAACTAACTAACTAACTAACTAACTAACTAACTAACTAACTACCTAACAAACTAACTAACTAACTAACTTAACTAACTAACTAACTAACTAACTAACTAACTAACTAACTAACTAACTAACTAACTAACTAACTAACTAACTAACTAACTAACTAACTAACTAACTAACTAACTAACTAACTAACTAACTAACTAACTAACTAACTAACTAACTAACTAACTAACTAACTAACTAACTAACTAACTAACTAACTAACTTACTTACTTACTTACTTACTTACTTACTTACTTACTTACTTACTTACTTACTTACTTACTTACTTACTTACTTACTTACTTACTTACTTACTTACTTACTTACTTACTTACTTACTTACTTACTTACTTACTTACGCCCAATCCCTATTTTTTCGATTGTATTTGTATTTTATTATTTTTGTTTTGTATTGTGTATAATGTATTGCTTACGTAATACCTAGATGATGGCTGGGAAACCCTTTAGTGTGGCTGGCCTAAGTTTAGTGTATACTGTATAATATATATATATATACCATATATATATACACTGTATATACACTGTATATATAATTTTTTCTTCACATCTCTCTCTCTCTCTCTCTCTCTCTCTATTTATCTATCTCTCTCTCTCTCTCTCTCTCTCTCTCTCTCTCTCTCTCTCTCTCTCTCTCTCTCTCTTTTACAAGCAGCCTAGTAGGAACCATTGGGTCTGTTGCTAATTACCTTCCTTTGTGTATATATCTGGGTTAACAGAAGGTATGAGAAGGTTAATTGATGTGGCCATACTCATCCTATACCCTTTTATAGGTGTATTTTCACTAATAAGCCCATCCAGGATATAAAGGCCTATCCTCCTACAACGATAAATCACTCTCAATATATCCCTATATTTACCCTGTTTATACCATTGGCCTTTTAGGGGACAGTGGCTGTTTATTTGGTCTATTAATTCATGTATTCATATATTTCTTTAGTTTCCTCCCTAGACCTCCATCAAGCTTAGAAAAACACTCCCTAGACCCCCCTTCAAGATAGATTTGTACATTTTTCGGTAGAAAAATGTCCCGACCAAAGGCCGCTTCCTCCTAAAATTGCAGGCTCGCTATCGCTTGCCAGGAAAAATCTACACCTAAATGGCACGAAGGGTCCTAATATTGACAAAGAAATGGGGGGAAAGGTCATAAAATCCCCAAACTAATGGAAACGTCTTAAAATCTCAAAACTAGTGGGGCTAAACATTAGGGAGAAGGGGGTCCAGAAAAAACGGTCTGTCTCCCCTTAACAGCTCAGTGATACAGGAATACATGAATAATGAATTAGTTACATAACACCTGGAAGGTGGCTGGTAACCCGTTTTTTTTTTTTTTTTTTTTTCCCCCAACCACTTCCTCTCGGGCTAGGCCTAACATCATTGATACACTAAAAACAAATGATGGTGTTTAAAAGGCATAAACACGTTATTTAGTAGTACCTAGTATGATGTAAGCTTTAAACATAAAATGGTAGTATTATATATATATATATAATATAAAGAGGTATATTAAACAATCAAAGGTAAATTACTATCAACATACACAACTTAATATTATTTGTCATTTCTTTATCTTGCGGAACATACAAACAAGAGTATACAGTATGGACACTTGCGGGGAGATGGGTCGCTTTTCTGGTCCCCCTTCTCCCTCATGTTTAGCCCCATTAGTTTTCAGATTTTAAGACGTTCGACCCATTACTTTGGCGATTTTAAGACTTTTAACCCCATTTCTTTGTCAATATTTATACTTCTCGTGTCATTTAGATGTCGATTTTTTCCTGGCGAGCGATAGCGAGCCTGTAATTTAAGAGAAACCTGCCTTCGGCTGGGACATTTTTCTATCGAAAAATGTACAAATTTATCTTGAAGGACGGTCTGGGGGGGGGGGGGGTATTTGTTAAGGTTGATGGAGGTCTAGGGAGGAAAATAAATTATACAGAAATACATAAATGAGCAAATAAATACGCCCATCCCCCCTTAATAAATACGCCCATCCCCCCTTAATAAATACGCCCATCCCCCCTTAATCAGTTATATAACAGCCAGGGGTTGGCTGGTAACCCGTTCAGTGTGGTAGGCCTAAGTTCAGTAGTGGCGGTGGTGGTGGTGGTAGTGGTGGTAGTAGGCCTTGAGCTGTGCCTAACATGTCGATAACTTATAAACTATGGTAGCTACACACACACACACACACACACACACCACATATACATAAACACACACACATACACAGCCACACACACATATCTACACACACACACACACACACACACGCACACACACACACACACACACACACACACACACACACACACACACACACACATACACACACTTACTTACACCTACACACATATCTACGCACACACACACACATACTCATACACACACACACGTAGACCTATATTTAGTAGTCGTAGTAGGAATTGAGCTGTGCTGAACTTGTCAATAAGTTATAAAGCATGTTAGGTACAACACACACACATATACACACACATATATACACACAACCACTGTCCCTAAAACACACACACACACACACACACACACACACACACACACACACACATATACATGCTCCCATACACACACACACACTAACACACACACCTACACACATATCTACGCACACACACACACATACTCCCATACACACACATACTCATACACACACACACCTTAGTAGTCGTAGTAGGATGAGCTGTGCTGAACGTTTTTCAGGACTCCCTTACACACACACACACACACACACATATACACTTCCAACCACTGTCCCTAATACACACACACACAGTGATAAAAGCTACCCCCATCACCCCTTAAGGGGAGGGAGACCGTTTTTCAGGACTCCCTTCTCCCTAATGTTTTGCCCCACTAGTTTTGAGATTATAAGACGTTCAGCCCATTAGTTTGGCGATATTAACACCTTTCGCCCCATTTCGTTGTCAATTTTAAGACCTTCCGTGCCATTTATGTGTCGATTATTTCCTGGCGAGCGATAGCGAGCCTGCAATTTTAAGAGGAACCGGCCTTTGGCCGGGACATTTTTCTGCCGAAAAATTTACAAATTTATCTTGAAGGTGGGTCTAGGGGTGTTTTTCTAAGCTTGATGGAGGTCTAGCGAGGAAAAAAAAAATATATGAATACATTAATTAATAGACCAAACAAACTGTCGGTCTCCCCTTACGAGCGTCGCTATAGGCCTATATGGAGACCAGGCCTTGAGTCACTCCTAAACAGTCCCCCCTCCTCTCCTCCTCTGATAACACCAACCCTATAATACTATCACTATTTTCCGGGTTACATAACTGATGGGCTCTTCTGTGGGGAGGGTTTGGAATTATTGGCGGCTTGGGGGATTTGGAATTATTGGCGGCTTGGGGGATTTTGAATTATTGGCGGCTTGGGGGATTTGGAATTATTGGCGGCTTGGGGGATTTGGAATTATTGGCGGCTTGGGGGATTTGGAATTATTGGCGGCTTGGGGGATTTGGAATTATTGGCGGCTTGGGGGATTTCGTTAGTTGCATTGGATTATTGTTGAGAGTGTGAGTGTGTGTGTGTGTGTGTTTATGTGTGTTACAGTTTTTTGCATATATAAAGTTATAGCTAGATAGATTTAGGAAGCAAACTAAATAATACCTAAATCCCCAATTATACCACAAATCTGCAATTTATGAACGTGAAAATATGAAGAGGTGACTAATCTAGAAGTGGGGACGAGTAGCGATCAAGAGGAACAGATAGTGGCATGTGTACACTCGGATGCCATAGTCTTTAGCCCACTCATAATCATTCGTGGACCCCCCAATGTTTGTCTTTATGCAATTATAACTATCTGGATTGAATATAGAGTAGAACTTGCTTTTTAATAAATAGTATATAATTATACAGTAGTTTTGTAGTTGAAAATCATATTTATTATTATTTTTTTCCAGAGATGTATATACTTCTATAATTATAAATTGGAATAAGTTCACGACTATTTATGATTGGGCTAGAGACTATGGTATCCGAGTGTACAGTCTAAATCAACAGTTCGGCAAATACTTTGAACTATGTGATGGAGGGAGGGCCAGTGACTCGATACTTTAACGACGTGAACAAATAATGCTAAAGTCCTCTCTCTCTCACTCACTCACTCATTCACACTCTCTCTCTCTTTCTCTCTCTCTCTCTCTCGAGCGGACGATAAATTGTCCTATTTTCATCTTGATTACCCAGCTATTACAAAAATTTGATAGCAAAATATGGTGTTCGTTATGAAAATATAGCAATAATTTGATGCACAGACATAACTGTTTCATATTTGCCCATTAATTATCGATTAATCAGTGCAAAGGAGTACAAAGGAAATCAAGCAACAACAGTCCAGTGACCCTTCTAGACTGCTTGTCCTCCAAAACACTGAGGATCAAGTGTCCAAACAGTGGTTTAGAGTGGGTAAGGGAACATTGGAAAGGGAACTACTGCCCTGGAACTAATGTCCGTGGCAGGTTTAGGAAGCTAGTAGGGGACAGATGGGTTAGTAACTGAGGGGAGGATAAAATAAAGTTATTCATTTACAAACGCAGTCAGTCGCGGGTTTGATGCGAGATATTTGTCTAGGCGAAGTTTAAATAAATCAACGGTGCTGCAGTCTATGACATCTCGGGGAAGCCCATTCCATAAGTTGACAACTCGATTGAAGAAGAAATTCTTAGCTTCGTGTGAGTTAAAAGATTTACCAATAATTTTGCAACCGTTTCCCCGCGTGTAATTAGATTGGTCGATAGTGAAGTACTTACTACAGTTCATATTGTCGATGCCTTTGATGAATTTGAACACTTGAATTAAGTCGCCTCTTAACCCTTCTTTGGCGGCGCGCAACTTATGTCGTGTGAAATAAATTTGAACTAAGTGGCGGTTCACAACTTATGTCGTGTGCCATTTTCAGCACGTAATGTTGCAGAGAGAGAGAGAGCTGAGCGGTGTGAGGAGCGTAGTAAGGCTATGACCGCCGCCCACCACTGCGGTGGGCCAACTGAAGTGAAAAACACCCTTCCATCCCCCCTCACACTCGCTACACAGGGAATTATGTAGGGAAAGTACCTAATTACATGGTTTTTGCACTCGTGTTGCGCGATCGTTGCAAGAAAACCAGTGGTCGTACAAGGATGGTTGGGGTGTCATTGGAAAGCTCTGTTTATGCCCTTTCAGGGATAGATACTTGTTTTACGCTCTGGGTCTTATTTGGGCATGAAAATGATCACGTAAACAACCCTATTTAGGGTAAAAACACCCCGCTGGGCGGTACATATAAATTACCGCCTAGGCCGCTCGTAAGGTGTTAATCTGCGCTGGGTTAAAGGAAATAGATTTAATTCTCTAAGACGCTCCTCGTATGGTTTGTTCTTTAGGCTAGGTATCATTTTGGTAACTCTACGTTGAACTCGTTCTAGCTTGTCTATATCTTTTTGGTAATAAGGGCACCAGGATTGAACGCAGTATTCAAGAAGAGGGCGGACTAAGGAATTGTAAAGGGTTAGGATAACGTCTTTGGATTTATGCTCAAATGACCTGCCTATAAAGCCAATTATTTTATTTGCCTTCTTAACAACTTTTGAACATTGTTGACTCGGTTTTAGGTTATTCGATATTGTTACTCCCAGATCGGTTTCTCTGTTTACATTCTTAAGCTGAGTGCCATTCATCAAATAGTTTGCTTTCTCATTTTGGTACCCGATATGTAGTACTTTATATTTATCCGCATTGAAACTCATTTGCCAAATTTGGGCCCAACATGACAACTTATCTAGATTGTGTTGCATATCGTCAACTTGTTATTTTGAGAGTACGCTATTTGCAATTTTTGTATCGTCAGCAAATTTTGAGATTGTACAGGTGAGACCCTCATCTATGTCGTTGATGTAAATTAGAAAGATAATTGATCCTAGTACCGATCCCTGGGGTACCCCGCTACTTACATTGGTCCATTTAGATGCCTTACCGTTTATGACTACTCTTTGCTTTATGTCGCTGAGCCAATTTTCTATCCATTTCAACACACTATCTTGTATTCCATGCGCTTTTAGTTTTAGCAGTAAACGTTTGTGGGGAACTTTGTCAAAGGCCTTTTGAAAATCAAGGTATATAATATCTACAGCTTTACTCTCATCGTAGAGGTTGAGGATATCGTGGAAGAAGTCTAAGAGGTTTGTTAAACAGGAACGTTTTTTACGAAAGCCGTGTCGAGTATCTTTAAAGTGTCTAAGGGAATCAGTTTACCATCAGGTGAATTATAACTGGCCACAGTTACGGGCTATTAGAAACACGTTAGGTCCAAAACAAGTTATAGTTACTTAAAATTATGCAGCTTACGAACAAAATTGTCATCAAACTATTGACTCTGACTATACTTATCACAAAACCTATAACACAAAATAAAACCGTAATATTTGAAGAGCTGACCAATCTACAAGTGGAGAAAAGTGTATAACCAACTAGAAGGGCACTCAGGTGAGCACAAATTTCCGCCTACGCTAGCTGAGGTATGTGCTCTACCGATCGCCTCCTAAGTTACGTCACTTCTTCCTTGCCACATTCAATATAATTATGCCCATCAAATTTCGTGAAAGTCGGTTTACAGCTTTGTGAGCTGCCTACGTTGGCGGAGGTATGCGCTCTACCAATCACCCCCTAAATAAGTAATTGACTTACGTGTTTTTATTTATTTTTATCCAAAGAATCAGAAGCTTAAGTGAAATTTCGGCTAGTAAAAAAGAATTAACACTAGTCCACCTGACGTGTTGGGTAAGGTATCGTGGTCCATTCTACAATATTGTTGATGATTTCGATACGTGTTGCCATTTCCCAGCTATTTAGCTTTAATTTAATCCGTAGATTAATTTAATGCTTCTCCAGAATCCCTTCAAGCTAAAAAAAACACAGACTTGCTCTCATAAAAAGCAAGACCTGAATGGGATGAAACTATTTGTAATCTCAAAATTAATGGGGGTTTATGTCTTGAAATCGCCAAACTAATGGGATAAAACAGAGTAGTCAAAAATAAATAAATACATATCTCTATCTATCTATTGCCAGACGCCTTACTCCCCTTAACGAGGGTGGTCATACACAGAAGGCATATAATTATATAAACAAGTACAAAAAAATCCCCCTCTTCAGTTTAAATAGGGTTAGTGTTTCTTGTGCCTGGGTTGTTATCAGTGAGCCCATCGGCCAGATAAGGGAGACCAATTAGTACTCTGGGTCCATTTGGATAACTGCCGCTATAGTATTAACCCTTTCAGTCACACCAACTCTTTTTCCGTCGCTGTTTACAGGCAATAGTAGTCTGGCAGCTTCAGAATTGACCACTTGCGAGTTTCTGGCTATAAGGAAGTTGGTGCCGTAAACATCGGTATTAAACAGAAATACAATAATAACGTAGATCGTCTAATGGATAAAACGTATGTTGAATTTAGTTGTATATATTTATAAATGCACTACAACCGCATTTTTAGCTGGTAATTTTGCTAAATATCAATGTAAAAACCTTCAACTTCCTTATAGCCTAAAACTCGCAAGTGATCAATTAAAGTTACATCATAAATCAGCCACCTAGCATAATCTACCTTCAGCCTAGTTTCCGATGCCAATGAGAAAGAGACTCAATTAAGGGGAGATCTCCACTTCAGGGATTTTTTTCTTGACCCCTTTCTCCCTCATGTTTAGCCCCATTGCTTTTGATATTATAAAACATTTGCCCCATTAGTATAGCGATTTTAAGAACTTTAACCTCATATTAAGAAGTTTCGTGCAATTCAGGTGTCGATTTTATCATGGCGAGCGATAGCGAGCCTGTAATTTAAGAGGAACCGGCCTTTGGCCGGGATATTTTTCTACCGAAAAAATTGCAAATTTATCTTGAAAGGGACTCGAGGGGGTGAAATTTTAAGCTTGATGGAGGTCTAGTATAGGGAACAAACTAAATACCTCTCTTAAAGAACTACGAGAAAAAACTTACTCTAAATCTCTATAACTTCAAAGTCTCTAAATGCCTTCACAATGTTATTCATAAGACTACTATTACAAGGAGCCGATTTGTTTCCTTATAGTCTAGTTATTCCCAGACAATTGTGTGCAGTTTAGGAAGGATACAAAACTACTCTATTATACATCTAAACCACTTCCTAAGCTGCATAAATCAGTCTAATGAATGCCAGAAGAAACTCAAAACGCGTCATATTCCTTAAGAGGGGTCACCGGCTTTTTTTATCTTTCTTTCTTTTTCTCTTTCCCTGGCTTGTATCTATTCGGCCCCATTCAACCAACTGTTTTAAGACGTTTATCCCCATATAGGTGTCGATTTCTTCCTGGCGAGCGATAGCGAGCCAGCATTGTATGGAGAAATCCGGCTTCGCCGGAGACAGTTTTCTATCGAAAAATGTACAAATTTAGCTTGCTGTCAAAATCAAAATATATATATATAAATGCTGGCTCGTTACTGCTCGCCAGGAAAATATTTAACACCTGAATGGGGGCAAACGTCTTAAAACAGTAGGCTGGATGGGGCCGAATGGATACAAGCCAAAAAGAGAGGGAGAAAAAGAGAAAAAAAGTGAAGTGGGCTCCCTTAAGGGGTTAAAAGATTACAACACCACGAATACACTTTACGATACAAATACTGTTTTTTGTTTTCTATATCCTAGAACTGCCGTGTGTTGCCTGTGTCAGGCAACACACGGCAGTTCTAGGAAACAGAACAAAACAGTATTGGTATCTTAATGTGTATTCGTGGTGTTGTAATCTTTTAAACCCTTGATGAATATGACGCGTTTTGACAGTTTCTGCTGGCATTCATTAGTATTGAGTAGTGTAATACTAGAATTTAGATATATAACGAAACTATACAAATTTAACTGCATTCAAAAGCGCGCGCTACCGAATATTCGATAACTAAAAGAATAATTTAAATGTTCTACATTTACAGCACTATATTCCATTCATTAATGGGTGAACCCATAGCCATTCCAAACTTTTGTTTGAATACTTGGTTCCCAAAATAAAAATAGTTGAATTTCACGCATAGCTCAACGAGGTCAACAAAGTCTCTGTGCGGTATGGGGAGGTCTACGTTTTCGGGAATCATGTGTTGCCTGAGGGTATCGATGGCCTTGTCAGTGAAGAGGTGAAGAGGGAAGTGCCATCAAAGCTGGAAAGTTTCTTGTTCCTAACTGAAGTATTCTTGATACTGTCAAGTAGGTCTCCCGAATTCTTTAGATGGGCATCACTGATTTTCCCTAGCATCCGGACATGTGTCCTGCGAGGGGACCAGCTAATTTATGTGGGGCGCTCCCGATGCCAGAGGTGATGGGTCGCATTGGGATATTCAGTTTGTGTGTTATGGGGAGTCCATACATAGAGGCAAGACAGGGGTTATTTATCAGTAGATATTAGAGTTTTCTTCCTGCTTCTGACCTACGTAAGAGCTTACGTGCCTCTTGGGTGATTTTTTTTTGTTTCGTTATCCACTTCACGCTGGGTTACTTTTTCATAGGTGATAGCGTCATTCAGAAGTTCATTCATTTTCAGAAGGTATTGATTTGAGTCTATGATCACCACACCTCCACCTTTGTCAGCTGTAGTGACTTTGATGCGGGTGTCCTTGGAGAGATTACATAAGGTTTGAATATAATTATCTTCTAGGCACTGTGGGGTCACTGGGTTCACGCAGCGCGACAGTCAGGAGGCCCTGAATAAACCCCTTCGCAAATCCTGAGTCTTTGGATCGGTAGTTCCTGGTGATAAGGTCTATTTTTTTTTTGGGGGGGGGGGGGGGCTTAACACCGCATGCAAACTTTAAACCTAAGCTGAGAGCTTCGGTCTCGATGGGGCTAAGGTTACGGCTGGACATAGGCTATTCACAATAAGATCAATATTTCCTACCTCACTCCACTTGCTGTTGGTACATAGGTGCGTCAATTTCTGGGTGAGAAGTCGTTTCTGTTCATTGTTGGAGCGTGCGACGTCCATCCTGATGTTGGTGGCCTTTGTGTTGGATATAGGCTGTTTATTTTCAACTAAGGGTAAATTGGCATGTCTTCATCATGAGTACTCGGCTATTACCACGATTTTGAAGCGAAATATGTTGTTAATTGTGAAAACTTAGAATATATATGAGGCAGAGACATAGTAGTTTCATATTTTTCCATTAAGTATCGAGAAATCAGTTGCTAAAAGGTTCAATTTACCATCAGCTGGGGAAAAAAACCAGACTATAGTTGCCCACGTAATTGTTGGCCAAGTTCTCGGGCTCGATTGAAGTTCTCCTTAGTCTGTTTTGTCAGGCGAGATTTACATTCTTCAAGGTAGGACTTGAGGGGCAGGGGGAAAGGATGATCGAATTGCAACAGGTGTTGGGGGGTTGATTTTGGGGCCACCATTTCCTCGATGCAGTTGTGAAGGAAATCCCGTCGGTTCCGGACACTGTAGGCTCTCTTCATGGCTGCAGCATATTGTTGGTGTAAAGGTGCAGTTTTGGCCAACCTTTTCATTCCATTCATTATAGGTAGGTCAGAAATCGTGCCCCCTAACTTCTGTAACTCAAAGAGGTCTGGGGCAAATGCGGTGTAAATTTCCCCATCGATTCCCTGGCTGACCCCTCCTAAATAGTAGAAATACTAGCTCGATTACTGTAGTCGTTTATGAGTAATAGAAGTTAGGGGTCATGATTTTGTGTCTACCTATAATAAATGGACCATAATTGAAAATATAAATATTTTTGGTATTGAACTGAAGCACTACGTATTGAGGCTTGAAACAGACGCTTGCTAAATTAATATATATATATATATTTACAGTATATATATATATATATATATATATATATATATATATATATATATATATATATATATATATATATATATATATAGTGGGGAGATTGTAGGCACCAATCGATCAGGGCTAGACCCAGGTGAGGTTATAGGCATGTGATAAAGAGTCGCTGGAACTCCTGTTTCATTTGCTTGGCCTCTCTTACTGATTTTCTTTGTGCCTCATTTACACTGAGAGCAATCCAGCTAGCTCTCACAAACACCTCCTCCTCCTATCCACTTCACTACACTAAACATGCACACCACACTTCATTCCTCCACACCAAAATTTAAAAAAACTACCGGTAAATGATGAATTCTAGCCCAGCCTCGGAGTCCCCAGGGGGGGGGGGGGGACCATAAATGCCCCCACACCCAACTGACCATCCCCTGACGACCCCACACAATTACCTGGACCTCGGCCTGTTACTCTTTCTATTAATTTCTGCAACATTCGCGGACTTTCCTCTAACTTTCACTCTGTTGAGCACCATCTCTCCTCCTACAAACCTGATCTTCTCTTCCTCACCGAAACTCAGGTGTCTGTAGCAACATCCAGCAGCCCCTTCTCTGTATCCTCCTACTTTCTCTATCCTAGTTTCAAAGCCAAAGGTGGATGTTGTGCATATGTGCACAACAAACTCACTTGCTCTCGTGTTCCCGATTTCGACTCCTCTGAATTCTCAACTTTATGGCTCAAACTTTCCTGTCATTCTCTTACTAAATATTTCTGTGCTGTTTATCTTTCCCCTAACTCTACCAACTTTCCCAAATTCTTTGACTATCTAAACTCTACAGTGGAACACATTCTATCCATTTCTCCTTTCTCAGAAATCTCCATCTTAGGAGATTTCAACGTTCACCACCGCCAATGGCTCTCCTCTCACACTACTGATCCACCTGGTGAACAAGCCTACGTCTTTTCTATCATAAATGACCTAGAGCAGTTAGTTCAGCAACCCACCCGTATCCCGGATCGCATCGGAGATCGGCCCAACATTCTTGACTTGTTTCTAACTTCTAACCCTTCTTCTTATACTGTCGATCTTTTCTCTCCTCTGGGCTCCTCCGACCATAAACTTATCTCTGTCACCTGTCCTATCTCTCCAGTACGGCCACCCGATCCTCCTAGCCGGCGGCGCTTGTGGCACTTTGGCGCTGCCGACTGGGAGGCTCTCTGGCAGTGCTTCTTTGATTTCCCATGGAATTATTTCTGCTTCCGTGGCCGGGGACCCTCGGAGAGTGCTGAACGCATTACCGAGGTAATCCTATCGGGCATGGAAGCATACATTCCTTTCTCCTTCTCTCAGACTAATGCTAAAAAATCTTGGTTTACTCACGCCTGTTCTACTGCTGTCCGCAATAAGGAGGAAGCATTCAAACGGTACCGACGCCTTAAAACTCAAGACTCTCATTCTTCATATGTTTCTGCCCGGAATCAAGCCAAATCTGTTCTTCGACTTGCCAAACACTCTTTCATCAATAATAAATGCACTGAACTATCCAACTCTAGCTCTTCCCAAGCTTTCTGGCATCTAGCCAAAAACCTCTCCAACAATTTCTCTTCCTCGTCTTTCCCTCCCCTTTCCCACTCTGGTGGCACAACCATCACTTCTTCCTCTGACAAAGCTAAACTCTTCGCTCAAACTTTTGCTAGAAACTCCACCTTGGATGATTCCGGTGCTATTCCTCCCTCTCCGCCCTCCTCTCTCTTACTTATGCCTAACATCCTAATCTCTTCTAAAGATGTACTTTTTACCCTCTCTGGGCTTAACACTAATAAGGCGTACGGTCCGGACGGTGTTCCTCCTGTTGTTCTCAAAAACTGTGCTTCCGTGCTGACTCCCTGCCTAGGCAAACTCTTTCGTCTCTGTCTATCCTCTAACGTCTTCCCTTCATGCTGGAAGTTTGCTCACATTCAACCTGTCCCAAAGAAGGGTGACCGCTCTCAACCCTCCAACTATCGTCCAATTGCTCTCATCTCTTGTCTTTCTAAAGTTTTTGAAACTATTCTTGCTTCCAAATTTCTTAAGCATTTCACTTCTCATAATCTGCTCTCAGATCGCCAGTATGGCTTCCTTAAGGGTCGCTCTACTGGTGATCTTCTTTCATATCTTACTAACTCTTGGTCATCCTCCTTTCGGGACTTCGGTGAGACTTTTTCTATTGCACTAGACATATCGAAAGCCTTCGATAGAGTCTGGCATAAATCTTTAATTTCTAAACTACCCTCCTTCGGTTTCTATCCCTCCATCTGTGCCTTTGTCTCTAATTTCCTTTCCGGCCGTTCCATAGCCACGGTTGTGGACGGCCATTGTTCACTTCCTCACCCTATAAACTCCGGTGTTCCTCAGGGCTCTGTCCTATCTCCTATTCTCTTTTTAATTTTTATAAATGATCTCCTTAACTGTACCTTAATTCCCATCCATTCATACATACGCAGACGACTCAACCTTACACTACTCCATTAGTTTTTCAGAACGCCCCAGCCAGCAATTCCTCAACGACAAACGTAATGAAGCCATAGAACTCTTAAATTCTGATCTAAATACTATTTCCAATTGGGGCAGAGAAACCTTGTTAACTTTAATGCGTCCAAAACCCAATTTCTCCATCTATCTACCCGTCAGGATCTCCCAGCGGACTATCCCTTATTCTTCAACAATACAAAAATCAACCCTTCATCTTCTCTCAATATTCTTGGTGTCTCTTTTTCTTCTGCTCTCATTTGGAAGGACCATATTACCAGTCTTGCTAAGGCAGCCTCCCAGAAGCTGGGTGTGCTCAACCGCCTTAGGGGGTTCTTTTCCCCTGCACAGTTTCTTGCTCTGTACAGGGGCATAGTGCGCCCTTGTATTGAGTATTGTTCACATGTCTGGGGAGGTTCCTCTCACACTGCTCTCCTAGACAAAGTTGAAAGGAAGGCCTTTCGTATCATTAACTCCCGTCCACTCACCAACTCTCTGCAGTCTCTCTCTCTCCGCCGCAATGTTGCATCTCTCTCGCTATACTATCCCTACTATAATAATCAGTGTTCCTCAGAGCTATCCCAGTGCATACCACCTCCTTTACGTAGGGCACGTGGTACCCGTCTTGCAACTCAATACCACCCCTACTCTGTGCAACTCTCCAACCCAAGAGTGAAACGTTACTCTCAAACTTTCTTCTACTCAACAGCTGAGCTCTGGAACTCTCTCCCAGAATCAGTCTTTCCCTCTTCCTATGACTTAAATTGCTTCAAACTCCGTGTGTCCAGGCATTTTGGCTCGAACGTCCCTTGATTTTGGCCCTGTCACTCTTTCAACTATGGGGGAGGCACTCGCTATAGGCAGTAATGCCTTTTGCCTCCCTCAATCACATAGAAAAAAATAAAATAAATAAATAAAAACCAGACCAGATGGCTGGAGTAAAATAAGAAAGCAGAGTAATTGGACATAACAGAGGAAGAACAAGCTGAGAAGAGAGAAGTACAGTAGAAGACTGACATCTTTAAATCAAGTATTGCCACTTGAGAAAAACCTCACACAACCCACCCGGGATTCGGACCCTGGACCTTGCGATCAACAGGCACTCGTGCTAACCACTACACTACACTGGCCACAAAAGAGCTCTTGCAACCTGGCAACTACTGTCACCCAGGATCTGTCTAGGTAGACATCCATCTACCAGTAGACGATTTTTTACACAAGATACCCCCTACCAGTGAATCATAGAGACAGCTCCCTGTCCGTGGGAAATCATATAATCTTTAAATCAAGTAATGCCACTTGAGAAAAACCTCACACAACTCACCCGGGATTCGAACCCTGGACCTTGCGATCAACAGGCACTCGCAAGGTCCATGGTTCGAATCCCGGGTGGGTTGTGTGAAGAAGAAGACTGAAAGTTCTCGGGTTCAACCAAGTTGCTTCATTGTCATATATATATATATATATATATATATATATATATAGGTAATGCGCTGAAACCAAGTAGGTCTACAGCATAATTTCCATCCTAATAATATCTTCCAATTGAATTTTCCATTACTAGATCTGTATCGTATACTGAAGGGGTTAAGTAGATGAGTCTTTTACATTTTCTAGAACCCTTCTCCCTCATGTTTAGCCCCATTAGTGTTGAGGTTTTAAGACGTTCGCCCCATTAGTTGGGCGATTTTATGACCTGTCGTCCCATATCTTTGCCAATATAGAGACCTTTTGTGCCATTTAGGTATCAAGTTTTTCCTGGCAAACGATAGCGAGCCTGTTATTTAGGAGGAGCCGGACTTCGGCAGATAAATGTTTCTACCGAAAAATTTACAAATTTATCTCGAAGGGGATTTTGTTTTTGTTTTATATATATACAGGACTAGGAAGCAAACTTAATAAATAAAGGAGACACAACAAAATAGACAAAGGGTGGTAAAGGGAGGAGGCTAAGAAGAGTCCAAAGATGAGTCATCATCAGTGTCGCCAAGGCTACTACGGCCGCACCACTAAACGGTCACAACTCCTACGGCCGCACCACTAAACGGCCACAACTCCTACGGCCACAATCCTATGCCCAGGTTAAGTTAGACCAAGCTTAATTAGGATAGACTAGGTTGATCTAGCTTAGGTTAAGGGGGGATCGGCCGGTTTTTCTGGCTCCCCTTCTCCCTCCTGTTTAACCCTATTTGGTTTATAGATTTTAAGACTTTCGACCCATTAGTTTGGTGATTTTAAGACTTTACGCTCCATTGATTTTTAATACGAAGGTCTTTCATGCCGTTTAGTCGTCGATTTTTTTCCTGGCGAGCGATAGCGAGCCTGTAATTTTAGGAATAATCGGGCTTCGGCCGGGACATGCCGAAAAATGTACAAATGTATCTGGAATGGGGGTCCAGGGAGTATTTTTAACAGGTTGATGGAGTTCTAGGGAGGAAACTGAAAAATAATATAAATATTAAACAATAAGCAAATAAATACGTCCATCTTCCCTTAAGTTAGCTTAGTTAAGTTGGATTAGGTTAAGTTAACTTAGCTAACTTAAGTTCGTTTACATAGGTTTAGTTACAGTAGGTTGGATTAAGAAAGAAAATGAAAGGAGATCGTGGCCGCTTTGGCTGTGGCCATTTCGGAGTGTGGCCATTTTGACTCGAAGCCTCGCCAAAATACAAAGTCTGGGTTCACAAAGAGGCTGTACTGTACAGTTGCCCTCATAAGTTCAGGGTTCTCGGCGTGTTCTTCTGCATAAAAGTAAAATCTATCTATCCATCTACAGTATCTATTTGCTCCGGCCCACTTTTTTTTTCTTTTTTTTTTTACTGGGATTGGCCGACTCGAGACAGAGCCCGAATAGCGAGAAAAAACCCCCACAATGAACGCACACAAAAACAAAAACACAAATTCTAGGTCACCCAAAAAGTAAAATAGTATGTATTTATGGCGAGGGGGTGGTTTCTTTTCATTATCAGTGGACTAATCAGATGAGTTAACCACGGCATAACATAACTATACTCGTAATTCAATCATGCGCAGTATACTTCTGCGCTTAAGGGGAGGTTTTTAGTGTGTTTCCTAGACTTCCATCAAGCTTGAAATTACACCCCCTTGACCCCCTTTCAAGACAAATTTGTAAATTTTTCAGTAGAAAAATGGGACATTTTTCTACTGAAAAATGAACCGGCCGAAGGCCGGTACCTCTTAAATTACAGGCTCGCTATCGCTCGCCAGGAAAAAATCGACACGTAAATGGGACGAAAGGTCTTAAAAGTGACATAAATGGGGTGAAACTTCTTAAAATCGCCAAACTAATGGGGCGAACGTCTTAAAACTTCAAAAGCAATGGGGCTAAACATAAGGGAGAAAGGGGTAAAGAAAAAAATCCCTCAAGTGGAAATCTCCCCTTAACCCCTTCTGTACCGGTGACGTCTTTTTTCATTTGATTTCAGCTACTTTTAGACGATTTCATGAGGCGTAGGAAGGATATGTGGTAGGTAAAAGGATTCATTAAGATACTTGGTAGCACCTTTGATTGGTATACGTCCTTCCTAAGCTCAATAAAATCGTCTAACAGTTGCCAGAATATAATGAAAAGTACATCATCTGTATAGAAGGGGTTAAGGGGGAGGTAGTCGCTTTTTCTGGAACCCCTTCTCGTTCATGCTTCAAATCTGTTTTAGAAGGAACCACTTCGGGCGAGAAATGTTTCTACCGAAAAATTTACAAATTTATCTTGAAAGGAGTTTTAAGGGGTGTTTTTTAAAGTTTGATGGAGGTGTAGCAAGGAAACTTAAAAATAACTAAATATATATATATATATACAGTATATATATATATATATATATATATATATATATATATATATATATATATATATATATATATACCAAAAAACAAGCACTAGAGGAACAGAACTTATGTGGGCATCTGCACATTTCGCTACCTGACGTCTTCGTGCCTACCAAATAAACCAATTCCTTACAAACCCTAGTAAAGCGTAACTAAGCTAACACAACCTATACCCCATCATAGCCTATCCGAGCCTATACCCTGTGCGTTATAGGTAGGCTAAGCATCTCGACTCCAACCTTCCATAACTCAAAAAGGACTTTCGTATTCGAGTTAAGGGGAGATGAGCCCGTTTTTTTTTTTTTTTATTTATTTAGTTATTATTATTATTTGTTTTTATCTATTTAATGTTTTTGTTTGTCTATTAATTCATTTATTCCAATATTTCTTAGTTTCCTCGCTAGACCTCCACCAGGCTTAAAAAAAAACACCCTCTAGACCCCCCCTTCAAGATAAATTGGTAAATTTTTCGCTCTCGCTCGCCAGGAGAAAGGAGGCCAGAAAGTCTTCCCATAACAATAGGGTTATTTTCTCTTTTTCTGACTCGTAAACTGCAAAATATCTATCTCTATCTGTCTATCTCTGTCTATCTATCTATTTATCTATCTCTCTATATATATCTATTTACAGACGCCTTACTCCCCTTTATAAGAGTGACCATCAGGGTTGGAAACCACTCTGATTTTTTAATGAAAATCAAAATCATTGATTTTTTTTTATTAAAATCGGATTTATTTGATTAATATCGATTTTTTTCGATTTTTGTAATACAAACTTCCATTTTGTGCAAAACTTGTATAATATTGTAAGTATATGTATTCCTACATCTTAAAGGATATTACTTTGATTATATTATGTCAGAAAAACAATTAAATCAAAGTAATTTAACCCTCGCCGAACAGCCATTTAAACCTTCCCACCAATGCTGAATCTGGATGAATCATCAAATTCTCAGGATTTTGGCGCACTTATAAATACATAAAAAGATAGCTTAACCTAAGTTATATACATACTAGAGGCAGTACTCGGCGTTATCTTGTGATGAGTGAAGACTAGAACACTGTACATTAAGCGGTTATTGTGTGAGGTGGGAAATAAGACCGGCTGTGTTGTGATGCTACTGAGAAATGTTCAAATGCGACGATGCAGTATCGGCAGCCTGCATGGCTACGGTCTATTTACACTCGTTCAACAATTGATTATTGATTATGTATCCTGTATTAATATTGATTATTGATTACTGATATATTTCACCATTGTAAGCATTCCTATTTCACTGTCGACTGCTTTCATGCATCGTTTGAGACTCAGGATATCAATACAAAGTTTCGTTAGGCCTGCACGCAAGCAGGAGTCACCTGACTTACAGGCAATGTGTGTTTGTTCTTGTTGGTTATACGGACCATCCGCTAAGACAACAAAACTTTCTCAAGTGCGGTTTTAAATGGTTTTAAGCCATGAAATAATGCTATGGAGCTATGTAGGTCAGCCGGGCGGTACTGGGCAAACTTGATATGGAAAGAAAAATGTATTTAATTTCTTAAATTCTTGAACTAATGCAAAATTTTATTAGAGATATGCAAAATATTGTTGATATATGTCACTATATAATGTTAAAGAGGGTCAACATTTTGGTAGACTATTAAGATTAGCGCAAAATGTCTTATAATTACTTTAAATGTGATATTTTAATAAACAAATCAATTTTGATTTTAATCAATGATTTTTTTCTTTGATTATAATCGATTAAAATCACTTGATTAAAATAGTTTTATTTTAATCATGCCAACCCTGGTGACTATACAAAACACCCCCAAGCGGACCTGTTCCCTGTGAGAACAACCCATGCCAGTTTATTTGAGGATTTACAGGATTGACCACTCAATTTAGGGTCCGTTCGACTCCGAGGCCTTCTTTGTATAATTTTTAACACTAATTGTCTACAGTGGTGTGTGGCTTACAGTCTATTCGCTGTAAGTAGGCGAGAAATCATGACCTATCCTCTGTAACTTAAAAAGGGCTAGAGCAAATTGGCTGTAAATTTCCACATTTATTCCTTGACTGACTCTTCCCAAATGGTAGACATATTAGCTCGATTACTCTAGTCGTTTTTGAGTTACAGAGGTTAGAGGTTATGATTTCTCGCCTACTTACAGTGAATAGACTATAGTTCATCCCCTAACCTGCTTCACCCTTGGTAAAGCAGTAAGGATTTGTATAAGGTTTACTCCCCTAGATAGGTTGCCGACCAAGGCTGATGAGTCCTATCCACCCCTTTATGAGGCTGTTCAAAGTATAGTATTTTTTTTTGGCGATCACAATCCTTAAAGTTTTAAAGTATACATATATATATATATATTACTCCATTTTATACATTTTCATCATAATATTAACCCCTTGAAGCTCTAACGCGATTTAGCAGTATATTTTGGCTATCATTAAACGATTTTATGCAGCTTAGGAAGGATCTGTGGGTATTAAAAGGGTACAGACGTTCTCAATCAACCCTCTGACTTCCACATACTCTTCGTAATCTGAATAAAACCGTCTAATAATTATTGACAAATAAATGGGGTTAAACGTCTTAAAATCGACAAACTAATGGGGCGAATGTCTTACAATCTCAAAACTAATGGGGCTAAACATGAGGGAGAAGGGATCTCGAAAAACAACATACCTCCCTCTTAATATTATACAATGCTGGTACAGAATCACATAGTCTAGCATTTTGATCTAAATTTTGCACGAATAAAAGTAAAACATCCTCCCTTTGTATGATCATTACGGTCCCAAACTGGCGACCAAAGGCAGATATGTCCTATTTTTCTGACAACAGGGACACTGGTACAGTCTAAAATCAGTGACATCCTTTTTATTTTATTCTGGCAACTATTTGACGATTTTATTCAGCTTTGGAAGGACGTCTATCGATTAAAAGACTACAAACTATCTCAATTAATTCTTTTAGCTACCATATATCCTTCCTAAACTTCAAAACTCACTTCCATCCCCCCACCCCCCCTTCCCCTCAAACTACAAATATTACGACAACAAACACCATTCATTGACCCGTGTATGTGACGCAGGAAAACTTTGTAATCTGATTGAATACGAAAATCTGTACCCTATTCTCCTCCTTGTCTCCATGGTTACTTCCTCCTCCCCCCCCCCCCCCCCCAGGTCCCCTTCCTATGCCTCTCCTCCCCATTCCTCCTCTTTTACCCTTCCCTCCTCATCTCCTCCCCTTCCTCCTCCCGTCGTCCCCTCCCTTCTATGCCCCTCGTTTCCTTCCCTTCCATTTGCCTCTTTCTCCCTTCTTCATTACACTCCTCTTACGCCTCCTTCTCCCCCTCCCCACCCATTCTTTCCCTTCCTCATTCCCTCTTCTTCCTCTGTTTCCTCTTCTTCCCCTCTTTATCTTCTTCCTCACCCTTTTCGCTCCACCTCGTCCTCCCCACCCCTTCCTTCCTCCTCTTCCTCGTTTCCTCCTCCTCATGTCGTCCCCTTCTTCTCCTCATTCTTTCCCCTCTCCCTTCTTCCTCCCCATTTTCCTCTCCCTCCTTTCCTATCTTCTTTTCCTATTGTCCTCCTATATTTGTCGCTATCCCCTCTCCCTCCCCTTCTTCCTACCTCCATTTCCTCCCCCCCCCCCCCCACACACACACACAGGTTACCGTCCGTCCTGACTGTCGTGGGAGGGGCTGAAGGTAATCTGACTCACTGTTTTGTACTATCCCAAACACACACACACACACACACACACACACATACGTCCCTTACGTAACTCTAGGACTCTCTAACTTGGTGTCACATTCAGTAGCTTGGTGACTTCTTCTTTAGGCCACATCCCAGATTTATTTTTGGCCTCGAATTGTCCTCTCGTAGGCCATATTTTCTGACTCACTCTTTCGTACTCCCAGAAACACGCCCCTTACGTAATTATTGGACCCTAGCTTAGTGTCCCATTCAGTAGCGTGGTGACTTCTCTCATAGGCTACATCCTAGACTTATTATTGGTCTTGGATGGTACTCTTATTAGGCCATATATTCTGACTCACTGCTTTGTACTCTCTCAAACACGCTCTTTATGTAATTATTGGACCCTAACTTTGTGTCACATTCAGTAGCTTGGAGTCTTCTCTTGTAGGCCACATCCCATACTTATTTTGTGGCCTTGGATTGTCCTCTCTTAGGCAGGGGAAAAAAAAAAAAAAAAAAATGAAATCGAAAATAAAAGTATAAATAGAAAAAGTGGGGATTGTGCCTGAGCATATAGCCTAGATATAGATAGATAGGCCATATTTTCTGACTCACTGTTTTGTATTTTCCCAAACGCCCCTTACGTAACTCTAGGAATCTCTAACTTGGCGTCACATGAAGTAGCTTGGTGTCCTCTCTCGTAGGCCACATCCCATACTTATTTTTGGCCTTGGATTGTACTCTCCTAGGCCATATTTTCTGACTCACTCTTTCGCACTCTTCCAAACACACACCTTACGTAACTATAGCATTCTACTTGGATTCTAACTTTGTCACATTCTCTATTCCGGTGTCTTGTCTTATAGCCGACATCTCTTACGTTACTCCCACCCAGACATTGTCACACACTTTGCTTCATTATTTTCTACTCCCCCTAACACACCCCTTATGTAACTAATACTATAATATAGTCCATTCATTATAAGTAGGGCAGAACTCGAGACCCCAAACCTCTGTAACTCTAAACGGGCAAGAGCAAATGGGCTGGAAATGTCCACACCTATTTTCTGGCTGACTCTTCCCAAATGATAGAAATATTAACTCAATTACTCTAGTTTTTGTTATTAGTTATAGAGGTTAGGGGTCATGATTTTTGGCCTAACTATTGTGAATAGACTGTAGGACTCTAACTCTGTGGTTCATCTATTCCTTTGGTATCTTGTCTTACGGGCCACCTTGCCTCAACTTGGACTTTAGTTTTGTCACATTTCTTACTTAAGGGGAGATGAGCGTATTTATTTGCTTATTTTTTACCTTTATATTATTTTTTAGTTTCTTCCGTAGCCCTCCACCAACCTGTAAAAAAACAGACTCCTCCCCCCAAAAACAGACTCCTCCCTTATCTTGAGAGAGGGGGGGGGGGGGGGCCCCCCCTCTCAAGATAAATGTGTACATTTTTCGTTAGAAAAATTTCCCGGCCAAAGGCCGGTTACTCTTAAAAATACAGGCTCGCTATCGCTCGACAGGGAAAAATCGAAACCTAAATGGCACGAAATGTCTTCATATTGACAAAGAAATGGGGTGTAAAGTCTTAAAATCGCCAAACTAATGGGCCGAACGTCTTAATATCTAAAAACCAATGGGGATAAACACGAGGGAGAAGGGGGGCAGAAAAACCAGTAGCCTATCCCCCTATAGTTGTTCTCTCCTCTTTGTCCAATCCGAGCCTTATAGTTGGTTCTCTCTCAGACACACCCCTTACGTAACTCGGACTATAACTTTGTCACTTCCGCTTCCTTGGTAACTGTTCTTTGTCATATCTTCTACTGAAAGGGGGGCGGGGGGTTAGGTTGCTCCCTAGACCTCCACCAAGCTTTAAAAAAAAAAAAAAAAAAAAAAAAAAAAAAAAATCAGTCATAATAATAATAATAAAAATAATAATAAAAATACAACCAAGACCCCCCTGCGATATATATTTGTGAATTTTTTTGGTAGAAAAATGCTCCTCCTCCTAAATTGCTGGCTCGCAAAAATCGACACCTACTGTGAATGACACGGAAGGTCATATATGCCAAACTACGGGGGCGAATATTTTAACATATCAAAACTAATGGGCTATACATGAGGGAGAAGGGGGTCCAGAAACCCCCCCACCCTTAAGTAACTATCACCCTAACTTTGTGACACCCTCTAGTTTGGTGTCTTATCTTTTTGGCCACTGACATAATTCGCTCCTTGGTGTGTATATGCTCTTAGATCATATATTCCAACTTACTGGTTTGTATTCTCCCTAGCTTATTCTTGGCTTAACCCCTTGAGGATTATGACGCGTTTTGACAGTTTGTTCTGGCTATTATTAGACAATTTTGTTTTAGATTCGTAAGTGTACATGGAAGTCAGAGGATTAATTGCAATAGTCTTTACCATTTTCATTTCCACAGAGCCTTCCTAAGTTGTATACAATTGTCTAATTATGACCAGAATAAACTGCTGAAGCGCGTCATTTATCATCGAAGGGTTAACATGGAATGCTAAAATAACTGAAAAGTTGCTAGAATGAACATACACACCATATGAGGAGGAGCACTTTATTGACAACGTTTCGATCTCTGCGAAAATTTGTCAGTAAAGTGCTGCTCCTCATATGGTGTTTACTGTATATGGGTTAAGGGAAGGTTTTTAGTTTGTTCCCTATACTAAACCTCCATCAAGCTTAAAAATTACACCCCGTATACCCCCTTTCAAGATAAATATGTAAAATAATCTCCCGGCCAAAGGCCGGTTCCTCTTAAATTACAGGCTCGCTATAGCTCGCCAGGAAGAATAGATAACTAAATGGCACAAAAGGTCTTAAAATTAACAGAAATGGGGCTGAAATTCTTAAAATCGCCAAACTAATGGGGCGAACGTCTTAAAATCTTTAACACAATGGGGCTAAAAATGGGAGAGAAAGGGGTCCAGAAAAAAATCCCTCAAGTGGAAGTCTCAACTTAACATAGACTAACTTTGTGTCACATTCTTTACTTAGGTGTTTTGTGTTATAGACCACATCTCTTACGTTGCTCTCATCCAAGCATCGTCACATCTTCGGTTTTGTACCCCCTTCCCTCTCCCTTTACGTAACATTAACCCTACCTTTGTGTCACATCCTCTAGCTTGGTGTATTGTCTTGTAGGCCACATCTCGTACTCATTTCGGCCCTCGAATTGTACTCTTTTAGGCCATATTTCTCTATATACTGTATGTGTGTGTGTGTGTGTGTTTTTTTTTTTTTTCTTTCCCCTAAGCCACATATCTTGCATATCTAGAACCCTAACTTTGTCACGTCCAGTGCGTTGGTGCCTTGTCTAATAATAGGTAACATCCCTTACGTTACCCCTCACCCATAACATTGTCACATTTACTACCTCACTGTTTTGTACTCTCACTACCAAACCCCTTACGTAACTATGGACCCAAATATTGCTATATCCTCTAGCTTGGTACCGGTATCTTGTTTGATAGGCCACATCCCTTACCCATACAGTGTCGTATCTTCTGCCTCATTGTTTTGTACTCTCACTACCAAACCCCTTACGTAACTATGGACCCAAATATTGCCATATCCTCTAACGTGGTGTCTTGTTTAATAGGCCATATACCTTACGTCACCCCCACTCATACATAGTCACATCCTCTAGCTTTGTGTCATGTTTGATAGGCCACAATCCTTACCCATACATTATCACATCTTATCCCTCACTACCACGTAACCTGGACCCAAATAGTGTCACATCCTCTAGCTTGGTGTCTTTTTGTATAGGCCACATACATCCCTTACGTCACCCTCACCCCTATATTGTAACATCTTATTTTTACTCTCACTACCACATCCCTTACGTAACTATGGACCCAAATGTTGTCACATCCACTAGTTTGGTGTCATGTTTTATAGGCCACATCCCTCAGGTTAACCCCGCCACCCATACATTGTCACATCTTCTGTTTTGTACTCTCACTACCACATCCCTTACGTAACTCTGGACCCAAACTCTGCGTCACATCCTCGGCTTCGATGTTTTCTCTTTCTGTATAGGACACATCCCTTACGTAAGTATAGTCTATGCGTTTTACCTGGCGGAAAAAGTTGTCCCTTGGTAGCTGATATCTCGACACTAAATGGGAAAATGGGAAACTACAATATCTCCTGTATCGTGTTAACCCCTTGAAGACCAAGACGCGTTTTAGCAGTTAGGGGGGATGTGTTGGAGTCTGAGGCATAATGGAGTCGGTTTCGATCCCTTAGATTCCTAGAGGTCCTCCCTAAGTTGCATAAAATAGTCTAATAATAGACAGAATAAAGGAAAAAATCTTCCTCTAATAATTAATGAAAGGGTTAAGGGAAGTTTCCTGGACCCTTTCTCCCCTATGCTTAGCCCCATTTATTTATTTTGTATTTTAAGATCTTTATTCGTGTCATTTAAGTGTAGATATCTATCGCGAGCCAGCAAATTTAAGGGGAAATGGCCATCGGCCGGGGCATTTTTTTTTTTTTTTTTTTTTTTTTACCGAAAAGTGTACAGCTTTATTTCGAAGAGAGGTCTTGGGAGTATATGTTTTAACTCCTAAAGATTATGGGTATGAATAGGTAATATAAAGTGTAAACAATTAACATACCAATGACACTAGGCCCATGTTTTATCTATTAGAAAGGTGTATACACTTTGTATTCTCATTTTATATCCTAGACTTTTTAAACTGTAACTTTAGGTTCCCGGACACACCAGTAGATTAAGGGGAGGGTTTTTTTTCTGGTCCCCCTTCTCCCTCGTTTTTAGCCCTATTAGTTTTGACATTTTGAGACTTTCGCTCCATTAATTTGGCGATCTTAAGACCAGACCTTTTGCCCCATTTCATTGTGAATATTAAGATCTTTCGTGTCATTTAGGTGTCGATTTTTTCCTAATATATATATATACCTGTATATACACGTCTCCGGGTGGATGGGACTCGTTAGCCTTGGTCAGCAATCCATCTAGGGGAGAAAACCTTATAAAATTGCCTTGGTTGGCAACCTGTCTAGGGGAATAAACCTGATACAAATCCGTACTGCTTATCTAAGTGTAAGGCAGGTTAGTGGATGGACTAGCCGAACACCACTGTAGAAAAATAGTGCTAACAAGATACATAGAGAGCCTCGGAATCGGACGGATCCTAAATTGAGTGGTCAATCCTGTAAGTCCTTCAGTAAACTGGCTCGGGTTGTCCCTCATACAGGGAGTAGGTCCGGACCGCTTTTTTTTTTTTTGGGGGGGGGGCCCTTCTGTGTATGGCCACCCTCATTAAGGGGAGTAAGGCGTCCGGCAATAGATAGATAGATATACACCTCAGCCAGGATTCGAACCGCAGTCAATCAGAATGACATTCTACGCATTAACCCACTCGACCACGGCGTGGAATAAGTTAACCAACCTTTTCCCATACCGGTATACTGTACAGTATATAGAAGGGATATGCTACTTGGGGAAGGTAAATTCCACGCCAAGTCGTAGGACCCATGTTTCAGAGTATACGGTACTACAAGGGATTTTTACAATTAAGGAGGTTCACTTTTTGGTCGATTTTTTTTTTTTTTTTTTTCAATTTTACTCCCTAGACCTCCATCAAACTTCAAATGACAACCCTAGGATCCCCTTTCAATATGTATTTGTACATTTTTCGGTAGAAACATTTCCCGGCCGAAGGCCCATTCCTCCTTGGCTTGTTATCGCTCGCCAGGAAAATATCGACACCTTAATGACACGACAAGCTTAAACACTGACAGAGAAAAGGGGCGAAAGTTCTTACAGTCGCCAAAATAATGTGGTGAAACATGAGGGAGAAGGTGGCCTAGAAAAGCGACCTATGTTCCCATAAGCCCACGTTACCCGGGACGATATATTTTCCTTTAATCCTCCTGGCAAGCATAGAGGTATCATATATAGGTATACTATCTCACAGCTACGCTTGAGTTAAGTACTTACTTCGGAACATTGCTGGCTGGGTTATAAACTTACGAAATATTGTCACCCCAAAATCAGGTTCTGTCATTTGTTTTGAGTATATAACTATTAATTGAGTAGTTTTCCTTTTGAATCATGTAACATATATACTGTATATATATATATATATATATATAATTATATACTGTATATATATAGTAATTTACATTGATCATTGTTAGTTAGTTTAGGATAGGTGTGGGCGTCCTTGCGGCGGAGTTTACGTTTGGCCGAGCTGGCAGACATTGTATTCTGTCGAATATTTTCTGTCAGTAACAAATGCGGGGGTTGCGGGTAAAGGACATCCCATCCTGGTCCACAGTTGGGGTCACCCTTGGCACCATCCCTTATGTAAGAGTAAAGGAGGTATCACACGAGACCTTTTATCCTCAACTTTCTATGATCAACATTATTCTGGCAACATGTCTGGGATCTTTTGTACTGGTATCGGAAATTAGACTGATGATAGATGAACTTAGATACCAGAACTGTTTTAAAAGTTGGCCTCAAAAGCTGCCAGACCAGTGTTGAGGATGAATGTTGAGGGAAAAGTGCTCCTGTGATACCATCTTAAGGGGGATTTTTTACTTTTTGTTTTTTACCCTTTCGTGTGATACCATTTAAGGCTGAGATGGTTGCTTTTTCTGGACCCCCTTCTCCCTCATGTTTAGCCCTAATAGTTTTGAGATTTTAAGATGTACGCCCCATTAGTTTGTCGATTTCAAGACCTTTCGCCTTATTTTGTTGTCAATTTTTAAACCATTCGTGCCATTTAGGTGTCGATTTTTTTCCTGGCGAGCGACAGTGAGCCTGTAATTTTTAGAGAAACCGGCCTTTGGCCTTCTGCCGAAAACTGTACAAATATATCTTGAAGGGGGATTGAGGGGGCGTATTTTTAAGCTTGATGGAGGTCTAGTGAAGACATTAAACAATAAATACATAATTAATTAAATAGACCAAACAAATTACCACTACCCCCTTAAGGGGAGGTTTGTAGTGTGCTTCGTAGACCCCTATCCAACATTTAAACAATACCCCCAAGATATATTTGTACATTTTTCGGTAGAAAACTTTACCGGCCGAAGCTCGGCTCCTCCTAAATTACAGGCTGGCTATCACTCACCAGGGAGAAAAGACACCTAAAGAGCACAAAAAGTCTTAATATTGACAAAGAAATAGAGCGAAATGTCTTAAAATCGCCAAACTCAAGCGGCGAACGTTTTAAAATTTCAAAACTAATGGGGTTAAACATGAGGCAGAAGGGGGTCTAGAAAAAAACAATACCTTCCCCTTAACCCTCTTTCAAGCAGAAGACGCCAGGTATTTAATTCAAGCTACCTCCAGACGATATCTATTAAGGGAGCCCACCTCGCTTTTTTTTCTCTTGCTCTCCCTCTCTCTTTGGCGTGTATCCATTCAGCTCCATTCAGCCTACTGTTTTAAGACGTTTACCCCCATCCAGGTGTCAATATTTTCCTGGTTAGCGGTAGCGAGCCAGCATATATATATTTTTGTTTTGATAGCAAGCTAAATTTTTACATTTTTCGATAGAAAAATTTCCCCGGCAAAGCCGGATTTCTCCAAACAATGCTGGCTCGCTATCGCTCGCCAGTAAGAAATTGACACCTGAATGGGGATAAACGTCTTAAAACAGTTGGCTGAATGGGGCCGAATGGATACAAGCCAGGGAAAGAGAGAAAATGAGAGAAAGATAAAAAAAAAGCCGGTGACCCCCCTTAAATTTCGGAGAACATGTCAGAGTGAGATGGTTAATCCAGCTAACCTTTAACCCTTGATACCTAGAGGTCCTTCCTAAATTGAATAAAATCATCTGAAGGTAACTAGCATAACACACAAATGGGCGTACTCTGATAGAAAGGGACAATTTGCGACATGTTTTAATCACAACCCACCAGCAAGTCCATCCCCGTCAATTTAGGTGTCGATTTTTGCTTGGCGAGGCGAACGATAGCGACCCTTGTATTTAAGGGGAACCGGTCTTTGGCCGGTAAATTTGTCTATCGAACAAAATTACACATTTTTCTTGAAGGAGGTTTTTTAAAGCTTGATGGAGGTCTAGGGAGGAAACTAAAACATGATATTTTTTTTTATAACTGAGCCAATAAACACATCTTATACAGGATGTCCCGAAGTAACCGTGCCAAACTTCAGGATATGATTATACAGATGATTCTAAGCATAACATGTTCTATAGCAACAATTCTAAATGTCAATCGTTTAAGAGGTATTGAAGGTTTTATATAGTGTCCTCCCCCACATCGCTGTAATGGACTCTTCCATGTCAAATAGTTTCCAGCTGGTCCAAAGTGAGTTATAATTATTTTGCAACTTCCATAATTATATAATATCTTGATAATAACATGATATAATAATTGCAGTAAGATGGGGATGTGGTAGGCTCTAAGACAGCTAGGGCAGCTTTATGGGGAGATTTTAGAAAATGCCATTTCAACAGGCAATAATTAGCTCTGTACCGAGTATAATTTGAAATGTTATTGATAGAATATTTTATGCTTAAAATAATTTTCCTAAACTAATCCTGAAGTCTGGCACGTCTATTTCGGGACACCCTGTATATTATTGTAATGTGCACTCTTCTTCGCGTCTTAAGGCGGTGTCACTCAAGCAAAATTTAAAGCCATTTTTTGGGAGGGCAATTATGGTCTGGCAGCTTCAAAATATAGGTTTTACCAACATTCAGCCACCTAACATAATCTACCCTCCGTCTAGTTTCAGATACCAATGAAAAAGAACCCTGAAACATTGCAAGAAAAACTTGTTCATCGAAAATTACCAGAAAAAGCGCTCGTGTGACATAGGCTTAAACGCAAGTGTAGCTCTAGCTTTGTCACCCCTTATACTTGAGTTGGAGTTAGTTTTCAGCAACATCCAACAGGCAAGTTACCCCCTTTTGGTATTGATTTGTGTTTTTTCCTTCGTTGCATTCCTTACATAAATGAGGCCCTGTTTTTGTCACATCATATATTTGAATTGGATATTTTTGGTTACATTCCACCCGTGCGTCTGGGCTCATTTATGTAACATAGTATAGCTCTGTTTGTACGCTTTGCCTTAAGGAATTCTGTCTCTAGCTCTGCCACTTCTACAGCCGGCGTCACACGAGGGCATATATCTGATACCACACTCGGAGCACATGTAAATCATTTTCTAAAGAAAATGTTGTTATTCGACCCATGAGAATTCCATTTCACGTTATTATAAAAGTTGTATCTTCTATCTATCTATCTATCTATATGCTCAGGCCCAATCCCCATTTTGGGGGTAGCCAACTCAAGACAGAGCAAGAACAGGGAAAACACAAAAACAACATAAAACAACAAATAAACACAGATAAAAAGCACAAACTCACACACATCCAGGTCACCCAGGAGAAGACCCAGAGACCAGGGTCACCAAGGTCGCTCCAACACTCCCCCGGCCCCCGACCACCCGGAGAGGTTCCGATCTCGGCAGGCAGACATGCAGCGGAGCCAAAGCCACAAGCCCTCCCACCACACTTCCAGGCGCACCCTTCATATTAATCGTCTCCCCGGGCCAGGCGCCTGATGGACTATTATCTAGTCCAACTTGCGCCCGACCCCTTACTCCAAATGACCACGTGTTCACTCAACTATTCACAAGCATTCTCCATTCACTCCTGTCCACCACCACTTCCCCTGCCTGATCTATAGTCATTCCTCTATCATCCAAAGCCTTTCTTACACAGTCTCTCCATCTCAATGGGGGTCTTCCTGCCCTTCTATCTCCCCTTGTACCTGACTCACATATTCTCTTTGTAAGCCTTTCATCTCCCATTCGTTCAACATGACTATACCAGCTCAGCACCCTTCTGTCCACTCTGGCTGACAAATGTTCCTGCTGCCCCACTCTCCTACGTATCTCTTCATTCCTCAATCTGTCTCTACGAGTAACTCCACACATACTCCTCAAGCAGCTCATCTCCATCACATCCAGCCCTCTTTTCTCCTTTTTTTTCAGAGCCCATGTCTCAGCCCCATACATCACTGTTGGCACAACAATTCCTTGATACAGTGCACTTTTTACTTTCACTCCGAGATTTCTCGTCTTCCACATACTTCCCATTGCTCCGAAAACCTTCCTTCCTTCACACACTCTCTGTTTTACCTCCACTTCCATACCTCCACTCCTGCTTATCGTTCCTCCTAGATATTTAAAACACTCTACTTGTTCCAATATTTCCCCATCCAGCCTCACATCTAGATTCACCCTATATGCTCTCCCCTATTACACACCATTACTTTACTTTTATTGACATTCACCTTCAGTTTTCTCCTTCCACAAACCACACCAAACTCTTTGACTACCCGCTGCAGTTTCTCATCAGAATCCGCCACCAATGCTGTGTCATCAGCGAACAGCAACTGATTCAACTCCCAATCTCCACCATTCTTTCCTACTAAACCCAATCCTCTTCCCATAGTTCTCCTTTTCACCTCCCTCACCACACCATCCATAAACATATTAAACAGCCATGGTGACATTACACAACCCTGTCGCAAACCTACCTTTACCTCAAACCATTCACTCAACTCACCATTTCCTACTCTCACACATGCTCTGCTCCCTTCATAAAAACTCTTAACTGCTTCTAACAAATTTCCTCCTATTTCATAAATCCTTAACACCTTCCACATTGCTTCACGGTCCACACGATCATACGCTTTTTCCAAGTCCATAAAAGCCCAAAATATCTCCTTATGCTTCTCTAAATACTTCTCGCATAACTGTCTTACTGCAAACATCTGATCCACGCACCCTCTTCCCCTCCTAAAACCGCACTGTTCTTCTCCTATTGCAACTTCCGTACACTTTATTATCCTCTCTATCAACACCCTGCCATACAGCTTTCCAACCACTGACAATAAACTAATACCTCTATAACTTGAACACTCCTGCCGATCTCCCTTCCCCTTGTACAACGGCACAATACATGCACTCTTCCAGTCTATTGGTACCATTGGCACAGCAAAGCACACATTGAAAAGTCTCACCAACCAATCTATTATCACATCTCCACCCTTCTTTTTACACTCCACAGCAATACCATCCAAACCTTCTGCTTTTCCCGCTCTCATTTGTTTCACTGCTTCTTTCACCTCATTTTCCTCAATCCTTTCATTCATTCCCTGCCACCTGGGTGGCCTGGGTAACCTATCTCCATCCACCTCAGCTTCAATCACTGCTTCTCTTCCATCTCTTGTATTTAACAAAGATTCAAAATACTCGGCATATCTTTTCCTCACTTCAACTGGTTCCACTAGTAATTCTCCATTTACATCTTTCACTGACTCTTCCCTCTTTTGTCCTCCTTTCCTTACTTTATTTACCTCCTTCCAGAACATCTTCTTTCGTTCTTCAAAATTCTCACTCAGCCTTTGACCCCACCTTTCGTTTGCATCTTTTTTCGCTTCTCTAATTTTCCGTTTTGCCTCTCTCCTTTTCTCCTTGTACCTCTCCCATACCTCAACACTACCATCCTGTAAAACCCTCTCAAAACACTGTCTCTTCTCCTCAACTGCCTTTCTCACCGTATCATTCCACCACTCGCTTCCCTTCCTGATACCTTTGCCTCCTACTTTCCTTTTGCCGCATACTACCTCTGCACTTGCTTTCACTCCTTCCTTAAACTGTTGCCATTCAACTTCTACTTCTCTCTCTTCCATCTCTCTCACTTCCATCCACTTTTCATTTAGTCTTTCCTTGTACTCCCTCTCTTTTTCACTCTTCTCTAACTCACTAACTTTTATTACCTCTCTTACTTCACGCTTGTCTCTTATTCTCCTGTAACTCTTAACTCTTAGCTTTCCCTCCACCAGGTAATGATCTGACATACCCTCCGCCTCACCTCTCATCACATTCACATCCAGCAGTCTACACAATCTTTCCCTTGTCACCAGCACATAATCCATCAATGCCCTCTCTACAATCTCTCCCCTCACAAGTCTATGCCAGGTGTACTTGTGTATACGCCTTTTTTTGAAGAACGTATTACCTACACTCAATCTACACTCTTCACATACATTTTTCAGTCTTTCTCCACTCTCGTTTACACCATCCACACCAAAACTACCGATGACTCCCTCAACAGGCTCATTTCCTACCCTAGCATTTAGGTCCCCTAAAACTATAACATTTTCATTTTCATCAAACCCTTGTAGACAATCTCTCAAATCCTCCCAGAAACCCTCTACCTCGTCTAACTCTCTTTCACTTCCTGGTCCATACGCACTTACAAAAACCCACCTTTCACCCTTAAACCGCATTCTCACCCACATTAGCCTTGATGACACCTCTTTCCACTTTTTTATATACTCTCTCAACTCCTCCTTCACAATAATAGCCACTCCTTCTTTCCCCCTGACTCCCTTGTCTACTCCAGATTTTCTACCTATCACGTTTCCAAAATCCACTTCTCCCTCTCCTTTCAACTTTGTTTCATTCAGTGCAAGGACATCATACATCCTTCTTTCAAATAACCTTCCAATATCCTCTCGCTTCTCATTCGTACTACATCCACGCACATTCACAGCTCCTATTCTTAGGGAATTCTCCTAGTTGTATCTTAAATTTAAATAACAAACGCATTGTCACTAATAAACTACCGATTATTAAACAATGGACTATCAAATTATTGAACATACCAGACTCTGGTATTGTTAATTGTATACAAGTGCATCACATTTCTTACATCAGGCTCTGTCTTTGCCAGATATTATCATTTAATTTGTGTTATGATGTTGGCCACAACTCACACTTTTGTGTATTTTGCACTTTTCTTCATCACAGCCTTACGTAAGTTAGGCTCCACCTTTGTCACATGTTATATTATATTTGTGGAGTGGATTTTAGTCACATCCCACTAGCATTGCCCGCAGTCTATGTCACATCGTATATTTCAACTTGTGCTCTTCCTTGTCTCATGACTTTATACATGCTGTTTTCTTATTGTATGTCACAACCCTTACATAAGTGCAGCCCTGTCTAGGTAGCATTTATTATTTTCGCTTTTATTTTTCCTGAGTTGCGTTACGTAAGAGTGTCTCCATCTCTGTCCCATCTTTTACCTTCCCCCGTAGTACCTTATAGCGCACCCGGCCCCTTCACCGTACCTGGCCAAATCTGTGTCTCGTCTATTTATTTTAGTGAGCCCCTTTCTTCCCCTCAGCCTGTGATCTTATCTCTGTCACCCTCTATACTGCACTTCTAACACAGTCACGCCTTAACTCCGCCTACACAAGCTTGGTCAGAACCTTCATTTGGTATGTATGTATGTATGTGTGTAACTAATGTATGTATGTATGTATGTATGTATGTATGTACTCAAGCACATACCCCATAGCTGGGGTTGGCTGACTCGAGACAGAGCCCGAACAGAACCAACATTTAAAATTCCAATTTTTAGGGTCCGGGACCACTTTCGCGTTCCCTCGCACCTTTCTCTGTCTCGACGATTAGGATTTTTTTTACAAGGGGAGGAGGATTCCTAGCCCCCTGGTACCACAATGAAAATGATTAAGGGGAGGTTTTTAGGTTTTTCCGTAGACCTCCATCAAGCTTAAAATTACACCCCCTAGACCCCCTTTTAAAATATATTTGTTATTTTTTCGGTAGAAACATTTCCCGTCCGAAGGCCTGTTCCTCTTAAATTACAGGCTCGCTATCGCTCGCCAGGAAATAATCGACACCTAAATGGCACGACAGATGTTAACATTGACAGAAATGGGGCAAAAATTCTTAAAATCGCCGAATATTTAGCATATTCGTTTTGAGATTTTAAGACGTTCGTTCCGTGTTTGGCGATTTTGAGACCTTTCGCCCCATGTTTGTGTCAATATTAAAACCTTTCGTGCCCTTTAGGTGTCAATTTTTTCCTGGAGAGCGATAGCGAGCCTCTAATTTTGCTACCGAAAAATTTACAAATTTATCTTGAAAGGGGGTCTAGGGGGTGTTTTTCTAAGCTTGATGGAGGTCTAGCGAGGAAACTCAAAAATAACTTAATAAATAAATATATAGACCAAAAACCAAGCACTACCCCCTTCGAATCCCAATATGTCAATGGGAAGATATTATTGGGATGGAATTTGTGGTGTACCTAGTATCAGTGCATTACCACAGCACACCGAAATGCCAAAACAAAATACCCTCATTGTTCCCTGATTAAATAGCACTGTATGAATATTCCCATATTCAAAATATGCTACAGGGGGGCAATGCCTAGTGAGTTAACTGCTCAATAGGTGGCGTTCTGAGACTGAGGGTCCGAGTGTGGGGGATGAGATTGTGAAGCACAGGGGCGAAGCAGCTTCAGAGATTCGGGTTCGGGCCGTGAATGGGTGTTTCGCATGTCTCACTCCCTAGACTGGAACAAGACCTCACGGGCCTCACCGTGTTCAGTGGTAGAGTGTAAAGGCTATCAGCCTATGCCCGAGAGGGAGTAGTTGGAATATAGAAAAAAAAAAAAAAAAAAAAAAAAGGGGAGATGGGCTGTTTTTTGGTCTATTAATTAATTTATTCCTTTATCAACTCTGGGTAAGCAGAGTGGTATCGCCCCCAGTATAGTGGTACATGCCGGCCGAGATGTCTGTCTGTCTGTCTGTCCGAAAACTCCTCCTAGACCGTTCGACGGATTTTCACCAAACTTTACACGAACATTCGGTGCGTGAATACGACGGTAATTAAAAACAGATTTTTTGAATTTGTGCAATCATTTTGATTTTAGGTTAAACAAATTGTTTTGCCCCCCCTTGCCCCCCTCCCTCCCTCGGCCCTCCACAAGTCCTTCCCCCCCCCCCCCCCCAGCAATGATGATGGCGTTCTTGGGGAGAAAACAACTCGCCCCGCATTTGATAGGTTAAGTTAGTTTAGTTGACATTAGAAGCGATGGTAGTAATAGTAGGTGACCCATCGCAGAGTTGGGTATGCCGTTTTGATTTTGGGCAAAAGGCACGTCTACTTTATTTCCTAGTTTCCTCGCTAGACCTCCATCAAGCTTAGAAAAACACCCCTAGACCCCCTTCAAGATAAATCTGTACATTTTTCGGTAGAAAAATGTCCTGGCTGAAAGCCGATTCCTCTTAAAATTTCAGGCTCGCTATCGCTCACCAGGAAAAAATCGACACCTAAATGGCTCGAAAGGTCTAAAAATTGACAACGAAATGGGGTGAAAGGTGTTGAAATCGCCAAATTAATGGGCCGAACTTCGTATAACCTCAAAACAAATGGGGCTTAACACAAGGGAGAAAAGGGTCCAGAAAAGCGACCCATCTTCCCTTAAGAGGTTTAGGCTAGATGGTGTCACATGAACAAGGAGTTTTATTTACTCGGAGTCACAGCATCCGAGTAAGAAATGTGCTATAGTGTCTGTGTGTACACCCTGCCACTAGGTACCAGGGTAAAGACATTGACCTTACATCTTCAGGCCAGGGCACTTGTTTTTATACATACATATATACACACATACATACATACATAAACACACACACACACACACACACACACACACACACACACACACACACCACACCACACACACACACACACACACACACACACACACACACACACACACACACACACACACACACACGCGTACATACATAGACACACATACATACATACACACACACACACATACATAAATACACAAACACACACTATATATATATATATATATATATATATATATATATATATATATGTATGTATATTGAGAGAGAGAGAGAGAGAGAGGCCTGTTACAAATGAAAGAACTTTAATATATTTTCCTTTTTATGCATCCAATTTTTTGTAAGTGTACGATCAATTTGCGGGAGTGGGATTACAAGATATAATTGTTTAGGGGGTGGGTTTCTGGACCCTTTCTCCCTCATGTTTAGCCGCATTAAGTTTGAGGTTGTAAGACGATCGCCCCATTAGTTTGGTGAATCAAGTACACAGTAACAATGTTTAATAATAACTTTGCGTAATAATTCTAATTTATTCAGGATTTCTTAAAATGTAATAATGCAGCATATGATAAGTGTGTAGTATAAAGTAGTGTTGGTTTGTAACATGTGTTCCAATCGGTGGTGGCAAAACTTGTAGCAATGTTGTTACAGTCTATGGGTACTATTATACACACACAATGGCTACAGTGCACTGAAAATATTGGTTTTAACCCTTTGAGTACCAGCGACGTGTGTTATCTTATAGTCTAGCTATAATTAGTCGATATTATGTAGCTCAGGAAGGATCTGCGGTAGTTATAAGGAATTGTGGAGATAGTTTGAAGACTAATTATTGCTAGAAGTCCTTCCTAATCTGAATAAAATCGTCTTATAGTTGCCACAATATAGTGAGAAAAAAAAAAGTCACAGGTACTGTATGGGTTAAGGGCATATTTTTATTTATTTTTGTATTTATATTTATATGTATTATTCTCTTTTGGGTTCCTCCCGAAACCTCCATCAAGCTTAAAAAGATACCCCCAAAACCTTTTTTCGAGATATGTGTATTGATCGGAAGAAAAAGCCCAGCTTAGGTTGTAGGCCCGCCTCCGTTCGCCAGGACGGTCTTAAAATCGCCAAACTAATTGAGCGAATATCTTCTAATCTCAAAACTAAGTGGGATAAACATGAGGGAGAAAGGAGCCCAGAAACCCCCCCCCCCCCACCACCACACACACACTTTAAAATTCCAATAACACAAAACATCTTGTTTTCAGAAACGTCTCACTTGCGAATTTAAGACTATAAGGAGGTTCGAGCCGTAATCATCAAAATACAGCAATGGTGCGAGCTTATGATGGATAAAAACAGCCTTGAATCTGGTTTTATGCATTTACATATGCAGTACAACCGTATTTTGGCTGGTAATTCTGCTGTATATCGATGTCTACAGGTCCAACTTCCTTATAGACCGAAACTCGCAAATAATTAATTGTGTTATTATCTTTGAAAAGTTTCACAATAATGAAACACTTAGGTAACAAAACATATTGGTTACGATATTTGTTATGGGTAAGACGTTGTGGTTTCATTACGAAATGTCTTGGGGATGAAACGTGTCAGGTAGAAAATTGTTTACATATGATAACATCTTTGGTACAACCTTTTGGTTACGAATCGTTTTATAAACAAATAATTTAGTTATAGAAAAAATAGTGTACACAAAGTAGCTATGGTTGTATACAGAACATCATTGGCATAAACAGTTTTAGCTAGGAAATTTTCTAGATGCAAAATGTCGTGGCTATTTTTTAAATGTCCTTGGTAAAAAAACTATTCTGTGTAGAAAATATGTTTGGTGCACAGTTTCTTGGATATCGTATAAAATGTACTTCGGTCCCCCACGACCAACAAATTCAAGTAAACTCGGTTGAATATCAAGTCGACCAAACTAGGAGAATTCGCCATTACACAAACATCGGCTCCAGGTGAATTTAACTTAACTTAAAATAGCCTCACATAATCTAAACTAACCTAATCTTACATAATCTAAGCAAACCTAACTTTATCTTATCTAAGCTAAGCTAAGCTATAATCTAATCTAACCGAATATTTTCTAACCTCATCTAAGCTAACCCAACCTTACCTAACCTATTCCAAGCTAACCTCACTTTACCTAATCTAAACTAACCTAACCTTACTTAATCTAAGCTAACCAAACTTACCTAATTTAACCTAACCTTAACGAACGGTACGAACCTAAGTTTTTTTTTACAAATAGAGGCCGATTTCTCATAAAGGTCGAGTTCTCTTTGGTCGAATTATCTCATAGGTTGAGTAATACCGATTCCCTCCCACCCACCCACCAACATAAACTTCCCATCTCAATCATATTCAATACAAACACGGCATTACAAGAACACTTTTTTGTTCTCTCTTTTTTTTTCGTGGTGGTAGCGGTGGTGATGGCGGTGGTAGAGTTGACAGTTAAGTAAGCAGATCAATGACATATATAGACAGAAAGAAAGACAGATCACCGAACAAATAAGACAATGAGGCAGTCCTGTATACCCACCGCCAAACAGGGACGGACAGACAGACACACCGACTGACAAGAGACTCTTTTGTCCTAATAGTATCCATGTTGTAACCCTAATGATTACTCTCTATGTAAAAGTATCCGTAAAATTAAGAGTAAAAGACCCTAATTTACAACTATTAGGGTCTTATGAATATATTTATTTATTTATATACTTTTTTGTTAAGCTTGATAGAGGCTTAGGGAGCAAACTTAAAAAAAAAGAAACATAATAATAATAATCTAACTTTACCTAATCTAAGATAATCCAACCTTACCTAATCTAAGCTAACATAATCTTACCTAATCTAAGCTAACCTAATGTTACCTAATACAAGCTAACCTAACTTTACCTAAATAAATAAATAAACCACAAAGACAAATATAGAACAATTAAGATAATCTACCAACACTATAGACGCAGATATCCGTGTAAAATATTGACTTTATATTGCTAGAATATAATAAAGCCACCCACTAAAATTTGCCGGGAAAACCGTTCATGTGAATCCAGCCTCTGCAAGCTTCTTAAGGGGGGTCACCGTTTTTTTTTTTTTTTTATCTTTCTCTCCTTTTCTCTCTTTTTCCTGGCTTTTATCCATTCGGCCCCATTCAGCCAACTGTTTTAAGACGTTTATCCCCATTCAGGTGTCGATTTTTTCCTGGCGAGCGACAGCGAGCCAGCATTGTATGGAGAAATCCGGCTTCGCCGAAGAAATTTTTCTATCTAAAAATTTACAAATTTAGCTTGCCGTCAAAACAAAACTATAGATATGCTGGCTCGCTACCGCTCGCCAGGAAAATATTGACACCTGGATGGGGGTAAACATCTTAAAGCAGTAGGCTGAATGGGGCCGAATATATACAAGCAAAAAAGAGAGGTAGAGAAAGAGAAAACAAGCGAGGTGGGCCCCCTTAAAGGGTGCCAGTTTAACGTCAAGTATGGTCGTGCGCAGATTTTTTAGAAGTTTTATGTTCATGTCGACTAACCTCTGGCGAAAACACACACACACACACACACACACACACACACACACACACACACACACACACACACACACACACACACACACACACACACACACACCTATTAACTCCATGTCTTTCTTGTTACAGGCCTGATGATGTGCACTCCCATCCCAATGCTATAATTCACAAAACCAGGTAAGATACAATAATACATCTTGAGTATAGCAAGATTCTGAAACGTCTCCAAACTAAGGTATGTTATAATAAATTAATATAAATACAAATCACAGTATGCAGAGTTTACAAAATCAGATAAGCTATAATAACATTAACTCGTGATAAGCAATGTTTTTTTTTTTTTTTTTTTTTTTTTTTTTTTTTTGTAGCTATATAATTATGTATACATAATTATGAACTCTATAAATGTCTTCCTTAGTCCATCTTTCTCACATACTACGACTAACTATCCTTCTACCTCCACGAATTCAGGCATTTTGACACATTATGTACTGTATGTATGTATATACTCAGGCACATACCCCTTTGCTGAGGGTGGCCGACTCGAGACAGAGCCCGAACAGAAACCTTTAAAGTTCCAATTCTTAGGGTCCGGGACCACTTTCACGTGTCCTCGCCCCTTTCTCTGTCTCGTTACGTAGGAGAATTTTACTTAGTGTCTTGAATTCGTCTATTTGTTAATCTTTCAATAAAAATGACACTATATAGTTACTGGTATATAAAAATGACACTATATAGTTACTGGTATATAAAAATGACACTATATAGTTACTGGTATATTTGTGTTTTAAATGACACTATATAGTTACTGGTATATTTGTGTTTTAAATGACACTATATAGTTACTGGTATATTTGTGTTTTAAATGACACTATATAGTTACTGGTATATAAAAATGACACTATATAGTTACTGGTATATAAAAATGACACTATATAGTTACTGGTATATTTGTGTTTTATCTCCTTAACCCGTGCAGTACCGGTGACGTCCTTCTCGATTATATTCCGGCAACTATTATATGATTTTATTCAACTTAGGAAGGACCTTTAAGGGGAGGTTTTTAGTTCGTTCCCTAGAATTCCATCAATCTTAAAATTACACCCCCTAGACCCCCTTTCAAGATGAATTTGTACATTTTTCGGTAGAAAAATGTCCCGGCTGAAAGCCGGTTCCTCTTAAATTACAGACTCGCTATCGCTCGCCAGGATAAAATCTACACCTGAATTGCACGAAAGGTCTTAATATGGGGTGAAAGTTCTTAAAATCGCTAAACTAATGGGGCAAACGTTTTATGATATCAAAAGCAATGGGGCTAAACATGAGGGAGAAAGGGGTCAAGAAAAAAATCTCTCGAGTGGAGATCTCCCCTTAACGATTAAAAGGCTGCAGACTATCTCGTGTAATCTTTTGAGCTACCACAGATCCTTCCTAAGCTTGATAAGATCGTCTAGTAGTGTCCACCATATGATGCAAAGGACATCACCGGCACTGAATGGGTTAAGGAGAGGTTGTTCTGCCATTCCCTTCGATCTGGTGTTCTTATGTGGCATTAATGGTATATTTTCACTACAGGGGAGGTATTTTTCTGGACCCCCTTCTCCCTCATGTTTAGCCCCACTAGTTTTGATATTTTAAGATGTTCGTCCCATTATTTTGGCGATTCTTATACCCTTCACCCCATTTCCTTGTAAATATTAAGACATTTCGTGCCATTTAGGTGTACATTTTTCCTGGGGAGTGATAGCAAGCCTGCAATTTAGGAGAAACTGGTCTTAGGCCGATAAAAAAAAATTACCGGAAAATGTAAAAACATATTTTATAGGTGTTTTTTGAGCTTGATAGAGGTCTAGGTAGTAATCTAAAAAAACATTTAAGCATATATTTGGGCAAAGATCAAAATCAGGTTGAGATTGGGTCACGTAAGGTATACTAAATAAATTACCCATTTCACCTAACCCTTCAAACTAACTGCGTGAGGTATACAGCATGGCCGCCACTGTAAACCTAAGATAAGGCTGGCCCTGGTTACCAATAGATGGGTTTGTTGGCACGCCTTAGCTACGGAAGCCAAGCAACGTTAGGGACATGTTACGTCAGGTTCGAACCCTGGGTCACCAGTCTGTACTCTCTAGACCTGTTGGAGAGAGGTAGAGAGGTTTTCTGGATCCTCTTCTCCCTCATGTTTAGCCCCATTAGTTTTGACATTTTAAGACTCTCACCCTATTAATTTGGTGATTTTACACCACTTTGTGCTATTTAAGTGCCGATTGTTTCTTGATGAGCGATAACGAGCCTGCAATTTAGTAGCAGTTTTATACCGAAAAATACACACGTTAATATATATTGGGGGCGTTATAAATTAAAGCTTGATGGAGGTCTAGGGAGGATATATATATATCCCCTTAACCATTCTCATTGGCTATTTTTCCAGAACTGTTGGAGTGAACATTGTCGAAATGTAGATTAATCCAAAGTATATAACATGATGGAATAGCTTAATTTAATGTAGTCATTGAAACAAGATCAAGGACGTTATCACCTCGTGTGAGGTTTTCAACAATTAGATACAACGAATCAAGGATGCCGTCCTTCAAAAAAAAAAAAAATATATAGGCCTATATATATATAAAAAAAAATACATTTATATTTGTAGATTCACAATGCTAAAATAATTAAACCTCCCATACCTGTTGACTCGTAAAGTGACGATGCCCCTTCCAGATGAAGGTGTACAGTTTTTATTAGAAACATGTCTTGGCCAAATGTCGATTCCTGTCGACAGGACCACCCCCTCCCTATCCCCCCCACCCCCCTCCTTCCCTCCCCCCCCTCCCAGCTCCGCCCCCCCCCCCCCCCCCCCCCATAAAAAACGTTGCTAACGCAACGTTAGTTTTATAGCCTTTTTTTAGGCCCCCTAGGCCTATTTTAAAGGGCTCGCTATTGCTCGCCAGGAAATTTCTTGAGCTTCTCAAAAACACATCTGTGAGGATGACATTTGAAATTTATCTAGCTTTTACATGTAGCTTAAAGGTAACATCTAGTCAGTAGTCGTGGTAAAACACCACTTCCACACACTCTTCATTTCTCAAGGATTTTCTCAGGACAAGGTGGACATAAACTGCATCTATAGTGGTGGAGAGTGGATGTGGTGGAGGTAGTGGTTCAAGTGGTGGAGGGTGAATGTGGTGGAGGGTGGAGGTAGTGGAGAGGACACCATAAATCACTTGTAGTGGTGGTGGGCGTGACAGAAGGTGTTCTTTCTCCATTTTTTACACGCCCTCGCTAGCCTGCCTTAGTTTGCATCTTTATAAGGTTGGCTCTTAATTTACGACTTATCACATCGTTATCATCATATCCATAATCATCATCCCCACTATTAATATCATCATAATAATATATATATATATATATATATTATACAATGACACAATAATGTATATGCTTCTGGATTCTGCGAAAGTCTTAATGGTACCTGATTGGTTCCCAGACGTTGTACAGTAGCTGTGGAAGGTCCATGCCTAGGCTCCCTCCACAACATTATTATCCTCACATATATATCAACAACTCCAGGAAATCAAGGAACTTTTGTCGTACAGTATTTAGATACTTTTTAACAGAAATATATTTGTTTATGGCAATTTGATGTTTTCATATTAATTATTATTTTTGCGGTATGACCCTGCCAGACCTCAAACTCGGGTCAGTAGCGCAGCAGCCCAACACCAAACCAACTTACTTAGGACGATAATAGTTTCAAAATATAAATAACATCAAGTAAGGATAAAATATACATAAAGAGCTAGAATAGGAAACAATTTAATAATCCAATTTATACTTCATACTCAATAACTCGACCCAACTACTATCATTAATCTATAATATCAGTTATAAAGAGGGTACACAACTATTAGGCATGCATTTAAATTGTACGTTCAATTTATTTAATGCATTTTGATACATAATGATTTTAATTACTTGTGAAAAATCAATTGTCCCTCTTTATTGTTATTCTTCTGGGCGCTCGTTGATCGGGTGGTTATAGTGCTCTGTACATTGACCAGAAGGTCAACCTGTAGTCTGGGGGAGGTTCGAATCCACTCCGGAGCTAGTTGAGATTGTGTGATTTGTCGAGTTTGAAGGAAGGCATGGAAAGTGTGTTATCCTTTAGCCTAGAGGGCAAATTAAAGTATATTGCTCGATAGTGGCAAAATCATGCTAAATCAAGATTGTCATCCAACTATTTATATTGGCTGTACTTACAATAAATATCAAATACTAAACATTTCCGATGTTTTTTTTTTTTTTTTTTTTTTTTTTTTTTTTTTTTTAAAGAATGGTCGAAGGTATAACTCCCAGGAGGCTCATCAATTAGTACATACCTAATTATAACTTCCAGGATTTCATAATTTAATTTTTCATCCACATTGGTGTCAAATAAATTCCTAAGTTTTTAGGGCAGGTTTTGGGGATTTTTCTGGACCCCCTTCTCCCTCATATTTAGCCACATTAGTTTTGAGATTTACGACTTTTCACCCCATTTCTTTGTCAATATTTTAAGACCTTTCCTGTCATTAAGGTATCGATTTTTTTTCCGACAAATAATAGGGAGCCTGTAATTTAGGAGGAACCGGCCTTAGGCCGGAATATTTGTTTACCGAAAAATGTACAAATCTATCTGGAAAGGAGGTCTTGGGGGTGCATCTTTTAAGCTTGAAGTAGGTCTATTTGGTATAATGGCAGTACTATACCCGGTTAACATACAGTAAGGCTAGAAAGGTGTATCACTATCAATATACCCTATTATCTCATATACCTTTATTATACCTTGTTATCTTTACAGTGCATTTGTTTTGTTGTTGTTCAGAGGAAGCATGATATGTCACCATGTATATTTTAAGCGGGGTTTTATGGTCCTCCTTCTCCCTTATATTAGCCCAATTAGTTTTGACATTGTAAGACATTTCCCTCATTAGGTTGACGATTTCAAGACCTTTCGTTCTCGGTTATTTTTCTTTTCTTTTCTGGCGAGTAAGAGCGAGCCTGCAGTTTAGGAAGAACCGGCCCTCGGCTGCGGCATTTTTCTACCGAAAAATGCACACATTTATCTTGAGGAGGGGGTCTTGGCCCTTGGGGTTATTTTTTTAAAGTTTGATAAAGGTCTGGGGTGGAAACCAAAATTAGGTAAATGTATATAAAATAAATAGTAAATAGATATGTAAACAAACAAATAAATACTAATTTTCCCTTAATATACGGAGCTAAAATTGAGTGTGTAGATACAAAATATCCCCACTGAAAGTCCTGTGCCACATGAGAGCCAAAAGTGCATACCCAACCCTGCGAAGCCAACACTGACGCAAGCTTAGCCAGTAGTAGGTGTTGTTCGTTGATAGCCAGCAATCCCTCAACGACAAACTTAATGAAGCCATAGAACTCTTAAATTCTGATCTAAATACTATCTCCAATTGGGGCAGAGAAAACCTTGTTACCTTTAATGCTTCCAAAACCCAATTTCTCCATCTATCTACCCGTAAGGAGCTCCCAGCGGACTATCCCTTATTCTTCAACAATACAAAAATCAATCCTTCATCTTCTCTCAATATTCTTGGTGTCTCTTTTTCTTCTGCTCTCAGTTGGAAGGACCATATTACCAGTCTTTCTAAGGCAGCCTCCCAGAAGCTGGGTGAGCTCAACCGCCTTAGGGGGTTCTTTTCCCCTGCACAGCTTCTTGCTCTGTACAGGGGCATAGTGCGTCCTTGTATTGAGTATTGTTCACATGTGTGGGGAGGTTCCTCTCACACCGCTCTCCTAGACAAAGTTGAAAGGAAGGCCTTTCGTATCATTAACTCCCGTCCACTCACCAACTCTCTGCATTCTCTCTCTCTCCGCCGCAATGTTGCATCTCTTTCGCTATTCTATCGCTACTATAATAATCAGTGTTCCTCAGAGCTTTCCTAGTGTATACCACCTCCTTTACGTAGGGCACGTGGTACCCGTCTTGCAACTCAATCCCGCCCCTACTCTGTGCAACTCTCCAACCCAAGAGTGAAACATTACTCTCAAACTTTCTTCTACTCAACAGCTGAGCTCTGGAACTCTCCCAGAATCAGTCTTTCCCTCTTCCTATGACTTAAATTGCTTCAAACTCCGTGTGTCCAGGCATTTTGGCCCTAACGTCCCTTGATTTTGGCCCTGTCACTCTTTCAACTATGGGAGAGGCACTCGCTATAGGCAGTTCTGCCTTTTGCCTCCCTCAATCATATATAAAAAAAAAAAAAAATCTATTTTATATTATTGATGAGAGAGTGAGAGAGACGGCGAGTGAGATAGATAGATAGATAAATAGAGAGAGAGAGAGAGAGCGAGAGAGAGAGAGAGAGAGAGAGAGAGACGGCGAGTGAGATCGATAGATAGATAAATATAGAGAGAGAGAGAGAGAGAGAGACGGCGAGTGAGATAGATAGATAGATAGATAGAGAGAGAGAGAGAGAGAGAGAGAGAGAGAGAGAGAGAGAGAGAGATAGGGGGGGGGGGCGAGTGAGATAGATAGATATAAAGAGGTTATAATAGGTCCTCATTATAATGCACTAAGGCATCATTACAAAGGCACACACATATACTAAGTACCTTATTTACAGCCTTAGCATTATAAGAAATAGCAAGCTACAGAGGAGTACAAGGGAAGGCAAGCAACAGATATAGTGATCCTTATTAGGCTGATTGAACCTAGTATGCAGAGAGAGGGAGAGGGGGGGGGGGGAGGTTAAGGGGCGATTTTGATTTACTTGTTTTTTATCTATTTATCATGTTTTTTTAGTTTCCTCCATAAACTTCCATCAAGCTTACAAATATGCCCCCAAGACACCCATTTGAGATAATTGTGTACATTTTTCGGTAGAAAAATACCTCCTAACTTGCCATCTCGCTATCGCTCGCCAGCAAAAATCGACACCTAAATGGCACGAAAGGCTTTGAAATTGACAAAGAAATGGGGTAAAAAGTCTTAATATCGCCAAACTAATGGGGCCAACGTCGTAAGATCTTGAAACAAATGGGGCTAAACATAAAGGAGAAGCTGATACATTAAAAATAGATAAATAAATAAATAAATATAAAACTAATACAAATCTTCCTCTAATAGGTCTTCATTATAATACACTAAAACCGGTATCACACGAGAGCTTTTATAGTCAACATTCGATTATCAAAACAAAATCTGGTAACATTTCTGGAATATTTTACACTGTTATCGGAAACTAGACTGATGGTAGATAAATATAGGTAGCCGAAATATATTAAGTGTTGACCTCAAAAGATGCCAGACCAGTGTTGAGGATAAATGTTGAGGGAAAAAGAGCTCGTGTGATACTGGCTTAAGGGAGCATCACAGAGGCCCACAATAAGGCTAAGATACTGAGAGCCTTATTTACAGCTTTAACATCATAAGAGACTGTACAGGGGAGGTCAAGGGAAGGCAAGCAACAACAATAAAAACAACAACAACAACAGATGTATTGATCCTTACAGGGATGCTTCAATCTAGTATGCAGAGAGAGAGAGAGAGAGAGAAATAGATAGAGAGAGAGAGAGACTTACATAGATATACATAGATACATTGACTTCAGTCTTTACGATGCAAACCACAGGTGAACAGGACTTATTTCTTGGAGAGAGAAAGAGTGAATTGAATTGAATTAAGTTTATTTGCTCATACTTTTACAAAATGTATAGAGTGTGTGTGTGATTGAGAGAGAGAGATAGTGAGGGCGAGACGAGAGGTATATATATATATATATATATATATATATATATATATATATATATATATATATATATATATATATATATATACCGTATAAAGAGAGAGAGCGATATAGATAGATATACAGTATAGAGTGTGTGAGTTAAACCCATGCTAACCTATGTAAAAGAGAGAAGGAATAGCAAGGCATAGTTGACATATAACAGAGTGAGAGAGACGAGGAAGGGGGGGAGAGAGAGAGAGAGAGAGAGAGAGAGAGAGAGAGAGAGAGAGAGAGAGAGAGAGAGAGAGAGAGCCACACACCCCTCTCTCCCTCTCTCTCTTTCTCACAGACCACTCTTGACGTATCAACCTCAAGTTATGTAACGCCCGTCTCTCTCTCTCTCTCTCTCTCGCTCTCTGCGCTATATGTCAGGATGTAATCAAGAGGCCTCGTATCTGGGCACATTTTGTACCATTGTAATGTTCGCTTTGGTGCCATAATAAGTATACAAATATATCTATCCCTCTCTATCCCCATATGTACTGTATATATAATTATGTACTCATAAATACCTCCATGGGATTCGAACTCTATCCACTTAGGTCATGAGAGGAAGGCTAACCCCCATACCAAAAACACACAAGGTATCGTTGGTACAAATGTAAAGCCTTCCTCTCGTATCCTGAGTGGTTAGAGTTCGAATCTCAGAGAGGTATATGCGAGATTTTCCACATGAGACCATCATGTGTTTTAAGATATCTATATGTGTATGTGTTTATTATTTACGCATCACATTTTCTATATTCTATTTTCCTCTACAATTTTGCTCTTCATATATTTTGTATTTATCTTACGTTTCCTCTTCCCATTTTCCTTTTTGTTGGTGCAAGAAGTTTTTCCTAAGCTTACAGAAACTAAGACTATGTAGGGAAACGTTCTTCATAAAGCCTATAACCTAATTATAATTGAAAGACTCTTGTCTTCGTAAGATAATTGATGTTTTGTGGTTATAGTCGTGTCATAGTCTACAGTATAATATACATATATGTATATTTATACCATAATAATTATGATACATGCCTAATGCCATACCTTGCAATGATTGCTGTTTTCAAAGTTAAATTGTCTTCGACGTCTATTATTACCTCCACCAACGAAGTTGGACAAAGGTAATGTCACCCCAGTTTGTTTGTTTGTCTGCAAACAAGATTTCTCCAAATGTTATGAACCAATTTTCACGAAATTTGGTGGGCAGATAGGATATGCTACACGGCAGAAGTTACTCAGTTTAAGAGGTGATTCGGATCATATCCTGGAACTTAGATCCAGAAGAAAATTTAGGCCTATGCTAATAATGGTAAAGCACCAGCCAGTGTAGGCAGAGGAATGACCTGTACCGAGTACCCCTCTACATTTTCACTGCGTTTTTCCATAGCTTAATGGACCTTGTACACTCTAGGCTAGGTCATTAATTGTGGCCTTAAGTTTTCCAAACTTTCCCGAACTTAATCGAATGATCTCATTACGTATTTACGTAATAAATACATTTCGGAAGTTAATTTTTGTTTTTGTTTTTTTTATTTATTTATTTGTTTTCCCCATGGGTTCGTATTGGGCCATGATTAGTGTCTTAAAGTGTACTGTGAAGTAAATAGAGGATAATAAAAACATTTCGTTGTGCCTTGAATTAATTACTAATAGCCAGCCTCTCAGCCTATGCCCGAGAGGGAATAGTTGGCTTATAGAAGAAAAAAAAATACCGTATTTGGCATCGTAATTAGCCTACTAGTGTAAACTGATGCTATTAGCAGATATATTTATCTCCATACAATAGTTTGATAGCAAATTTTATACACCTTATCTTGGTTTCCATTATTATTGTTAATTTATATTTATTATATTGTTTATTTATATTGGTCTGTACAATTAACGTAATCTTTATCCAAGCCATTGTGTTGGCTATCTCTCTCTCTCTCCTCTATCGATCTATTTGATATATATATATATATATATAGAGAGAGAGAGAGAGAGAGAGATAGATAGATAGATAGATAGATAGATAGATAAGAACACATTCGTCCTCGGTTAATATTTTCACTTCAAGTTTTCCTCTTTGTCTCTTCCCGTGCGTCTTATCTCTGAGGTTATCCTTTATGCTGTCTATTCCGATATCGCTTCTTCCCTCATTCGTCCCCTACTCCCATAAAAGTGACTCTCTCTCTCTCTCTCTCTCTCTCTCTCTCTCTCTCTCTCTCTCTCTCTCTCTCTCTCTCTCTCTCTCTCTCTCTCTCTCTCTCTCTCAAACCTACACTTACACACGAAGATATGCACAATGCAGTTATTTTCGAAGTCTATCTCTCTTTGTGTCTATTCTTTTTAAACACACGTACACATACAAATACACATTTATATAAACAAGCCGAAGTACATAATAACAAAAAAGCATCAAACACAAACATATCAATAGGCACGCACGCACAAATATAAAACACACACACATACACAAACACACACAAACAAATATGCACACACACACACACAAACAAATAAACACACACACACACACACACAAATAAACACACACACACACACACACACGCCTGGTTACGTGTGCACCCCCTCTAGAGTTAGGCCTATTGAGAGACCTTGGCCTTGCCAGGGTAGTCACGTTGAAAGGCTCACTGGTAGAGAGAGAGAGAGAGGGATACAGAGTGTGTGTGTGTGTGTGTGTGTGTGTGTGTGTGTGTGTGTGTGTGTGTGTGTGTGTGTGTGTGTGTGTGTGTGTGTGTGTGTGTGTGTGTGTGTGTGTGTGTGTGTGTGTGTGTGTGTGTGTGTGGGTGTGTGTGTGTGTGTGTGTGTGTGTGTGTGTGTGTGTGTGTGTGTGTGTGTGTGAGTGAGTGAGGGAAGGGAGTTCTCGTGTGAGAGAGAGAGAGGGATAGAGAGAGAGAGAGAGAGAGAGAGAGAGAGAGAGAGAGAGAGAGAGAGAGAGAGAGAGAGAGAGAGAGAGAGAGAGAGAGAGAGAGAGAGAGAGAGAGAGAGAGAGAGAGAGAGAGAGAGAGAGAGAGGAGAGAGAGAGAGAGAGAGAGAGAGAGAGAGAGAGAGGAGAGAGAGAGAGAGAGAGAGAGAGAGAGAGAGAGAGAGAGAGAGAGAGAGAGAGAGAGAGAGAGAGAGAGAGCCGAATTGAATAGGTATAACTTAATAAACATCCAAATATTACACAGAAATAGATATGTTGGTTACATAGCCTAGTAGATGCTCAGGTATATTGATCTGCTTATCTGAGAGAGAGGTTTGACTTAATAACCTGTATTCACTGCCCAACACAGTGGATGCGGGCAGAAATTAATAATACAATACATTGTTTAATATACAATAATTTGTTTGATACATACAATAATTCAACTACAATTGGACACGAAATATTATTGTGTTGGCCATGTTTAACCTGGGCCTATTTTACTAATTATAAAAACAATACAAACAGTACAGTTGGTTGAGGTAAGAGTCCAAGATAAACCTCGTTCACAGGAAAGCTTGACTACAACTTATACAGTGCTAGAGAGAGAGAGAGAGTACAAAGGAGTACAAAGGAGTACAAAGGAAATCAAGCAACAACAGGTCTAGTGACCCTTCTAGGCTGCTTGTCCTCCAAAACACTGAGGATCAAGTGTCCAAACAGTGGTTTAGAGTGGGTAAGGGAACATTGGAAAGGGAACTACTGCCCTAGAACTAATGTCCGTGGCAGGATTAGGAAGTTAGTAGGGGACAGATGGGTTAGTAACTGAGGGGGGGATAACAAAGTTATTCATTACAAAACGCAGTCAGTCGCGGGTTTGATGCGAGATATTTGTCTAAGCGGAGTTTAAATGAATCAACGGTGCTGCAGTCTATAACGTCTCAGGGAAGCCCATTCCACAAGTTGACAACTCGATTGAAGAAGAAATTCTTAGATTCGTGTGAGTTAAAAGATTTACCAATAATTTTGCAACCGTTTCCCCGCGTGTAATTAGATTGGTCGATAGTGAAGTACTTACTACAGTTCATATTGTCGATGTCTTTTATGATTTTGAATACTTGAATTAAGTCACCTCTTATCTGCGCTGGGTTAAAGGAAATAGATTTAATTCTCTAAGACGCTCTTCGTATGGTTTGTTCTTTAGGCTAGGTATCATTTTGGTAAATGAGAGAGAGAGAGAGAGAGAGAGAGAGAGAGAGAGAAAGAGAAAGAGAAAGGGGTAAAAGGGGTGAACTGCCAAGAGGAGAGAGGATAAAAGAATGTGGAGGGAGGGAGGGAGCTACCAGGTGGTGGTGGAAGAATGTGGAGGAGGTGGTGGAAGGGGGGGAGGAGGTAGGGGGAAGGTAAAGAGGAGGGGAAGGGGAAGGGGGTATCTGGATGGGAGGAGGAGGTGTGGAGGGGGGCATGTAGGAGAGGGAGGTATGGAAAGGGAGGGGGGATGTGGAGGAGAGGAAGGTAAAGACGAGTGAGGGGGGATTGTGGAGGGAGGGAGGGGGGAAGGGGTGTAGAAGGGAGGGGCATATGGAGGGGAGAGGGGAAGTATAGAATGACCGGGTGGAGGGAGGTGGATAAAGGGGAGGAAGGGTGGAGTTAGTAAGTGGAAGGGGTGCGGTAATAGTGGAAGATAGGGTGGAATAATATCTAAGTGGTAATACTGATAAGAGACGTGTCGAAAATTGTAGTAACTGTAGGTGGAGGAGTGTGGATGATGGAAAAAAGGTAAGGAAGGTGGATTTTTTATGTGGAGGGGTGTGGCAGATATTACACCAGAGTGGAATTAATTAAGGAGATTGAGTTCCTATAATTTGTCAGATGAGGAAACAGTAATGTATACACTGTCAAACATTTTGGGTTTAAAGACAGTATGAAAAATGTTTATAGTATCAATAATTATATACCCACATAAGCGATATTACTATATATATATATATATATATATACAGTGATTTTATTTGCATTTGTGTAACCCCGTATGTTTTTTCAGTGTAGGGGTATGAAGGGAAAAGTGGTGAAGTTTCTGTCTATACTGTTAACCGCTTAAGGGGAGGTATTTAGTTTGCTCCCTACGTTTTCATCAAGCTTAAAATTACACCCCGTAGACCCCCTTTCAAGATAAATGTGTACATTTTTCGGTAGAAAAATGTCCCGGCCAGAGGCCGGTTGCTTTTAAATTACAGGCTCGCTATCGCTCGCCAGGAAAAAATAGACGCCTTAATGGCACGCAAGGTCTTAAAATTGACATAAATGGGGCAACATTTCTTAAAATGTCAAAACTACTAAGGCAAACGTCTTAAAATCTCAAAAGCAATGGGGCTAAACATGAGGGAGAAACGGGTCCAGAAAAAAATCCCTCGAGTGGAAATCTCCCCGCAGTGAAAGGCGTAATAACTATCTCAACCATCCCTCTGTGTTCCACAATGTCCTTCCTAAGTTGAATAGAGTTGTATAATGATAACCAGAATAAACTGTTAAAACGTGTCATAATCCTGCAGGGGTTAAATTCGTGTGTTCAAAATAGAACCCTTGAAGGGGGTATCACACGAGAGCTTTGACCATCAACATTTTCCCCGCAAAATTTCTGGGATATTTTGCACTGGTATTGGAAACGAGACTGAAGCTAGATTAATTTAGCTGAAAGAAATATTACAAAAGTTGACCTCATTAGCTGCCAGACCAGTGTTAAGGATAACAAAAAAGCGCGCGTGTGATACCGGCTAAAGACTAATGAAAAGTAGTACATATAATTAATATGTAATATACTGTATAATCGTTGGGTGTAACATTTTCAACTACTTTTCTTTTCTTTTTCAAGCACTTTGCACACCCTAATGTTTAAGCGTTATACATTATGTTTATATAATTAATGGAAAATTAGTTAAATGTTTTAAAACACTGTTCAATTTCACCAATTTTGAATGTTATAAAACAATCCTTCGTTATATTCTGGCTATTAGTATACGATTGTGTTAAGATTAGAAGAGTGACATGGTTAATCAAGATAGAGTTTACCCATTATATAATGCTAGAGGTCCTTCCAAAGCTGTGCAAAATCATCTAATAGTAGCCATATGTAGATGCAAAATACGTTATCACACTGAAAGCGTTAATACATTATATAATATGTATCAGTTTCGCTACAATCAGAGTTTTGAATTTTGCTCTCACTAATATAACCGTGTACTTCTAGATCCATACCATCCAATTTTTAGAGGGAGGGTTCATAGGCCCGCTATTAATCAAAGGGGTATAAGCTATCACATTTAAGGGTAGAATTTTGTTTTATTTGTGATTATTGTTAATTTAGTTTCCTCCCTAGACTTCCATCAAGCTTTAAACAACAAGCCAAAGACCCTTTTTCGAGATAAATTTGTACATTTTTTGGTAGAAAAATGTCCCGGCCGAAGGCCGATACCTCCTGAATTGGCTATATTTCAACTACACCTAACGCCATCTGGATCCCGTGGTTGTATTAAGTAAAAAAGTATAAAGACATTTAGGAGATTTCGCTCTAATGGTAATTTTGTCACTGCTTGTTTGACAATTCTAGCTGTAAGCAAATTTTATTGAAAATGTGAAAATTCGTTTGCCTTTCGAAGCTTATCCTTTGACAGTTTTCACAATGTATGATTTAAATTAAGTAAATTAAAATTTATCTTATTTCTATATTTATACGGAGGTAGGAAACCTCTACGTGGTGTTAACAAACGAATATAGCAACGCCGACAATAATTATGAACAACAGAATGGTTTTATTTATTAACCAAACAGCCTTGATCGAAAGTTTATCAGTGTTGTTGTGGTCGTATAGCAATCTACGGTTATCTGAGTAATGCTGCATATGATATTGACCACAGTAAATCCATAATTACATAAAACAAAACAATGAGAAATGCAGTACTCTGTATCGACGAGTTTTCGATCGCGTGAACACAATTTCGGCTCATGTTATGATAGTTCTAATATTTATAAATGCACTATATAATGCAATCATTTTTAAAAATTACATTCATGTAGTACTTGCTAATGCAAAATGTCAACAATGCCGACATCTTTGAAATCTGTCTACTCTTCTTCTTTCGTCATTAATTGGTAGTTGCAATAATCTTAATTGCAGGCTCGCTGTCAATCGCCAGTAAAAAACTTGACACCGAAATGGCACAACTGGTCTTAAACTTGACAAAGAAATGGGACAAACGTCTTAAAATTCTCAAAACCGTATATGACCACCAGCACGAGGAAAATGGCGGAACAGCAATGGATTCACCAGTGGCAGATCCCTTTTATAACCATTTTAACCCTTTCAGTATTGTTGCCGTCCTATTAAATTGAGTATGGCTACGTTTAGACAATTATATTTTAATATATAAAGGGCCTCCAGGGATTTACAGGATGAGGACCTTTTACCAAGCATATTTGTTTGATAATAATTAGAAAAACGTATTTAGAACGAACATTTCGTCATCTGAACATAGATGAAACAAATTTTTGTTATTTATTATAGAAGATCAAATAGAGGTAATATTGACATAGTCTGTACTAGATAATGTAGTATAAGTATTGTGTGTTTATTATTTTAGGCCAGAAATCTTGACCCCTAATCTCTGTAACTCAAAAGGGGGTACAACAAATGGGCTGTAAATTTGCATGGTTATTCCCTGGTTAACTCATCCCTAATTGTAGAAATGATTACCGTAAAATGGCCTATCTTCGGTCAAGGGGGTATACTTCGGACATTTCTGGATAAAATTATATATGGTACAGTTATGAAAAAAATGACTGTGCATTATGGAAGAACACCTCAGACAGACTTGTTTTTCCAGAACATCATGTATCTATCCCATAACTGCGGTTCATTATATTTTGTTTCCAGAATGTCCAAAATGACCTCCCAGTCCAAAGTTACGTCATGTTACCGGTACATTAAACTTTGTTATAGTTATAGAGGTTAAGGGGAGATGGTCGGTATTTCTGGACCCCCTTCTCCCTCATGTTTAGCCCCATTAGTTTTCACAATTTAAGACTTTTGGCCCTTTAGTGTGGCAATATTTAGACCTTTCGCCCCTTTTATTTGTCAATAATAAGACTACCCCCTTCTCCCTCATGTTTAGCCCCATTAGTTTTCACATTTTAAGACGTTCGGCCCATTAGTTTGGCACTTTAATTACCTTTCGCCCCTTTTCTTTGTAAGTATTAAGACTTTTCTTGTCATTTAAGTGTCGATATTTTCCTGGCGAGCGATAGCGAGCCTGTAATTTAGGAGGGTCCTGACTTCGGCCGGGGCATTTTTCGAAAAAAACAAAAATAATGCAAATATTCTTAATGGGGGATTATAGGGTTGTTTTTGAAAGTTTAATGGAGGTCTAGGAAGGAAACAAAATAACAATACATAAATGACAAATCGACGAAAACAAAAATCTTTCCCCCATAACGGATAACATTGTTGGCCTAATCATAATGAATAGAGTATAGTTTAAGATCACGTTCGTCTTTAATAGAGTATAGTTTAAGATCACGTTCGTCTTTATGTATTGTATTTTAGCTTATCGTTATGTTTGTCCTATTTGTCTCTTCCTGGGTTACCTACCTTGCCTGTTATTCCTTTATTCTGACCTCCCTTCTTCCCTGCTTCGTTCCCTACGCTCGTAAAAGTAACTCTCTCTCTCTCTCTCTCTCTCTCTCTCTCTCTCTCTCTCTCTCTCTCTCAGCGATATCTCTCTCTCTCTCTCTCTCTCTCTCTCTCTCTCTCTCTCTCGCTCTCTCTCTCTCTCCTCTCTCTCTCTCTCTCTCTCTCTCTCTCTCCTCTCTCGTCTCTCTCTCTCTCTCTCTCTCTCTCTCTCTCTCTCTCTCTCTCTCTCTCTCTCTCTCTCTCTCTCTCAGCGATATCACTTTGTTTCGGAATTTAAAAGATACATTTGCTCCAGTCAAGCATAACAGAAATCCTTGAAACTTTTTTTTTTTTTTTTTTTAAAGAGACTATGAACGGAGGAAGGAAAAACACAGATAAAACAAAAAGGTCCATGTGCCTAAAGGCATCCTCCATTCATAAAATGTTTGTAACAACTGGATTTAAACATTTGCAGATTGTAAGTTTGTGGAAAGCAATTCGAGGGAAGTGAATTCCAAAGAGTAGTAGCTCTGGGGATAAATGAATTCTGATAAGCAGAAGTTCTGCATTGTGGAGGAGAAAGTGTAAATTCATGGGCGCTCTCAGCTGCCCTAGTTCTACGCGGGAAGATGTGGAGAGGCGGCACAATTTGAAGCAAGTTCCTCGGAACAATTGCTGTGAAAATATCTGTAGAATAATGCAAGGGATGCAACGTTTCTTCGTATGGATAATGTAGGAAGGTCCTGTGTGATTGCAGGGTTATTGATTAATCTAATAGCTTTATTTTGAATTTTGTCCAACTGCCTCAATGCAACCACTCCACTTCCACCCCACAGAGGTGAACAGTAATCCATCTGAGAACGCACATGACTTATATATCATGGCCAACTGCTCGTCAGTGAAGAATTCTCGAACTCTGTCTAGACTCAGATACGTTTCGCCGATAAAACTACTCATTTAAGGGGGGTCACCGGCTTGTTTAAATTTTTCTCTCATTTTCTCTCTTTCCCTGGCTTGTATCCATTCGGCCCCATTCAGCCAACTGTTTTAAGACGTTTATCCCCATCCAGGTGTCGATTTCTTCCTGGCAAGCGATAGCGAGCCAGCATTGTATGGAGAAATCCGGCTTCGCAGGAGACATTTTTCTATCGAAAAATTTACAAATTTAGCTTGCTGTCAAATCAAATATATATATATGCTGGCTCGCTACCGCTTGCCAGGAAAATATTGACACCTGGAGGGGGGTAAACGTCTTAAAACAGTAGGCTGAATGGGGCCGAATGGCTACAAGCCAAAGAGAGAGTGAGAGAAAGAGAACCAAAAAGCGAGGTGGGCCCCCTTAACACCGACTATATTTGTGTACTATGTGATTATATTCTGCTGAAGATTACAAGGTACGGGATATTAGAGGTAGAAATCATCCTAGAATAGATATTTTACAAGTGTAGCCTACTCAAAGCTAACCTGGCAGAAATAGGTAAAGTAACGTTGCTTTTCTATACATTTATATGGCTAATATTGAATAAAAGCGGCGTCACACGAGCAGTTTAGAAAGGCAGTATAGGAAATATAGCAAGATAGGTTAGTTTGAATACACTTTAGTATGGTATTTATGCCAATGTTGTGACGCAGATACAATTGCTGCTAAAAGCTCTCGAGTGACGCCAGGTTGATGTCTTCAAATTACTGCACATAAACAATTGAAACACTTTAATCTGCGTTTTATTTTTTATTTTTTTTTTTTTTACAGTGTAGGCCTAGCGGCCCTAGCAAATAAGGTTAAGGGAGTGCATTTCTGGACTTGCTTCTCCTAATTCATGTTTAGCTTCATTAGTTTTGAGATTTTAAGAATTTTACCCCATTAGTTTGACGACTTTAAGACCTTTCACCCATCTCTATCAATTTTAAGACCTTTCGTGCCTTTTAGGGGTTGATTTTTTTTCTGGCGAGTGATCTAGCTTAATTTTGCGTACTAATTAGATCATTCTACTTAAAACAGGGAGGTACAAATACATTTTATGTCCTAGCTTATGTTAGATGACTTTATTCAACATAGAGATGTCACACAGTGCCTTAGTGTTCAAGCTATATACTGTATTACTGCGTTGTACCCCAAGACTTAGATTACCACATTTTCATTTTAGGGTAACAACAGACGATTATAATTAGCTGTAGTCATGTTCCCAAGTGTCTAGGGATTACTGCCACCATTCAATAAGATGTTAGTTTATGTTCTATCCATAAAACCTGCCTGAACATCATGGTCATGATCAATACATGAGAATTCTTCCCATGTTACATTTGTCTTCAGTATATAAGATAAAGAAGAACGCATGTTATATCTTACATAAAGTATATGCATGTACAGTATTGAGGATAGCATTCATAATTATTTTTATTTTCAGTACCGTACTTAGATGTCAAATGAAGGAATAATATATCTGTTTTGCACAATGTTACTCCAAACCGATAACGTAGCTCCTACCCGTCATTAAAAAAACAAAAAAAACAAAAAAATCTCTAGCTCTGTTGTTTTACTTTTTTACCAAACTGCCTACAAAATGAAACGCATGATTCTGAAATAATAAATTACAACAAAATATTCGAATTTCTACCCATTAACCTAGTTTTAACGTCATGCCTGCACTGATTCATAGAATAAAGATTTATTTTTTATTTTCTGAGTAACTTTTTTTTATTTTTCATCGTACAAAAAAAAATTATGAACAAATAATATTTGTCTTTTTATATAGAATGATATTGCTATCCTGCCAGATTTTTGTAACTTTTATGGTTCTGAAGTTATTTAAAAAAAAATATATATATTAAACAAAATATATATATATATATTCGGCCACCATTTTCCAAGATGGCGGCTGGATCACAACTTGGATTTGTTGGGACTTTTAATAATTCATCATAAGGGGTTAGTTTACAAGTGTACCAAGTTTCGTCTTCCAAAATCGTCCATAAATAGTAAGAGATGTTTCTGAAATAGGCAGTTATAACATAACATTCGAATTTTTTAACTACAAACCCAGTTTGAACATTGTGTCAGTATTGATTCATAGAATGAAAAATCTTTTATTTTGCATAACATAACTAATTTATTCTTCATCGTACAAAAAGAAGGTAGGAACATAAAAAGTTTGTCTTTTTATGTAGAATGATATTGCACCCTTGGTAAATATTTGTAACTTTTACGGTTCTGAAGTTATTTCCCAAAACCTAAATTCGGCCGACATTTTCCAAGATGGCGGCTGGAGCACAATATTGGATTTGTTGGGACTTTTAATATATTTATCAGTAGGGTTCAGTTTACAAGTAAACCAAGTTTCGACTTCCTGCTAATATGTTAGGTCGATTTTCCTAAAATTCCTCTACTAAATGTGGATAAACATGAGGGAGAAGGGGTCCAGGAAAAAAAATAAAAAAATAAAAAAATAATCCCTTAATGACTATGGTGCGTTTTAACAGTTTATTCTTGCTATTAGTAGATGATTTAGTTCAGATTCACATGAACGTGTGGGACTTACTGAGTTAACCAAGGTATTGTTCACCCTTTTGATCCCTAAAAAAATCATCTATTGATAACCAGAATAATATGTAGAAAGGCGTCCTCATAGGCTGAAAGCGATAATTAAGTATCTAAAATCGCCTAGTGATATCCAGAATAAAGCGAAATATGGCGTTCTGATATATCGAAACAATTGACCCTTTCAGTATTTGAGGCCCTTTTTGTACTATATTTTGGCTACCATTAGACGATTTTAAGAAGTTTGTTCAGAATCTGTAGGATTTAAAAGATATATTAGGATAGTTTGTACTCCGTTGATTTCATTATCTCCTCTCTAAGACTGCGTAAAATCGTCTAATGGTAGCCAGAACACAGCAAGAAACGCGTCGCCGGATATAGAAAGAGTTAACCCCTTGAGGATCATGACGCATTATGACAGTATATTTGGCTATCATTAGACGATTTTATGCAGTTTAGGAAGGACCTCTGGGAATCTAAGGGGATTATTAAAGCCTTCTCGATTATACCTCTGACTACCACAGATCCTTCCTAAGCTGAGTAAAATCTTCTAATGTAAGTCAAAATAAACTGCTAGAATACGCCATAATCCTAAAAGGGTTAACTTATTACTCCCGATAATAATATAATGAAGAGTTTGTATATGTTACGGGGAGGAGGGCATGTTTTTCTGGACCCCCTTTTCCCTCGTGTTTAACCCCATTAGTTTTGACATTTCTAACGTTCGCCCCATTAGTTTGACGATTTTAAGACCTTCGTCCCGCCTCGTTGTCAATTGTAAGACCTTTCGTGCCATTTATGTGTCGATTTTTTCCTGGAGAACGATACCGAGCCTGCAATTTACGAGGAACTTTTTCTACCGAAAAATATACAAACGTATCTCGAAGGGGGGTCATGGGGGTATTTATAGAAGCTTAATGGAGGTCTAGGGAGGAAACTAAAAAACCTTCTCTTAAATTCCGTAAGTATTTTTTTTGTTTTTTTATATAATTCTATAATTGGTTGTACCTAAAATTCACCTGCCCTCATAATTCATATCTCTCTCTCTCTCTCTCTCTCTCTCTCTCTCTCTCTGTCTCTCTCTCTGTCTCTGTCTCTCTGTCTCTCTCTCTGTCTCTCTCTCTCTCTGTCTCTCTCTCTCTCTGTCTCTCTCTCTCTCTGTCTCTCTCTCTCTCTCTCTCTCTCTCTCTCTCTCTCTCTCTCTCTCTCTCTCTCTCTCTCTCTCTCTCTCTCCTCCCCAGTGACAAGCTAAGGACGATAGAGGGGATAGAGGGGAAAGGGGGTCGGGGGGTATTGGCCTGGGTCCTTTAAGTACGCTCTCGCCAATAGGTATCAGCCAACTGCCGCCATATTGGAACCTTTGAGATATATATATATATATATATATATATATATAATCCATTCAGTGCCGGTGACGTAATTTTCATTATATTCTGGTAACTATTAGACAAATATATGTTAGCTTAGTAAGGACGTCTACTAAGCAAAAGGCTACCGACTATGTCAATTAATCTTTTAGACTACCACATATTCTTCCTAAGCTTCATAAAATCGTCTAAATGTAACTGAAATAAAAAAAAATAGTCGTCATCGTTGCTGATACGGATATCACTGATGCATTAATGTAACTATTTATGTAACTGTTAATTAGTATATATAACTACACTACATCTTGATAGCAATGGTTATAAATGTATATGTAATTTCATAATGATGCCTATAATTTGATATTAATTGCAGCTTGATATCCATAATTGTAGTTTGATATTCATAACTAGATAATTATATCCCAGAGCATAACATTAATGGGAGATATTTATTTATTTGTTCATTTTTCAATTATTATTATTGTTTTATTTCAGTTTCCTCCGTAGACTTCCATCAAACTTATAAAATACCCCAAGACCCCCCCCCCCCCCCCCCATTCAAGACGAATGTATGTTTTGTTTTTGTTTTTTTGTTTTTCCCGGTATAAAAATGCCTCGGGCGATGGCCGATTCTTCCTAAATTGCAGGCTGGCTATCACTCGCCAGGAAAAAAATCTAGACCTAAAATACGCGAAAGGTCTTAAAATCGTCATACTAATGAAGCGAATGCCTTAAAATCTCAAAAACTAATAGGGCTAAACATGAGGAGGGGGTCCAATTAACTTACAGGAAATATCTTGAACATTAAATAAGTTTCCAGTTATAACAATAAGTTGATACGCATGTAAATAAATAACTTCGACACAGGAAAATTATATAGATTTCGAGATGAACCTAATAAAGCAGATCCGCTTATATAACCTGCCCAGAATAGTTGTCCCCAATATGGCGAACCCTCCCGGAAGTTGGCCTACATCTCTCTCTCTCTCTTTATACTGTAGGGTGTATCTTGGGGTCCTTTTGCCGTACCACAGCCGTACCACAGCCGTACCCTGCCTATACCCTAGGTCGCCCGTACCCACCACCACCTCCACCACCACCACCACCACCTCCTCCATACTCCTCTAGCTAGGTCACTCACTCTGTATCTCTTTTATAGCCTCCCCCTCTCTCTCTCTCTCTTTTTTATCTCTACTCTGCTCGCTCTCGCTCTCGCTCTCGCTCTCTCTCTCTCTCTCTCTCTCTCTCTCTCTCTCTCTCTCTCTCTCTCTCTCTCTCTCTCTCTCTCTCTCTCTCTCTCTCTCTCTTTGTTTATATGCACATTAGTATCTCTTTATATGTTTCTCTATATAGCTATCTACCTGAATGTATACCTTTCATACCTAGGGATCTATAGGGTCTAATTTTGGTCTACACTCTATTTCTCGGTGTGCATAATTATGTGTGTGTAGTATAAAGGCCATGTGTGTGTGTGCGTGTGTGTGTGTGTGTGTGTGTGTGTGTGACTGTATGTATGTCTGTGTGTGTGTGTCAGAGTCCGCCCCACCTACATTCCAAGTCACACACAGTATTAAAGGGCACCGGGAGGTCAATAATATGCATCTATCAATATTCTATCTAGGAGCTTATTGCCTATTTATCCACGCTGCACACCTAGTAATGTATATCTTCCTTCCGCATATCGTAATGTTATATAACTATTCAAGAAACACAATGTATCACATAATAGTTTTAGTAGATATAATGTTAGGTCATCGAGGGTCACATTTGAAAGGATCAGTCGGGGTCATCGTGAGTGAGTAGAATCAAAGTGCGTCACAGGATATCAAAATGGGATCATACGAGGTCTTTCGAGTCAACAAGGTTCACATTCAAGCTTCCCGGGAGTCAGTCGAGGTCACCTGGGTTTAGACTGGGTCAAATATAGGATAGTCGGTGTCATCAGAGTACATAAGGGGGAATTAACCACTTGTGAGTATCAAGGTTATAAGGAAGTTGGAGCCGTATAAGCATATATTAAGCAGAAATACAATAATAATGTAGATTTCTGAGGAATAAAAAGTATGTTGAATTTTATTTCATGTGTTTATAAATACACTACAATCGTATTATTGCTGGTAATTCCAGTAAGTATCGATGTTTAAAGCTCCAAATTGCTTCTAGGCCGAAACTTGCAAGTGATCAATAATACATAGGAGCATTTTCATTCAACTCTATTCTTCAACTTTGATCTGGCGGTGTCTCTGAAATTATCTTTTATATAAAGTAATGCACCTGTTATAATCTACCTCCAGTCTAGTTGCCAATACCAAAATTAAGTTGTGAATCAAAAGTTACTAAAAAAAAATGTGGATAATTCCTTAATTTTTCACCAAACTTCAATCCACGACTTATAAACAAAATGTCTCCTAAGTTAATCTATTTTTAGTTTTGTTTCCGGTTCCAGTGCAAAATATTTCACCCAAGATCTGCCGGGGTCATCAAAGGTCACAGTGGGTCAGTTAGACAGTTACCAATATTTACCTGAGCCATTAGGGGCAGTGTTCATGACCCAAGATGTATACAAAATCACAGTGAGTCACTTAAGTTAAACCAAGCTTAACCAGGGTCACCAGGGATTTTTTAAGGTCACTCAACATCTGCCAAAATTAACAAAAGTCACAAGATGTCATATAGGGCCACTCAAAATCTGCCGGGTCAATCGAAATCATAAAAGATCACTGACCTCCAACCAAGATCTACTAGGGTTAAACACAAAGTCACCAAGGATCATATATCATTAACCATATCCACTAGAGACAACATGAGGGGTGACCAGTAGCGACATTGGTAGAGCGCTTGGTTTCTAACCGGGAGGACCGAGTTCGAGTCTCGGCTGGTGGAGATAGTTTGGGCAATCTCTTCACACCCATTGCCTCTGTTTCGCCTGACAGTAAAATAGGTTACGCGGCAGGGTGAAAAGGGGTCTTCGGATCCTCCGGCCCTTCAACCCATAGAAAGAAAAAAAAATAGAGACAACATGGGCGGTCTTGAAGGGTAATGTAAGGACAGATGGGCTCAAGAAAGGTCACTACGAGTTACTTAGCTTCAGTTAGTATCTACCGAGGGACATCAGGAGTCAATTTAATGGTATTCCTGACGCAATTCGAGTGAGCTTGGAGGGGTGATGTGTTCATTTAAAGACGGGCAGGCTTAAATAAGAAAGGAGTTCATCAAGATTCCCTTATTGTCACACAAGATCAGTCGAGTCAGCATAAGCCATCTGGGTGGGGTCATATGAGGTCAGGTGGGGTCTATGAGAGGTCATACTGTGTTAATTTTACTCCATATCTACCAAGGGTCATCAGTGGTAATTTATCATTATCTTAAACAAACCCGAGTCCGCATTAGCCACCTTTGTGGGGTTATGTGAAGACAGTCAGGGTCAACAGAGGTCATACTATATCAGGTTAGGTCAATACCTTTACAAATGGTCATTACAGGTATTTTATTATTGGCCAAGATCAGTTATAAATCAGAATCTGTGGAGGTCATATCAGGATGAGCAAGGTCAGAAGAAGTCAAGTTAAGTTTAGGCCATATCTACCAAGGTCATATCTAGTCAGCATAGATCGTCTGAGGAAATCATAGGAGGGGTCAGGAGAGGTCAAATCTGGTCACTCCGCTTTAACTAAGACCTTCCATTATTCATCAGAGGTTACATATTACTCCAAACCAACTAGAGTCAGCATAGACTGTCTGGGGGACTATACGAGGACAGGCAGGGTCAAGAGAGGTTATCATCTGTTAGGTCTACTCCATATCTCTACCAAGGGTCATCAAGGGTCATGTATAGTCATTTAAGGTCAGATGAAGGCAATATAGGGTATATACAGTATAATGTATTGTATACATATATATATATACAGTATATATATATATATATATATATATATATATATATATATATATATATATATATATATATATATATATATCTGTATATATATATGCTGTATATATTATATATATATATGCTGTATATATATATACTGTATATATATATATATATATATATATATATATATATATATTTATTTATATACTGTATATATTATAATATGTTCATTGTAGGTAGGCCAGAAATTGTGACTCCTAATCTCTGTAACCCAAAAGGTGCTAGAGCAAATGGGCTGTAAATTTCCACACCTATTCCCTGGCTGACTCTTCCCAAATGGTAGAAATATTTGCTCGATTACTCTAGTATAGATGAGTTATAGATTTTATTAGGCAAGGTTTTTCGCCAATCTATAATGAATGGATTACTGTATTATACTGTAGGGGTCAAATGAGGACAGGTGGATGTAGGAAAGGTAATTTTGTGTTAGGTTAATTCTATACCTATACCAAGGGTCAACAAGGGTCATCAGAGGTCATTTAATATCTCCCCAACCCAATTCAGTCAACCTAGGCCGCCTGGTGGGGTCATATGAGGGCAGTCGGGGTCAAGAGAGGTCATGCTATGTTAGGTTCATTCTATATCTACTCCAAGGGTCATCAGAGGTCATTTATCATCTCCCCAAACCAACTCCAGTCAAGCTAGGCCATCTGTGGGGTCACATGAGGACAGTCGGGGTTAAGAGAGGTCATATTATGTAATTAGGCTCATTCTATATCTATACCAAGGGTCAACAAGGGTCATCAGAGGTAATTTATTATCTCCCCAAACCAATTACAGTCAACCTGGGTCGCCTGGGGGGGGGGGGTCATATGAGGACAGTCGGGGTCAAAAGAGGTCATACTGTGTTAGGTTCACTCTATATCTATACCAAGGGTCAACAGGGGTAATTTTTCGTCTCCACTAACCAACTCCAGTGAAACTAGGCCGTCTGAGGGGTCACATGAGGACAGCCGGGGTCAAGAGAGGTCATACTGTGTTAGGTTTGCCCCCCCCCCCCCTAGGTTACATAAGGGTGGTGGTGTTGGAGGCTGGCCAGAAGGAAGGTAGGGCCCGGGACACCTTACAACACAGGCACAGGACAACTTTATCCCACAGAACCTGCAGTGAGAGAACACGGAATTTTTTTATGTTTTATTCTTTAAGTTTTAGTTTATTTATTTACTTACTTTTACGAAATTTTCGTGCAATTATTATCAAACAACGGGATGATATTATATTTCTAATTCATTATTTCATGTGATTAAATTTACATCAACTTATATATATATATACATATATATATATACAGTATATATCCTGTGCCAGTGTTGCCGAATGTTTATTATGACTATTGACATAATATGATATGAGCGTAAAAATAGGCTAATCTCTTGCCAATATCTGTTACTATAGAGTTTCTATTTCATACCATTGCAAAATATTTTATTATCACTTATTAACCCTTTCAGTAAAATAGAAATGTTATCAGCTTAGATAGGATCTGTTTGAGTTAAAGGTTAATCGGGATAGTTGTATCTCTTTCCATATAGAAGTATGAAAAGCTGATTAAAATCGTCTAATGTTATGCAGAATAAACTAAAGATGACGTCATTGAATTGAAGGGGCGACACTGACATTTTATAGTCCTACCCAATTAACTACTTGCGGGTTTCAGGGTATAAGGAAGTTGGAGCCGTAAGCATCAATATTAAACAGAAAGGCAATACTAATGTATGATTATGATGGATAGAGAGTATGTTAAATTTGATGTTATGTATTTAGCTGATAATTCTGATAAATATCGATGTTTAAAGGTCCAACTTACTTATAGCCTGAAACTCGCAAGTGATCAATTTAAACACACTATAACAATCAGGGGTATAGAAAAGGTATATAAAATCATTGGGTATATTGATAGTAATTTACCTTTCTATATTCAAATTAGTTGGATATATTACTATCAATTTACCAGTAATTTGGTACATTAAAGGGGTGGAGGATTTGCTCCCTAGACCTATATATAAAAAAAAAAAAAAAAAAATACATACAAAGAAAACGAGATACATTTCTGCATTTTTCGGTAGAAAAATGTCCCAACCGAAGAAGGCCGGGTTCCACTTACATTATAGACTGGGTATCACTCGCCAGAGAAATATCGACACATAAATGGCACGAAAGGGCTTAATAGTAGGAAAGAAATGGAGCAAAAGGTCTTTATATTGCCAAACTAATGAGGTGAGTGTCTTAAAGTCCTAAACTCTAATAGGACTAAGCATGAGGGAAAAGTAGGTTCAGAAAAAACTCCCGTAATTATTATGGACATCGCCTGTTTCGGTCCATTTGAGGTTTTATCTATTTATGTATTTATTTGTTTGTTCATTTGTATATATAGTGTATATATATTTATTTTTTTATTTTTTTATTATTCTTTTAGGTTCCTCCCTAGACCTCCATCAAGCTTAAAGAAACGCCCCCAAGACCAGCCTTAGGTATAAACTTGTGTATCTTTTGGTTATTCCTAAATTACAGACTCGCTATCGCTCGGTGGGAAAAATATCGACACCTAAATGGCACGAAAGGTCTCAAAATTGACACAGATGTGAGGCGAAAGGTCTTAACATCGCCAAACTAATGGGGCGAACGTCTTAAAATATCAAAACTAATGGGTCTGAACATGAGCGAGTAGGGAATCCAGAAAAAAAACTTAAATGAACTAGAAGAGGAGGGTACTATTTTGTCAATCACGAAGAGTATAAAAAGTTTATAAAAAGTATATAAGATCACTGGGTATACTGATATTGATAAACTTTACTATCCTTGTACAGATGGGGTTATTACCACCAATATACATTTACAACTCTCCAACTCAAGAGTGAACCGATACTTCCAATCTTTCTTCTATTCAACAGCTGAACTCTGGAACTCTCTCCATGAATCCATCTTTCCCTCATGCTATGACTTAAATTGCTTCAAACTCCGTGTTTCCAGACATTTTGGCTCGAACATTCCTTGATTTTGGCCTTATCACTCTTTCAACTCTGGGGAGGCACTCGTCACAGGTAGTTTTGCCTTTTGTTTCCTTCGCCCTCATAGAACAAAAATGAGTAGATTATTATGGCCACTTTAATCATCCTTTTCATACTTATCAATTTTAACTGTAAGATTATTGGGTATATTGATAGTGATTTACCTTCCTATCTTTGTATAGATACGCATATAATACCTCCAATATACCTGTAAATGGGTAGATTATTATGGACACTTTAATTACCCTTTTCATATCAATATTTTGAGTATGTACAGTGTCCTAAATTTGTATATACTGATTTGTATACGTGATTTTGTGTATAGAAAGAAAAATAGATTACAAATAGATGAAATAGATGAAAAATAATATGGTTGAATTAAAAGTTCAAATGGTAATGCAGTATATATTATAGTTATTCCGTATGACCAATTAAGGAGGAACGGTTCATATTTTGGTTGATTATTTCATATATTTAATATTTTGTTTTGTTTCTTCCTTAGACCTCCACCAAACTAAAACAAAAAAAAATCCATTAGATCCCCCTTCTAGATTTATTTGTAAATTTTTCGGTAGAAAAATATCCCGGCCAAAGGCCGGTTCTTCCAAAATTACAGGCTCACTATCGTTCGCCAGGAAAAGCATCGACACCTAAATAGCACGAAAGGTCTTAATATTGACAAAGAAATGGGGCGAAAGGTCTTAAAATCGACCAACTAATGGGGCAAACATCTTAACATCTGAAAACTAATGGGACTAAACACGAGGGAGAAGGGGGACGAGAAAAGCGATCCTTCTCCCCTTAATAATGGTTTTAGTGCGAATTGTTCTTGTAAATTCATCACACTTATTTTGCTGCCATACATAACATCATGGAGTGCATACCTTTAAGGGGGAGGTAATCGCTTTTTCTAGACTCCCTTTTTTTAGATTTTAAGACGTTCGTTCCGTTAGTTTGCCGTTTTCCGTTGTGTGACCTTTAGCCTAATTTCATTGTCAATATTCAAACCTTTCGTGCCATTTCGGTGTCGATTTTTTTTCCTGGCAAGCGATAGTGAGCCTGTAATTTTAGAAGGAACCGACCTTCGGCCGGGAAATTTTTCAACCGAAAAATTTATAAATTTATCTTGAAAGGGAGTCTACCGGGCATATTTTTAAGCTTGATGGACGTCTAGCGAGGAAACTCATAAACATGTGAATATACAGACCAAAAAACAAGCACTACCCCCTTTAACCTTTGAGGATCAGGATGCGTTTTAGGAGTTTATTCTGGTTATTATTAAACGTTTTTATTCAGCTTAGGAAAGACCTGTAGCTATCAAAGGGGGTAAAGTCGATCTCCATTAACCTTTGGACTCACGCAGACCCCTCCTGTACTTAATATAATCGTCCAGTACTATACTGTAGTCCATTCATTTTGAGAAGGCCAAAAAATCCTGAACCTTAACCTCTGTAACTCAAAAAGGGCCAGAGCAAATGGGCTCCACATTTCCACACCCATGCCCTGGCTGACTTCTCAAATGGTAAAAATATTAGCTCGATTAATCCAGTGGTTTGTTACAGTTATAGAGATTAGTGGTTAAAGTGTGTGGCCTAATTATACTGAATAGACAATAGTCTCGGTTTACTATAGGGGCTGATGAGGGGGGGTACCATTATAGGGGTTGGGGGACATTTTTTTTGTGGCCCATTTTCCTCAGATAGGTTTTTATTTTATTTTTATGTTTTTATTTTTTGGCTGGGACACTTGAGAGAAAGAGAGTGAGTGTGTGTGTGTGTCTGTCTGGTTAAGTGAGTGAGTGAGCCTCTTAAGTGAGTGAGTGAGCCTCTTAAGTGAGTGAGTGAGACAGTAAGTAAATGAGAGAGAGAGAGTGAGAGAGTGAGTGAGCCTTTTAGTGTATGAGTGAGAGTAAAATAGAGAGAGAGAGAGAGTGAGAATGAGTGAGTGAGTGAGCCTCTTGATTGAATGAGTGAGAGAGTAAAACAAAGAGACGGTGAGGTATGGTATATTCATTATGTACCAATGAAAACATTATAACGGTGCACAATAGGCCCAGGTACACGACCCTTGATTACGTAACAGAGAGAGAGAGAGAGAGAGAGAGAGAGTTAAAGTTAGTGAGTGAGTAAGAGATGAGAATGAGAGACTTTGTGTGTACGTACAGTCTATATGTGTATTGCTTGTTACTCAGTTACTTGTTCGTCAAGGGGAATCCACGCAATGCGAGCTAAGCTCATTATTATCGCGCCTCCTTAACTGGGAATGTATTGCGTGAAATGCATGTTAAATGTTTTTATGTACTGTTGGATTGGCTGTGGATGTGTGTGTAGTCTGTATTTTTAGCCAATTGGCGACATCGGAAACGAAGGCTTAGGGTGGATCTGTATGGTACCATTCTCACTATAGACGGTACCGTCTCGCCCGAAGGCTTAGGTAGCCATCAGCTTAGGTGAACCATATGATACCCATATCGCCTTGTACCATTTTTGCCAAACCCAGATGGGACGTCACAACGTCGTCCACTTATTCCAGGTACCTATTTACAGCTAGGTGAACTGAGGCTAACACATGAAAGGAGACAAGCCCAATTTGTCTCCGCCCGGCCGGGGATTGAACCCCCGACCCCTCGTGTGTGAGACGAGAGCTCTACCTACTAGGCTACGGGCTGTGTGTGTGTGTATGTGAGAGAGAGTTAGAGTTAGTGAGTGAGTGAGTAAGAGATGAGAATGAGAGACTGTTTATTGTTTGTGTGTGTGTGTGTGTGAGAGAGAGAGATGAGAATGAGAGACTATGTGTTTATTGTTTGTGTGTGTGTGTGTGAGAGAGAGAGAGAGAGAGAGAGAGAGAGAGAGAGAGAGAGAGAGAGAGAGAGAGAGAGAGAGAGAGAGAGAGAGAGAGAGGGAGATAGATAGATAGAGAGAGAGAGAGAGATGAGAATGAGAGACTATGTGTTTATTGTATGTGTGTGTGTGTGTGTGTGTGTGTGTGTGTGTGTGTGTGTGTGTGTGTGTGTGTGTGTGTGTGTGAGAGATAAAGAGATAGGCTCCTTATAAAGTTTTCTAGAGTTGGCCATATACTGTAGGTCGGATGCCTTATGAGTTGACCTACACCCTGAAAAGGTATGGGTATGAAAAGGGTTCATAAAGTGTCCGTAATGATCTACCTTTTTAAGGGGGGTCACCGGCTTTTTTTTATGTTTCTCTCCTTTTCTCTCTTTCCCTTGCTGTATCCATTCGGCCCCATTCAGCCACCTGTTTTAAGACGTGTATCCCCATCCAGGTGTCGATTTCTTCCTGGCGAGCGATAGCGAGCCAGCATAGTATGGAGAAATCCGGCTTCGTCGGAGACATTTTTCTATCGAAAAATGTACAAATTTAGCTTGCTGTCAAAAAAAATATATATATATGTGTGTGTGTGTGTGTGTGTGTGTGTGTGTGTGTGTGTGTGTGTGCGTGTGCGTGTGTGTGTTTTTAGAAAAATGCCCACTGCCTTCGACCGCTTCCTCCTAAATTGCAGGCTTGCTAACGCTCGCCAGGAGAAGATTGACAACTAAATGGCTGGAGAGGTCTTAAAATCGCCCAAATTAATATGGCGAATATCTCAAAATCTCAAAACTAATAGGGCTAAACATGAAGGAGATGGGAGTCCAGAAAAGCCCCGCTTAACAGATCCGTGAACACCTGATTACAATTGATCACTTGCGAGTTTCGTTCTATAAGGAAGTTGGAGTTATAGGCATCGATATTTAACAGAATTACCAGCTACAATAAGGTTGTAGTTGATTTATAAATGCATCAAATTCAATTCAACATACTCTTTAGCCATCAGAAACCTACATTATCATTGCATTTCTATTTACTATCGATGTCTGCAGATCCAACTTCCTTATAGAACGAAACTCGCAAGTAGTCAATTGACGGTTTAGGCGCTGTAGAAACAAGCATTAAAAAAGGGGGTTTTCTGGACCCCCTTTTCCCTCATGTTTGGCCCCATTAGTTCTAAACTTTTAAGATATTTACCCCATTAGTTTGGTGATTTTAAGACTGTTCGTGCCATTTAGGTCTCGATTTGTTCCTGTAATCTAGGAGGATATGCTACAAAAAAAGCACAAATTTATCTCGAAGGGGAGCCTTGGGGGTAAGTTTTTAAGCTTGATTGACGCCTAGGGAAGAAACTAAAAATAAATAAATAGATAAGTTAATCAATAAATATACAAACAGATAGATAAAAAGATCCCCTTTATTTACATAATATACAGTATATTTGGCAGACGTGAATTAAGGGGAGGTTTTTAGTTTGGTCCCTAGATATCCTTCAAGCTTAAGATTACACCCCCTTGAGCCCCTTTCAAGATAAATTTGTACATTTTTCGGTAGAAAAATGTCCAGGCTGAAAGCCGAACCGGCTCTTAAATTACAGGCTCGCTATCGCTCGCCAGGATAAAATCGACACCTAAATGGCGCGAAAGGTCTTAAAATTGACAGAAATGGGTTGAAAGTTCTTAAAATCGTCAAAATAATGGGGCGAACGTCTTAACATTAGGAAAACAATGGAGCTAAACATGAGGGAGAAAGGAGTCAAGGAAAAAATCCCTCGAGTGGAAATCTGCCCTTAATAGACCAATCATAATACCGCCAAAGGCACACAGTTTACGTATATATTTGGCGGAAAACATGAACAAAAAACGAAAACATGAAAAAAAACCGAAAAATCAACTTGATTTCAAGGACTTCGTAACCCTTTAAGGATTATGCCTCGTTTTGACCGTTTATTCTAACTATCATTAGACGATTTTGTACAGCTTAGGAAGTATCTGTAGGAATGATAAGGGTAAAGACTATCTCTAACTTCCATATACCCTTCTTAATCTGAGTATAATTGCCTAATATTAGCCAGAAAGCAGCAAAGAAATGCGTCATCGTATATTAAAAGGGTTAACAGGAATACGGACATGATTTACAGACTTAAGGGGAGATCTTCACTTAAGGGATTTTTTTCTTGACCCCTTTCTCCCTCATGCTTAGGCCCATTGCTTTTGATATATTAAAACGTTCGCCCCATTAGTAATGGCGATTTTAAGAACTTTCGCCCCATTTCTGTCAATTTTAAAACATTTCGTCCCATTTAGGTGTCGACTTTTTCCTGGCAAGCCTGTAAGTTAAGACGAACCGGCTATACAAATTTATCTTGAAAGGAGCTCAAGGGGTGTAATCTTAAGCTTGATGGAGGTCTAGGGAACAAACTAAAAACCTCTCCTTATTTAACAGACCCGTGCACACCTCATGACTTCTCTTCACTGCACATGGGTGGGTGGAGGTGTGGGAAATGCCTCTATATATATAATATATATAATATTATAGCACAGTTACCCAACAATTCGCAGACCAGATGTTTCATTCGTCAATCAGTAAATGTTAGTGGCGTCATTACCCTTAATTATCTAAATGTGGTCTTTTTGCAATAAAACCCCAATAATAATGTTTAAAAACAATATAGCAACCCCTGAACACGTTGACTGAGCTAGTGTTAACCCTTTAAACTATGGTTGAGTGGAGGTGTGTGAAGTGTCTACTGTATATCCATACTGCATAGTCACCAAGCAACTCTTAAACCATCTGCTTCCTCCTCCAACAGTAAATATTAGTAGCATCATCAATCCTTTCAATCAGATAACAATAATTTATACTGTATCCTTTCAATCAGATAACAATAATTTATACTGTATCCTTTCAATCAGATAACAATAATTTATACTGTATCCTTTCAATCAGATAACAATCATTTATACTGTATCCTTTCAATCAGATAACAATCATTTATACTGTATCCTTTCAATCAGATAACAATCATTTATACTGTATCCTTTTAACTACAGAGTAAATAATCGAGGGTATATAAGGGCTATGATAAGGGTATACGTACATAAAATAATTGGGTATATTTATGGTGATGTTCTTTTCTATAATAATTCTATCGCTACTCAAATAATCAGTGCTCCTCGGAGCATTCCCAGTGTATACCACCTCCTCTACGTAGGGTACCGTACGTATTACCCGCCTTGCAACACAATCCCACCCCTACTCTGTGCAACTCTCCAACCCAAGAGTGAAACGCTATTCTCAGACTTTCTTCTATTCAACTGCTGAGCTCTGGAACTCTCTCCCAGAATCAGTATTTCCCTCTTCCTATGACTTAAATTGCTTCAAACTCCGTGTGTCCAGGCATTTTAGCGGGAACGTCCCTTGATTATGGCCCTGCTACTCTTTCAACTCTGGGAGAGGCACTCGCTGCAGGCAGTTATGCCTTTTGTCTCTCTCACTCACATAGAGAAAAATCAATATGCTTTTATTAACAAGAGTACGGACGTGATTTACGGATTTAAAGGGGTGGGGGTGGGGGGAGGGGGGGGAAGTCTCTGGAAACCCTTCTCCATCATGTTTAGCCCCATTAGTTTTGAGGTCTTAAGGCATTCGCCCCTTTAGTTTGGTGATTTTAAAACCTTTCGTGCCCTTTAGGTGCGTTTTTCTTTTTCGTAGCGAGAGAAAGCGAGCCTGCAATTTAGAGGTTATTAATGGATTAGTATAGTCATATTCATTACACTTTTCTAACCCATTATTGTATAGATTTTAGAGTGTATACGATGACGCTTGTGCTAATACTAGTCTGCCTATCATTAGATTATTGTATTCAGCTTAGGAAGGGCCTATTGCAATCAAAGAGTTAGATGATGTAGTTTGTACCTTACCATGCCTAGAAGTCCTTCCTATCTATCTATTTATCTATTGCCAGACGACATGATCCCCGAAGGGGTGGGCCCATATGAATCGCCCCCAAGCACCTCTGTCCCCTATCAGCCAACGCTCCTCCTTCCAACCAACATCGCTTCCTCTCATATATGTACCTCTCAACTCCATCCTTCCACCTCATTCTCGGTGTGCCTCTCCCTCTCTGTCCCTCCACCTTACTCTAGTACACTCTCTTAGTCATTCTCTCGCTTCCAATATGTTCCACATGGCCGAACCATCTCAAGGTGTTCCTTTTCACACTTTCCAGCACATCGACATCCACACAACACCTTTCTCTTACTTCCTCATTCGTCTGTCTATCCCTCCATGCACATCTCAAGTAACTCATTCGACCCCTCTCACTCTTGATTTGTGCTTCTCCAATAACGTCCATGTTTTACTCCCATACGTCAATGGGGATTACCACACTATCATGCAATGACCTTTTTTACTTCCACGCTGACCACCCTATAATTCCTACTCACTGCCTTCAGCGTTCCTACAAACCTCTTTCCTGCTTGCACCCTCTCCCGCACTTCATCCTCCATACTTCCATCTTTACTCATCACATTGCCCAAATTCTTGAATGAGCTGACATTCTCCATTACCTGACCATTCAGGTAACCTTCCTAAGCTAAATAAATAACTAACTTCAGTGTTAACCAGATTACTAGTAAAATGGTGGTCTCAAGGGAATATTCTGACTACCTCCAGGCGATTTTATTATACATGAGAAGGATATGCTAGAGTTAGAGGGCTATATATTTTGTTTATTATTCTTTAACCCTTTCAAGCATAGACATTCTTCCTAAGTTAACTAAAGTCCTCTGGCTGTATCCTTAATCGTTAAATAATGTTTTCGTTTCATTGAAGGGGTTATGCCATTTACCATGACAAGTATTACATGAGCTAAATATATATACAACAAAACTAATATATATAGCAAAACAAAGCACTCGGCAGGTACAGTTGCCCACATAAGTTTGTTCCTTTCCGTGTTCTTGAAATATAATGCACATGATTGAATTACGAGTGTAGTTTCTCATGCAGTGGTTAACTCATCTGATTAATCAACTGATGATTAAATCAAAACGCACTCGAAATTACTCCATACTATAATATAATTTCATACATAAGATCACGACAAGGAACAGAACTTATGCGGGCAACTGTACATATTGCTCTATATACGAGCACTTACTATGAGAATGAAACATTTTTATATAGGGTCTCTAGTTATAATGATTTAGCCAGTCACGAATATTATGATTAGGTTTTTGTTTTTTCTGCAACCTTTTCTCCCTCATGTTTTGCCCCATTAGTTTCAAGATTGTAAGACATTCGTCCTATTCGTTTGGCGATTTTAAGACCTTTCACCCCATTTGTTTGTCATTACTAAGACCTTTTTTGGCCATTTAGGTGTCGATATTTCCTGGATTATGTAACAGACAGACATAATCCAGCCATAGCTACAGCCGTCACAGCAACTCAGATGTCACACACGTACCGAAAAGAGAGAGAGAGCGAGAGAGCGAGAGAGAGAGAGAGAGAGAGAGAGAGAGCTGCGGTTCCTCTAGGTCCACAGCAACTCTTACAGATCAAGCAGGAAGATAAAGAACATTGGAATACTAACATGGAAACTTAGGTGGGTGGAGGGACGAATAGAGGGGGCTGGGGGACGAAAGGAGAGGGTGGGCGGCGAAAGGGGGAGTGGGGGACGAAGGGAAGGGGCTGGGTGACGAAGGGAGAATGTGGGAGACGAAGGGAGGGGGGGGGGACGAAGAGAGGGGATGGGGGATGAAGGGAGGGGGTGGGGGCGAATGGAGGTGTTAGGGACGAGAATAGGGAGGGGGGATTGAAGTGTGGGAAGGGGAATGAAAGAAGGATTGGTATGACTGGGAGGGAGAAGAAGGTCGAATTAGGATGAGGGGGAGGAAGGGTTAGATGAATGGGAGGGGGAAGGAAGGGGGATTACTATGAGAGGAAGGGAAGCTTGGATGAGGGGGAAGGAGGGGGTGTTGGTATAGAGGGTGAAGAAGGGGGGAGGGGGATGTGTGGGAGAGGGGAGGGAGAAAGTGAGGTTAGGAAAAAAGAGAGAAAGAGTAGGGAGGATTGGGATTAAGGGAAGCGAGAGGGATTTGGGAGGAGAAGAAAGAAAGGAGGAAAAGAGGGGATGATGTACGAATTGGGAGGAAGGGGGGATTGCTATGACTTAGAGGGGGAGGCAGGGGGACTTAGATGAGGAGAGAGAGAGTGAGAGTGTAAGAGAGAGAGGGGGTAAGATAGGGGAGAGAAAGGGTAGATTTAGATGAGGGTGGGTGAAGGAGGAAAGGGGTAAAGAGTGAGAGGAAGGGAAGATGTAGATGAGAGGTGGATAGATGTGTGAGAGATGTGACGGAGGGAAGAGAAAGGGGAGATTTAGATGAGGGGTGGATAGAGATAAGGGTGGGTGAGGGAGGTAAAGGGTGGAGAGAGAGAGAGAGTGAGTGAGTGAGGGAGGGAGGGAGAGGGGAGAGGAAGGGTAGATTTAGCCGAGGGGGTGGCTAGAGATAAGGGTGGGTAGGGGAGGTAGGGAAGGGGTAGAACAGCTGTCTTACGTAACACACTAGCCATGCTGCTGTCACAAGCCTGTTTTCCTCCTTACTTAAAAAACAACCAATAAAAAGGCAAGATGTTTTGATTATTGTCTGTACCCTAAGCTGGTTTTACTTCCTTTGTACACCCCCCCCCCCCCCACCCCCTCTCTCTCTAAGTGTATACCTAAGTTAATACTTAATGTACACTTTGTTATTGTAATTATGAGCAGAATAACCACTTTTTAGTGGAAATTTAAAAAAAAATATTAAACATTTGATTATCTCTCTCTCTCTCACTCTCTCTCGCTCTCTCAACAATTGTTGTCTCTTTTAGTGACGTATGTCGCTCTATTATTCAGTCAAATTTACATACTTAATTTAATCAATGGTGTCTCTCGTTGTAGATTAAGTTTACCTCGTGGTGAAATCAAACTCCTGCTTAAGGGGGGATGGGCCGGTTTTTTGGACCACTTTCTCCCTCATGTTTAGCCCCATTAGTTTTCAGATGTTAAGATGTTTGCCCCATTAGTTAGTCGATTTTAAGACATTTTGCCCTATTTCTTCGTCAATATTTAGACCTTTCGTGCTATTTAGGTGTCGATTTTTTCCCTGGCGAACAATAGTGAGCCTGTAATGTTGGAAGAACCGGCCTTCGGCCGGGACATTTTTCTACCGAAAAATTTACAAATTAATGTAGAAGGGGGATCTAATGGATGTTTTTTTTTTTTTATATTTGATGGAGGTCTAGGGAGGAAACTAGAAAAATAATGAATACATGCAAAAATCGGCCAAAAAGTGAACCATCCCCCCTTAATGAAGTTTGTGTGTTATTATCTCAGACATATATTATAAGCTTGATCCCAAAAGATTAATTCGAGGCTCTCATACGTATCTACAGCCTATTCATTATTATTAGGTCAGAATTTCTTGACCATTAACCTATATAACTAAAAAAGGGCTGGGGTAATCGAGTTTATATGTCTACCATTTGGGAAGAGTCTGGAAATATATAGCCCATTTGTTCCAGCCCTTCTTAAGTTACAACAGAGATTAGGACGCAGGATTTTTAGCCTAATTATAATGAATGGACTATACTATTAATGCCTTGGTTATTAGAGATCCATTACAATTAACCTCTTCTTGATCTTTGGTATATATATTTAAAACCTTCCTAACTGCTTATAAACTACTCAAATATGTTTAACAATTACTAGAAATTAAATGTGTGTCGTAAAAATCGGTGATTCTCCTGGTAAGTTATCCCTTTGAGGATCATGACGTGTTTTAACAGTTTTTATTGGCTTTTATTAGACGATTTTCCACAGCTTACGATGGACCTCCAGTAATGAAAGGGGTAAAATCGATCTCAACATTTAGACACAAGTAGATCCCTTTTATAACCTTTTGAAGACTGTGACGCATTTTGACAGTTTATAGTTTATTTTGGCTATCATTAGTCTGGTTTACATAGTTTAAGAAGGAGCTGTGGGAATTGTATGGGTGAAGACTATTTCAATTAACCCTCTCACTTCCATATACCCTTCCTAATATGAATAAAGTAGTCTTATGATAGTTGGAAAACAGGAAAGTAATGCGTATTTGATCTTGAAAGGGTTTATTTATGAAATCGTTTAGCAATAGTCAGAATGAACTGTCAAAATCCTGAACGGGTTAATATCGGGAATAAGTTATATTTTCCTTTAGTTAACCATTTCAGTATACGTGCCCCAGTACTATCATTAGGCGATTTTGTTGAGAATAACAAAGATATGTTAGAGTTAGACAATTAATGTAGAGTATACACCCTTTGCTGGAGGTCATTCCTAAGTTGAGAAAAAATCGCCAAGGCGCATTTTTTTGTTTCCCAATTAAAACTCTCCTTATCTATCATGCAACTGCTGGCTATCTATCTCAGTTAACACTAGCTGGTCCGATTGTTTGGAGGGGGGGGGGGGGCTATTACAGTATTATTGTCTATTATTATTAACCCTTTGGCACACCAAAGATTGAATAAGTTATATTTTCCACTACTGCTCGAATATTGGGGCCAACGCTGGATTTTAGCATGAGGCAATAACTAGATTCTCGGACTTGGTCCCCCCCCCCCCCTCACACACACACCTGAACAAAAAATTAATATTAATATATATAATAAAAGTGGTACCATTGGGTTCGTTATTTATTAACTTGAATATAAGCAAATCACTGCATACACATTCAAAACGAAACACATTGCATCACCTCGAAATAAGTACCGTATTGTAGACATTAATCAAAATGCCTTTTCTTCCCCACTCGCTAGCTTTAAAAATGTTGTTTAAAAAAAAAAAAAAAAAAAAAAAAAAAAAATTAGTATAGGCCTAGTCAAGGAAAAACTTGAACTAAAATTAATCTTAATAAGTTTATGTTAGTAACACTAGATAATAATAATTACAAGGTTTTATTAACAGCTTCATGAAAAATCTAAATCACCAACAGCCGTCACCCTGGTAATTGTAACAACTCTTAAGCCGGTATCACACGAGAGCTTTTATAGTCAACATTCCTCAACGTTTTTCTGGCAACATTGGTATCGGAAACTAGACTTATGAAATATGAATTTAGGTGACCGAAATAGTTTAAATGTTTACCTCATAAGCTGCCAGACCAGTGTTGAGGATAAATTTTGAGGGAAAAACCGCTCGTGTGATACCAGCTTTAGAGAAGTTGTTCAAAATGAGCACTATTTCACTGGATCACCTCTGGCAGACACACACCACCGCAGATTTGTGGGTAGTAAAATGTCCTGGCCAAAGGTCAGTTTCCCTTAACCCCTTCTGTACCACGACGTCTTTTTGCCTTTATTTTGGCTACTATTAGACGATTTTTTTTCAGTTTAATAAGTGCCTGCAGCAATTAGCAGGCTTCGAACTATTCATTTAACCCTTTTCACTACCACAGATCCTTCTTATACTGCCAACAATCATCTAAATATACCTCTAGGGGAGGTGTGGTGGAGTGGTCTTGCCACTGGCCTGGTAATCCAAAGGTCCCGGGTTCAAATCCCGATGTATCAATGGGAAGATATTATTGGGATGGAATTTGTGCTGTACCTAGTATCAGTGCATTACCACAAGCCCACCGAAACGTCAATAAAATACCCTCATTGTTCCCTGATTAAATAGCACTGTATGAATATTCCCATATTCAAAATATGCTATAGGCGTGCAATGCCTGGTGAGTTATCTGCTCAACAGGTGGCGTTGTGTGTGTGTGTGTAAGTGTGTGAGTCCGAGTGTAGGGGGTGAGACAGTGAAGCACGGGAACGAGGTGGCTTCAGAGATGGGGTCGTTTCGGGCCATGAGTGAGCACAGTGCCTCATGTGAAGGCAAGATGGCAGGTGCTCGTTGTACTCTACGTGCTTCACATGTCTCACTCCCTAGACTGGAACAAGACCTCACGGGCTTCACTGTTCATTGTAAAGCGGTGAATGTTAAGGCTCTCAGCCTATGCCCGAGAGGAAGTAAGTTGGAAAAAAAAAAAAAAAAAAAAAAAAAAAAAAAAAAAAAAAAAGAGAGCCAAACATGAAAGACGTTGCCGGTACAGAAGGGGTTAAGGGGGAGGTAATTCCTTTGTCTGGACTCCCTTCTCCCTTATATTTAACTCCATTAGTTTTGACATGTTAAGACGTATTATCCATTAGTTTGCCAATTTTATAACTTTTCACCCCATTTTTTTATATTTTTTTATTTCCATTATTCGGACCTTTCGTGTCATTTAGGTGTCGGGTTTTTTCATAGTGAACGATAGAGAGCCTGTAATTTTAAGAGGAACCGGCCTTCGGCCAGGACATTTTCTACCGAAAAATGTAAATTTTTATCTTGAAGGGGGGTCTAAGGGGTTAATTTTTTAAGCTTGATGGAGGTCTAGCGAGGAAATTAAGAAAAATATATAAATAAATAAACATACCAAAAACTATACCCTACCCCCTTAAATTCAGCTGGCTATCGCTCGCCAGGAAGATATCGAGCCTGAATGGGTCAAAACATGTTATGATCGCCAACTAATGGTGCAAAACGTCTATAAATTGTCAAATTAATACGACGAAGCAGAAAGGCTCAAATAGACCACCCTTGCACAAGATGCAATTAATTCTCTCTTGCTCTCTCTCTCTCTCTCTCTATCTATCTATCTTATCTATATCTATCTATCTATCTATCTATTTATCTATCTATCTATCTTATCTATATCTATCTATCTCTCCCTGTCTCTCAACTGTCCCTGTCAACTATTGGCTATCTATCTCTATTAAGGCCCTACCGGCAGCTCTTATCGCTCTCCCGCAAATCATTCTGATAAAGGAAGCCATTTTTATATCGAATCAAAATGTAAATGACCTATTATGAGTTAAGGGGGCTATCACACGAGAGCTCTTTACCCTCAACTTTTGTTTATGCAGCTTTGATCTGTCAGCCTTATATATATATACCTTTATTAAGGGAGCCCACCTCGCTTTTTTATCTTTCTCGCCCTCTCTCTTTGGCTTGTATCCATTCGGCCCCATTCAGCCTACTGTTTTAAGACGTTTACCCCCATCCAGGTGTCGATTTTTTTCCTGGCGAGTGGAACCCTGGCGAGTGGAAGCGAGCCAGCATATTATAAAAAAATATTTTGACAGCAGGCTTCATTTTAGAAAAATGTCTCCGGCAGTGCCGGATTTCTTCATAAAATGCTGGCTCGCTATCGCTCGCCATGAAAAAATAGACAGCCGCATGGGGATAAACGTCTTAAAACAGTAGGCTGAATGGGGCCGAATGGATACAAGCCAGAGAAACAGAAAAAAAGCAGGTCACCCCCCTTAAGAAATACGAACAGTTTATAGTTCATAGCTATTATCGGGGTTGCCTCATTCGTATGTAAACAAATTGTAGACGTTTCGTACCTCTGTATAAATGTAGAAAATAATGAATAATTATTTTACTTTGATCATAATTTATTTGTGAGAATCGTTTTAGAATGAATTAATAAGGATGCATCAACGCTCACAATCTCAATTAAGGGGACCGACCCGCTTTTGTTTATCTCCTGTTCTCTCTTTATCTGGCTTGTATCCATTCGGCCCCATTCAGCCTACTGTTTTAAGACGTTCACCCCCATCCAGGTGTCAATATTTTCCTGGTGAGCGGTAGCGAGCCAGCATATATATATTTTTGTTTTGACAGCAAGCTAAATGTTTACATATTTTGATAGAAAAATGTCTCCGGCGAAGCCGGATTTCTCCATATAATGTTGGCTCGCTATCGCTCGCCAGGAAGAAATCAACACCTGGATGGGGATAAACGTCTTAAAACAGTCGGTTGAATGGGGCCGAATTGATACAAGCCAGAGAAAGAGAGAGGGAGAGAAAGCGAAAAAAAAAGCGAGGTGGGGTCGATTAACTTTCCTGCAGCGTGAGTTGCCAGAGAAGCAGTGATAACATTGCCGCTAGACCGTAATTTCCGCTGTACAGTTCATGTCTTTGTTGGTACACTCGGATACCATAGTCTAACCCACTCATAAGAATTCCTGGACCCCCGTACGTTTTTCTGTATGCAATTATAACTCTCTGGATTGAGTTTTTGATATACTAGCCTTTCAATAAATAGTATATTATAGTTTTATATTTGATGTATAGAAAGTTCTTAGAAACTTATATTTGTTGATTTCATTAATTGAGTTTAGAAGTGAAGTTGGTTGGTGGAAAAAAATATAATAATTCATAAATTCGTTTCCAGAGATATACTTTCATAAATAGAAATAGGTTAAGTCCCCTAATAGTTATGAGTGGCCTAGAGACTATGGTATCCGACTGTACCTTTCTATACTTAGTACCGCCACGGGATCCAGATGGCGTTAGATGTAATTTAAATATGACTAATTTGAAGTTTCTTGCTCAAAACGACTAAGTACAAATTCGCCAGGTTTTATGGGGGAGGTAGTCGCTTTTTCTGGACCCCCTCCTCCTTCTCCCTCATGTTTAGCATATTAGTTTTGAGGTTTGAAGACGTTTTTTTCCCTTAGCATATTAGTTTTGAGGTTTGAAGACGTTTTTTCCCTTAGTTTGGCTATGTTGAGACCTTTCGCCCCATTTCTTCGCCAATACAGTATTAAGTTATTACGTGCCATTTAGACGTCGATTTTTTCCTGGCGAGCGATAACGAGCCTGTAATGTTAGAAGGAAGCGGCCTTCGGCCGCGAATTTTTTCTACCGAAAAATGTACAAATTAATCTTGATAGGGGGTCTAGAGGGTGTTTTGTTTTGTTTGATGGAAGTCTAGCGAGGAAACTCAAAAATAAATAATCTATATAATATTTTCGATTGTCTGTGTGTGTGTGTTCTTAATAGCCGGCCGCAGTTTTGGACCTGGGGAGCTCAAACTTTGCATGTGGGTGTCAATTGACCTGGGTCAGGTCATAGAGGGGGCGAGGCCACGATCGGAGGTCGTTTCGAGGCCAAAATTGAAAAAATAACATGACCAAAAAATGAAAAAAATTGCCGTTTGGGGCAGAAGGGGGCCTCCGATCGAAAAGGTGTATGGGACGAAAGTTGTTCGCAGCCCCCCAAAATGGGGGTACGGATGAGGTCAGATCCAAAATCGGAGGTCATTTAGCGCCCGAAATCGAGGTCGCCGTTTAATGAGGCACAGGGAGGTCGAGGCCGGTGATTATGGTAGTAGTATTGTGATGATTGTGGTAGTAGTGATTGATGATGGTGATTATGGTAGTAGTAGTGGTGGTAGTAGTGGTGGTAGTAGTGATGGTGATTATGGTGATTACCCGGGCAACGCCGGGTACCCCTGCTAGTTAAATCTATATACAAAAAATCAAGCACTACCCCCATAAAAAAATTGACTATAGTAGTAATAGTGAAGAAGAAGAACAACTGTGGTAATCATGTTTATTACTTGCTTACACTACATGAATCACCTATAATACGGTCTACAAATATAGTATGTAAATTATAGTAAGGCGAATGATAATGATACAGGATTAGTTAGTTACAATAGGGCTTTAGAGGGTATCAACCCATGAGGATTATTAAGCCCACCTTAAAGTCAGGAAGAACGTGGCCGGAGTCCCCGAGACGCCCAAGTTCATACCCCCCGGTATACTGGGAATATAAACCCAGAGGTTGTCCTGTTCGAGAACCCCAGACGTCTTTCTTAAGGGGGGTGACCTGTTTTTTGTTATTTATGTCCTTTTCTCTCTTTCTCTGGCTTGTATCCATTCGGCCCCATTCAGCCAACTATTTTAAGACGTTTATCCCCATCTAGTCGTCGATTTCTTCCTGGCGAGCGATAGCGAACCATTATATGAAGATATCCGGCTTTGCCGGAGAAATTTTTCTATCGAAAAATGTACAAATTTAGCCTGCTGTCAAACAAAAATAACAAATATGCTGGCTCGCTATCGCTCACCAGTACAAAATTGACACCTGGATGGGGATAAACGTCTTAAAACCGTAGGCTGAATGGGGCCAAATGGATACAAGCCAGAGAAAGATAGAAAAGGACAGAACAAAAACAGGTCACCCCCCTTAATCGCGACCAGGATTAAAGCCCCCTTTTCGAGAGCTCCAGTCCCTTGTCTGTGTTACAGGAGTATTTATAGGAATGTATTCAACATATATATGATGACGATTATGACATAGGTAGCTATCTAAATGCTGACTTTGTCTTTAAAATATTACTATTTACCTTTATGCTCTCTATATCTTCAATAGTTTATGACAGTATTTATATGATGCAGAAACAGAATACTTTCATACTTTTCCATTAACCCTTTGAAGAATAGGATGCATTTTTACAGTTTATTCTGGCTACCATTAGACGATTTGATACATCTTAGGAAGAATCCGTGGGAATTATGAGGGTAAAGACTGTACCTAATCCGAATAGAATCGTCTAGTAATAGCTAGACAACGGAAACAAATGCATGATCGGATCTTCTAAGGGTTAAATATCGGTTAATGAGCTGCTAAGGGATTGAGTCTGCCGCTATAGGTTTGAAGGGGGAAGGGTTTATTTTTTGGTCGAGTATTTCATATATTTATTATATTTTTCGTTTCCTCCCTAGACCTCCATCAAACTTAAAAACACATCCATTAGATCCCACTTCTAGATTAGCTTGTACATTTTTCGGTAGAAAAATGTCCCGGCTGAAGTCAGGTTCTTCCAACATTACAGGCTCACTATCGTTCGCCAGGGAAACAATCGATACCTAAATAGCACAAAAAGGTGTTAATATCGACAAAATAATGGGACAAACTTCTTAAAATCTGAAAAATAATGGTGCTAAACATGAGGAAGAAGGGGGTCCAGAAAAGCGGCCCATCTCCCCTTAATGCACCTCACAACCCGACCACCGTGCTACATACCAAACCAGAAAAGCGGCCCATCTCCCCTTAATGCACCTCACAACCCGACCACCGTGCTACATACCAAACCAGAACAACGGCCCATCTCCCCTTAATGCACTTCACAACCCGACCACCGTGCTACATACCAAACCAGAAAAACGGCCCATCTCCCCTTAATGCACCTCACAACCCGACCACCGTGCTACATACCAAACCAGAAAAGCGGCCCATCTCCCCTTAATGCACTTCACAACCCGACCACCGTGCTACATACCAAACCAGAAAAACGGCCTTAATGCAGCTCACAACCCGACCACCGTGCTACATATCAAACCAGAAAAACGGCCCATCTCCCCTTAATGCAGCTCACAACCCGACCACCGTGCTACATATCAAACCAGAAAAACGGCCCATCTCCCCTTAATGCACTTCACAACCCGACCACCGTGCTACATACCAAACCAGAAAATCCCGAATTATTCGTTAGAGAACCTAATTTGGCGAGTGTAATATTCCCAAAATTAGGTCAGGTTAATCTAATTACTTTTATGTCCATGGATGTTGCAGATATAGTCAAATGAAGGCGGCAATGTAATATAGTTCTGGATATAGCCATCTTAATTGACTCATTACCTCCACCATCGATATAAAAAAAAAAATACATGGTAATTTTATATTGTTCCATTAAAGGGAGATTTGTTTTTATGTATGTATATATATATATATATATATATATTTATTTTTGTTTCGTTTCTAGACCTCCATCAAGCTTAAAAAATATATATTATATAACCACACTTTACACAAAAATAAGATAGGATAGGTTAGGACTTAGTAGTAGCTTATGTTAGGAGTTACATTTTATTAGTTGAGCTTTTTAAATAATGAACCTGACCAAGTATAAGTTGGGATAGGTTAGGGCGAATTAAGCTATGTTTGGTTAGTTACATATTGTTAGGTGTTCATTTATTAATGGGCCTGACCAAAATGTAATGGGATAGGTTACGACTTATTAGGTTATGTCAGATTAGTTACATTCTATTAAGGGGAGATACTTAGCTTGCTTCCTAAACCCCTATCAAGCTTTTTAAAAATACCCCCAAGACCCCCCTTCGATATAGATTTGTAAATTTGTCGATAGAAACATGTCCAGGCCGAAGGATCCGTTCCTCCTAGATTACAGGGTCGCTATCGCTTGCTAGGAAAAAATCGACACCTAAATGGCACGAAAGGTCTTAAAATTGACGGAAAATGGGTGACATGTCTTAAAATCGCCAAACTGACGGGGTGAACGTCATATAATCAGAAACAAATGGGGCTAAACATGAGGAAGAAGTTTGACCAGAAAAACGACCCATCTCCCCTTACGTTTTGTAATATGTATGTTGTGCTGGGCAGCGATATGTATGTTGTGCTGGGCAGCGATATGTATGTTGTGCTGGGCAGCGATATGTATGTTGTGCTGGGCAGCGATATGTATGTTGTGCTGGGCAACGATATGTTATGTAGCGAGATGGCTATAGTCTGTTCATGATGAAGAGGCTAGAAATCCACACACTCCCCAAACTCTCATAACTCAAAGAGGCCTTGCACAATCGATCATAATATTTTAACCATTTGGGAAGAGTCGAGCAGTAAAGAAGACCGCCAATAAAAATAACTGGTACACTTCTATATGATAAACTTAAAATAGTAAACCTTGATTCATTAAGGGGGAATGGGCGTCTTTATTTGCTCATGTGTGTATCTAGTTATTACGTTCATAGTTTCCTCCCTCAACCTCCATCAAGCTTTACCCCCCCCCCCCCCCCCCCAAGACTCTCCTTCAACATATATTTGAAAACAAATTCGATAGCAAAATGTCCTGGGCGAAGGCGGGTTCCTCTTAAAATACAAGCTCGCTAGCGCTCGCCAGGTAAAAATCGACACCTAAATGACACGAAAAGTCTTAATATTGACAAAGAAATGGCACAAAGGTATTAAAATAGCCAAACTAATGGGCCGAACGTCTTAAATTCTGAAAACTAATGGGGCTAAACATGAGGGAGAAGGAGAACCAGAAAAACGACCATCTCCCCTTAATGGAGGAAAAATGACTTTGGCATGTTTATTAAAGGGAATATTTACAAATAGTTGGTGTGTGCGTGTGTGAGAATAATCTGTTGTTGGAGATATTGTATACGGTACCAGCTTTATCTGTCCACGACTGTACAACCGTGGATAGGTACTGTAGGTATTTGGTGAAACTGCTTAAGGGGAGATGGGTCGTTCTTCTGGTCTCCCTTCTTCCTCATGTTTAGCCCCATTTTAGTTTTCAGATTTTAAGACGTTCGGTCCATTAGTTTGGCGATTATATATATATAATCTTTCGCCCCATTTCTTTGTCAATATTAAGACTTTTCGTGTCACTTAGATGTCGATTTTTCCCTGGCGAGCCTGTATTTAAAGAGGAATCGGCCTTCGGCCGGGACATTTTTCTATCGAAAAATGTACAAATATATCTTGAAGGAGGGTCTTGGGGGTGTTTTTTTAAGCTTGCTGAAGTTCTAGCGAGGAAACGAACACATGAAATAGAATATAAATAAACAGACCCCCAAAATAACCACTATACCCTTAAGGAGAGGTATTTAGTTTGTTCCCTAGACCTCCATCAAGCTTAAAATTACACCCCCTCGAGTCTCTTTCAAGATAAATTTGTACATTTTTCGGTAGAAAAATGTCCCGGCCGAAGGCCGATTCCTCTTAAATTACAGGCTCGCTATCGCTCGCCAGGATAAAATAGACACCTGAATTGCACGAAAGGTCTTAATATGGGGTGAAAGTTCTTAAAATCGCTAAACTAATGGGGCAAACGTTTTATAATATCAAAAGCAATGGGGCTAAACATGAGGGAGAAAGGGGTCAAGAAAAAAATCCCCCAAGTGGATACCTCCCCTTAAGCTATAAACATCCAAATATTTGATTCACCAGTTAATGCTCACCCTAGACCAGATGGCTGGAGTAAAGTAGGAAAGAAGAGTTATTGGACAGAGGAAGAACAAGCGGAGAAGTGAGAAGTACAGTAGAAGACTGAAAGTTCTCGGGCTCAACCAAGTTGCTTTATTGTCGAATCGAATCGAATGGGGGATAGAAAAGGGTGGAAATTAGAATTTTAGGTGGAAGTGTAGATGGGGAAAATATTGAAGTACAGTAGAAGTGAGAGATTTTTTTTTTTTTTTTTTTTTTTTTTTTTTTAAGGGAAAGGTGGGTGAGAGGAGAGGGTTTTATGTGAGAGGTCCTGTACAAGGGTCCATTACATACTATAGTTACTGATACAAACCTAGTGGAACAAATACACATACATTACATAAATTGTGGCCAATACATACTGTAGCTGCAGATACAACACTGTCGAGAAGAAAACAAAAAGCAAACATATTGTACACTACATACACAAGTGGCCAAATCATACTGTATAGTTTCAGATGCAAACCTGAAGGGGAATACATCAAAATTAAGGGGGGGTCACCGTGTTTTTTTTCCTTTTCTCTCTTTCCCTGACTTGTTGTCTGACCCATTCAGCCAACAGTTTTAAAGACATTTATCCCCATCCAGGTGTCGATTTCTTCCTGGCGTGCGATAGCGAGCCAGCATTGTATGGAGAAATCCGGCTTCGCCGGAGACATTTTTCTATCGAAAAATGTACAAATTTAGCTTGCTGTCAAAACAAAAATATATATATGCTGGCTCGCTACCGCTCGCCAGGAAAATATTGACACCTGGATGGGGGTAAACGTCTTAAAACAGTAGGTTAAATGAGGCCGAATGGATACAAGCCAAAGAGAGAGTGAGAGAAAGAGAAAATAAGGGAGGTGGGCTCCCTTAACATCCATTACATAATTAAGTACCCAAGACATACTGTAGTTACAGATACCAACACCGTGGGTACAAAAGTGCTCGTTTAGCCCAGTGGTCAAACCGGACCTGGATTATTACATGTTCCTTTTTTGTGCCTATTATGTGATGGACCCAGGGAGAATGTTTGGGTGAGTGGTTGGGTCAGGTAAGGTAGTTTAAGGGGGGTCACCGGCTTGTTTTTATCTTTATCTCTATTTCTCTCTTTCCCTGGCTTGTATCCATTCGACCAACTGTTTTAAGACGTTTATCCCCATCCAGGTGTCGATCTCTCCCTCGCGAGCGATAGCGAGCCAGCATTGTATGGAGAAATCCGGCTTTGCCGGACACATTTTTCTATCGAAAAATGTACAAATTTAGCTTGCGGTCAAAACAAAAATAAATATATGCTGGCTCGCTACCGCTCGCCAGGAAAATATTGACACCTGGATGGAGGTAAACGTCTTAAAACAGTAGGCTGAATGGGGCCGAATGGATACAAGCCAAAGAGAGAGGGAGAGAAATAGAAAAAAGCGAGGTGGGCTCCCTTAAGGCAGTGCAAGCTAAACACTTGATGCTCATCAGCGTCGTAATCATTCACAATAATCTGCTAGGTATACAGTAGTAGTTCCTTTCACTTCTATAGGCCAGTAGTAAAAGTAGGCAAGTTGATGAGACGAAATGCTTTTGACTGTACCCTTGCGAGAAGAGCAGTATGGGTGGAACCTCCCCACACATGCAAACAGTACTCGATGCATGGGGTCACTGTGCCCCTGTACAGAGCAAGAAGCTGTGCTGGGGTAAAGAACCTCCAGAGACGGTTCAGCACACCTAACTTCTGGGAAGCAAGAGTGGTGATAGCAAGAGTGGTGATATAGTCGTTCCGGACAGTTCCCTTCACTTATGTCTTTACTTGCATTTAACAGTTTTGGCGAAATCCTGGAGTTCTGCCAAAAATTATAATATATAATTTGAATACACAATACCTACAAATATAGTTTATCCATCCAAATTTAACGTAATCATACATCAGTTACAAGCACAGAACTGCTAGATCACACCAAAACTAACCCGCATGTGTAATGCAGAAATGCAGGGAACTGTACCTTATTCGTTGTGAGAATGTATCGAATTCAATATAACTATGCAATTGAAACATCATCCAGTTTATTTAATAAAGTGGATGATGAATCAACTTGAATGAAATTATGCAATCTAACCCTTCATCAAGTGTTTTCTATAGCTGTGTAAATCAAGTGAAATGAGTCATGTCCATACCGGTATACTGTAAGTGCTACACATCTGTTTACTTATAAACAAGCAGCGCTATTAGGACAAGGCATTTCTTTGTAAGAGTATAATAATGATTACTTTGTTTAACTCTGGTGATAGATAAGGCTTTGAGGTAAATCAAAGGTTAGGTAAAGTCAAATAGGTATTTTTTAATAGGTAAGGTATAATAGCTCTAGTAATAGGTAAGGTTCTGGGTTAGCTATAATGCCAGGTAACGTACAGTATAATAGTTCTGACTGGTGATAGGTAAGGTTCTGCCATATAGTATACAATTTTACTGGACTTAGCACAAATCCATGAGAGTTAGAGGGTTAATTTAGATAATGTGTAACCCAGTCGATCCCTAAAGGTCCTTCCTAAGCTGAATAATATCTTCTAATATTAGTCGGTGTACAATATAAATAGCGCCATCGTATATCGAAGGGGAAAACAGTATCTGGTGCGACGTCTTGGGGATTATTGTAATACTGCATATAATAATTATTAAGGGGTTTTGATTGATCCAGCCATTTTCGAGCAGTGTATTTGTTTTTAGTTTGCCCCTATACTTAAGTATACACTTCCCCAAACCTCCATTTGAATTTGAAAAACAATATACAGTATACAGTATATATATATATATATATATATATATATATATATATATATATATATATATATATATATATATATATATATAATTGAAATAAAAATATATAAATGTAACATAAAAACGCTAAATATGAACATTGTTTGATACAAAAAATTCGCGGCCGAAGGACAGATTCTCCTAAATTGTAGGCTCGCTATCGCTCGCCCAGAAAATAATAACACCTTAATTAGGTACAGCGTCTAATAATCACCAAACTAATGAGGCGAAATGTCGTACAACCTCCAAACTAATTGAGTAAAACCGGTGTAATCCCAAAAGACCCGTCCTGCACCAAATAAGGTTAAGAGACCCGAATACGTTAGTAAACTGGTCTGATAAATGGATAAAGGACTTCTATATATATATATATATATATCTATTGCCGGACGCCGTGATCCCCGGAGGGGTGGCCACGAACGAAACGCCCCATGCACCTCTGTCCCCAGTCAGTCGACGCCCCTCCTCCCATCAAGCACCGCTTTCACGCATATACTTCTTAACTCCATCCTTCCACCTCTCTCTCGGTCTACATCTCCCTCTCTGCCCTTTCACTTAACTCTCGTACAGCCTCTTAGTCATTCTCTCGCTTCCCATACGTTCCACATGGCCGAACCATCTCAAGGTGTTCCTTTTCACACTTTCCAGCACATTACATCCACACCACACCGCTCACGTACTTCCTCATTTGTCTGTCTATCCCTCCATGTAACTCCGCACGCACTTCTCAAGTAACTAATTTCCACCCCTCTTACTCTTGGTTTGTGTCTCTCCAACAACATCAATGCTTCGCTCCCGTAAGTCAATATTGGGATTACCACACTGTCATGCAAGGACTTTTTTACTTCCATGCTGACCACCCTATTTCTTGTTACTGCTTTCAACGTTCAGGACTTCAATATTCATAAAGTTAAAGTACTATAGTCCATTCATTATAAATAGTCCAAAATGTTCTCCACTAACCACATTAACTAAAAAATTACTAAAGCAATCGAGCTACTATTTCTAACAGTCATGGAATAGGTGTGGAAATTTGCAACCCATTTGCTTTAGCCCATTTTTTAGTTAAAGAGGATAGAAGTTAAGATATCTGGCCTATTGAATGAACTACACACATATGAAGCAACAGTGAAGACGCAAAATACAACATGAATGGTTTGAAAATGATAGTGTGATAAAAGCAAAAGATCTGAGATGTAATAGAGGTATATAAGATAATTGGGTATATTGATAGTAATATGCCTTTTTATCCTTATATTAAACGAGCATATTACTGCCAATATGCCCAATTTATTAAGGTATATTATTACGGACACTTTATATACCCTTTTCATACTCATATTTGTTAGAGTGCTGGTTTTGTAATAATCTATGGTCTGTTGAATTTCAGCTGATGATAAACTGAGTCCCTTAGCATCTGACTTCTCGATTCTTAAGGGGGGTCACCGACTTTTTTATCTTTCTCTCCTTTTCTCTCTTTTCCCTGGCTTGTATCCATTCGGCCCCTGTCAGCCAACTGTTTTAAGACGTTTATCCCCATCCAAGTGTCCATTTCTTCCTGGCGAGCGATAGCGAACCAGCATTGTATGGAGAAATCCGACTTCGCAGGAGACATTTTTCTATCGAAAAATGTACAAATTTAGCTTGCTGTCAAAACAAAAATATGTATATGCTGGCTCGCTACCGCTCGCCAGGAAAATATTGACACCTGGATGGGGGTAAACGTCTTAAAACACTAGGCTAAATGGGGCCGAATGGTTACAAACCAAAGAGAGAGGGAGAGAAAGAGAAAAAAAGCGAGGTGAGCTCCTTTAATAGAGCAATATGATACTGCTATGTCTCCGTCATATTTTTGTCAAGTTTTCATAATTAGCAACCTACTTCGCTACACAATCTTGGTAATAGCCCAGTAATCAGGATGGCGAGATAGCACCCTTCAGCACGATGACGGCTTTTGGCATTTAATTCTGGCTAAAAGTAGACGATGTTATCCAGTTTAAGAAGCACCCATGTTATTCAGAGGGTTTAGTGAGGTTGTATGTACAGTCGCGCTAATAAGTGAATGCTCGGCACCAAGTATGTTTTGATCAATAATTGGTATCTGCAATATCTAAGCTTCATTTTCTTCATATCGAGTGAAATATACAAATATGTTCCTACACTTACCCACCCTATTCAACATCTGACAGACATTACTACAGTACAGAGAAACCCAAATGTAATGCCAGCTGAGGCATGACTTATTAGCGCAACTGTACCCCTTTGAGTCTTTGAGGTAGATTATAAGCTAAAGAAAATCGTCTAATGGTAACCAGTATATGATGACAATTGCGTCATCGTGCTGAGGGGGTTAACATCGGCTGGGGAAAAACAAAGGAGAAGATTATAGTTACTCAATCCCCTTACTGTAAACATCATGTGTGTAATATAGAACACATAGACTACACTGTAAGAATCATGCGTGTAATATAGAACACATAGACTACACTGTAAGAATCATGTGTGTAATATAGAACACAAGACTACACTGTAAGAATCATGTGTGTAATATAGAACACATAGACTACACTGTAAGAATCATGCGTGTAATATAGAACACATAGACTACACTGTAAGAATCATGTGTGTAATATAGAACACATAGACTACACTGTAAGAATCATATGTGTAATATAGAACACAGACTACACTGTAAGAATCATATGTGTAATATAGAACACATAGACTACACTGTAAACATCATGTGTGTAATATAGAACACATAGACTACACTGTATGAATCATGTGTGTAATATAGAACACATAGACTACACTGTATGAATCATGTGTGTAATATAGAACACATAGACTACACTGTAAGAATCATGTGTGTAATATAGAACACAGACTACACTGTATGAATCATGTGTGTAATATAGAACACATAGACTACACTGTAAGGATCATGTGTGTAATATAGAACACATAGACTACACTGTAAGAATCATATGTGTAATATAGAACACATAGACTACACTGTAAGAATCATGTGTGTAATTTAGAACACATAGACTACACTGTAAGAATCATGTGTGTAATATAGAATACATAGACTACACTGTAAGAATCATATGTGTAATATAGAACACATAGACTACACTGTAAGAATCATATGTGTAATATAGAACACATAGACTACACTGTAAACATCATGTGTGTAATATAGAACACATAGACTACACTGTAATAATCATATGTGTAATATAGAACACATAGACTACACTGTAAGAATCATGTGTGTAATATAGAACACATAGACTACACTGTAAGAATCATGTGTAATATAGAACACAGACTACACTAAGAATCATGTGTGTAATATAGAACACATAGACTACACTGTAAGAATCATATGTGTAATATAGAACACATAGACTACACTGTAAGAATCATATGTGTAATATAGAACACATAGACTCACTGTAAGAATCATATGTGTAATATAGAACACATAGACTACACTGTAAGAATCATATGTGTAATATAGAACACATAGACTACACTGTAAGAATCATGTGTGTAATATAGAACACAGACTACACTGTAAGAATCATGTGTGTAATATAGAACACAGACTACACTGTAAGAATCATATGTGTAATATAGAACACATATACTACACTGTAAGAATCATATGTGTAATATAGAACAAATAGACTACACTGTAAGAATCATGTGTGTAATATAGAACACATAGACTACACTGTATGAATCATGTGTGTAATATAGAACACATAGACTACACTGTATGAATCATGTGTGTAATATAGAACACATAGACTACACTGTAAGCATCATGTGTGTAATATAGAACACAACTACACTGTAAGAATCATGTGTGTAATATAGAACACAGACTACACTGTAAGAATCATGTGTGTAATATAGAACACATAGACTACACTGTAAGAATCATGTGTGTAATATAGAACACATAGACTACACTGTAAACATCATGTGTGTAATATAGAACACATAGACTACACTGTAAACATCATGTGTGTAATATAGAACACATAGACTACACTGTAAGAATCATGTGTGTAATATAGAACACATAGACTACACTGTAAGAATCATATGTGTAATATAGAACACATAGACTACACTGTAAAAATCATGTGTGTAATATAGAACACATAGACTACACTGTAAGAATCATGTGTGTAATATAGAACACATAGACTACACTGTAAGAATCATGTGTGTAATATAGAACACATAGACTACACTGTAAGAATCATGTGTAATATAGAACACAAGACTACACTGTAAGAATCATGTGTGTAATATAGAACACATAGACTACACTGTAAGAATCATGTGTGTAATATAGAACACATAGACTACACTGTAAGAATCATGTGTGTAATATAGAACACATAGACTACACTGTAAGAATCATATGTGTAATATAGAACACAGACTACACTGTAAACATCATGTGTGTAATATAGAACACATAGACTACACTGTAAGAATCATGTGTGTAATATAGAACACATACTGTAGACTACACTGTAAGAATCATGTGTGTAATATAGAACACATAGACTACACTGTAAGAATCATGTGTGTAATATAGAACACATACTGTAGACTACACTGTAAGAATCATGTGTGTAATATAGAACACATAGACTACACTGTAAGAATCATGTGTGTAATATAGACAACATAGATGAAACAAAACAGGTGCACATTTTAGGCGTTTTAATTTGAACACATTTTAACCCCTTCAGCACCATGACGTAATTTGCCGAAGGATAACAGGTTTTTCACAATACGTACGTAGACGGAGGTCTTTTTATAAAAAAAAAAAAAAAAAATTGTATGTATGTGTGTGTGTCTTTGTGTTAGTGTGTGTGTGTGTGTGTGTGTCTGTGTTAGTGTGTGTGTGTGTCTTTGTGTTAGTGTGTGTGTGTGTGTGTCTTTGTGTTAGTGTGTGTGTGTATGTGTGTTCAAATTAGTACACATAAATGATTGAATCACTTTGTATGTGTATCAAGTGTTGTTACATCTGAACACACAGTATTTATAGTGCAGGTGTCGGGTAGCAGAGTTGCTAGACAGGAGGGAAGCAGGTACGTTTAATAAGCAGGAAAATAAGCAGGCTAGGTCATGAGAGACAAAGGAAGTACAAAGGAAATCAAGCATCAACAGGTCTAGTGATCCTTCTAGGCGCTTGTCCTCAAAAACACTGAGGATCAAGTGTCCAAACAGTGGTTTAGGGTGGGTAAGGGAACATTGGAAAGGGAACTACTGCCCTGGAACTAATGTCCGTGGCAGGATTAGGAAGTTAGTAGGGGACAGATGGGTTAGTAACTGAGGGGAGGATAAAATAAAGTTATTCATTTACAAACGCAGTCAGTCACGGGTTTGATGCGAGATATTTGTCTAGGCGAAGTTTAAATGAATCAACGGTGCTGCAGTCTATAACATCTATAACATATATAAGACACTGAGAAGCAGACTGTGAGAGAGAGAGAGAGAGAGAGAGAGAGAGAGAGAGAGAGAGAGAGAGAAAGAGAGAGCGAAAGCGAGAGAGAGAGAGAGAGGGGGAAGAGAGAGAGTGAGAGAAGAGAGAGAGAGGGGGGGGGGAAGAGAGAGAGTGTGTGTTAGTGTGTTAATAGTTTGTGCGGTAATACGCTTCCCGTAGTGTGTATTTCCTGGGGCTATAACAACTTGCATGTATTTGAGGATTGCACGTTTCTTCAGCATCTTTGACTGATGTTAGACGATTTTACGGAATATTAGAAGGATCTGTGGGTGTAAAGTTCAGTTCTTTGTGTGTGTGTGTGTGTGTGTGTGTGCGCTTGTGTGTGTGTGTGTGTGCTTGTTTTAATGTATTGTTACTAGTTTTTATATTGGGTTCATCTTGGCTCATCTTCAAGGGCAAGTTGAACCATAATTACACTTACCTTCCTTACTAGTTTGCATTTTTTTTTCCCCCAGTTGATTGTATATTGAATCCCTTAGCACTTGATTTTTCGATACCTATTGGTTAAATATCAAACTACTGTGTCTCTGTATCATATTAATACCAAGTTTCCATTATTAACAACCTAATTCGCTTCAAAATCTTCATAATAGCAGAGTAATTAAGGGGGGTCACCGTTTTTGTTTTATCTTTCTCTCCTTTTCTCTCTTTCCCTAGCTTGTATCCATTCCGCCCCATTCAGCCAACTGTTTTAAGACGTTTATCCCCATCCAGGTGTTTATTTCTTCCTGGCGAGCGATAGCGAGCCAGCATTGTATGGAGAAATCCGGCTTCGCCGAAGAAATTTTTCTATCGAAAAATGTACAAATTTAGCTTGCTGTCAAAACAAAAAAATATATATAGCCTATGCTGGATCGCTACCGCTCGCCAGGAAAATATTGACACCTGGATGGAGGTACACGTCTTAAAACAGTAGGCTGAATGGGGCCGAATGGATACAAGCCAAAGCGATAAGGAGAGAAAGAGAAAAAAAGCGAGGTAGGCTCCCTTAAGATGAGGACATGGAAATTTACCGTCAGCTGAAAATAAACAGACTATAGTTTGATCTTAAGCCGCTGTCACACGAGCGCTTTTTCCATCAATTTTCCATGAGCAAGTTTTTTTTCGTATTATTTCGGGACTTTTTCGCACTGGTATCGGTAACTCGACTGAAGGTAATAATAATAATAATAATAATAATCTTCTGATTACTTATATAGCGCCCGTCTCTCCTCCTTCGAGGATTCGCAAGCGCTTGGCTTTCTTTAGTCTACCAGAGACCATTACCCATCCCCCTTGCTCATGGGGAGATGGTAACCGCCGGCTGTATCCCAGAAAAACATTTCAATCTGAGCTGGGATTGAACGCGAGACCTTCAAGGTGGGAATCAGGCACGCTATCAACTGAGCCAGCCGGACGGCTCAGATATGTTAGGCGGCTGAATTCTGGGAAAGTGTAATTTTTTAAGCTTCCAGACCACAATTGCCCGTAAAAATTGCTCGAAAAGGGGCTCGTGTGACTCCGGCTTTATTCGTCTCCCATATTCTACACTCTTAAAAAATATATGGGTATGCAAAGGGTAATTATCATGTCCAAAATAATCTTAATTTTTGTTCATATTCTACACTCTCAAAATGTATGGCTATGACAATTGTAAAGTGTCTATAATAATATATACCTTTTTTCATATTTTACATTCTGAATTATATATGGGTATGAAAAGGGTAAGTACGGTGTCCATAATAATTTAAATTTTTCATATTCTACACTTTAAGAATATATAGGTATGACAAGGTTAATAAAAGTGTCCATAGTAATCTACCCATTTAATGGTATATTGGTGGTAATAAGCCCAGAACAGAACAGAAAGGTAAATCACCATCATTATTCCCAATTATTTGTTATACCTTTGTCCTACTCTTTCTATGCCCTATATTTATTACAGTGCATCATCATATTTTTGTTGGCACCATATGTGAGTACTTAGTCTTGACTAAAAGGGGTATCACACGAGAGCTTGTATCGTCAATTTTGGTTATGTTTTTTAGTAATTTACGTTTTCTTTGTTTTGTTTTTCTTTTTTGCACCCTAGACCTCTATCAAGCTTAATATCACGCCCAATCTCTTACGAGATAAATTTGAAATTTTTTCGATAGAAAAATGTTCCCGCCGAAGGCCGATTCCTCCTAAATTACAAACTCGCTAGGAAAATATCGACACCTAAATAGCATAAAGGGTACAAAGAAATGGGGCGAAAGGTCTTAAGATTGCCAAACTAATGGAGCGTACGTCTTTAAATTTCATAGCTAATGGGGCTAAACATGAGGGAGAAGGGGGTCCTGAAAAATATACCAAGTGCCTCCCCATAAAGGTACACTAACAATTAAATGTATAGTAAAGGTAAATTTAATCAAAGTGGGTATATTGATAGTGATTAATTACCTTTGATTATTTGACACACCTTTCTGTTCCTATACTAGATGGCTTTCTGATTACCAATATTCCATTAAAGGGTAAATTGTTTTGGACACTTTAATTACCCCTTTCACACCTTCTTTTTACCCTAAATCTGAAGCATTTGGGATTAAAATGTAAAACTTGCAAACTAAACAAACCAACACTGGGACAAAGACAATATAAACTCAAATTAACTTATCAAAATCGCTTGTATCGTTTAGGTTTGATATAGATCGAAGTAGGTGTGTAGGAATTAGTGGTTATGTCTTTCTATCTATCTATCTATCTATCTGCTCAGGCCCAATCCCCACTTTTCCTATTTTTTCATTTTTATTTTCTATTTTACTCTATTTTATTATTATTATTTTTTTCTTGGGGGTGGCCGACTCAAGACAGCAAGAACAGGGAACTTGGGGACACATAAACACTTAGACCTTTCCTATGGTAAACAATATAAACCCCATGCAGGGGGGGGGGGGGGGGGCAATGTTGGTAAACCTTTAACTGTCTTGATAGCGTAATGGTTAGTGCGCTGGATATCTGTGTGAGTATCCTAGGTTCGAGTCCTGGGAGTACCACATGTGTTCATAAATTTCATTGATTTCATTAATTAGGTTTATTTGTAAGTTAATTTGTGGGTTGGTTATATTAGGAATTAATTCAGGTTCAGGAGTCATTCCTAGCGAGGCCTTCCTTTTCGGTTAATTTTGAATTGAATTGAAATCTTTTTATTTAGCCTTTAGTATACAATACAATTTTGCTTACAAATGATTTATGAAAAACAAAAATATATAATAATAATACAAAAAAATAAGGCTGAGCCTTTTGAGAGATGTCTCTCTTAAAGGCACCTGGCTATAACTCGATCTATCAAAATGCAATTGTATATAATATACTTAGTCACAGCTATGTGCCATGGGAACTACGTGTTGTAAAGAATGTTTCTAACTTAGAAAAGGGATGTACTGTATGTAGGCAAAATATAATAAAATAAAACAAATTAAATTAATGGTGATTAACACTGAGGTCACACTCACTTCCCAGAGCTCACAGCTGATTGTTCATTATCACAATTACCCATGTAATACCATTTACAAAAATTGAATATATATAACATACATTGTACAACTATTGACTAGATGTTCAAAGGCCATACTCGCAATTATACCCACAATTCGACACAAAGACACATACGCTTCCCTAACAGTATATGCCTAATTAGTAAAGGACATAAACTTTGTTGTGCATGGAATACACACTTACACCATTCATTTAGACCTATATATGAGAACATGGTAAATAATTTACTGTAGACTATAGGCTATATCCATTTCTATTAAAAAAAAAAAAAAAAAAAAAAAAAAAAATGTATACAAATGCCAACTACACATACATTATATAGGCCTACACCTTTACAGACAAAAACAGAAGCATGTTTATTACAAAATAGTATTCAAGCTCATTCAACCCTTTACGTGACTCTACACATATATACACGCACAGTCAGCGTAAATATTGTTAAAGGTTATACATTTGTCGATCTAGGTGATAGGGATGTTGTAATTATTGGTAGTATAATTGGTGATATACCTATTTTAGTAGTCGCTGTTGATATTGTGTTAATAGAAAAGATTTAATTGTCTCTTAAACCGAGATATTTCCTGTATATTTCTTAAATTTTGAGGTAATCCGTTCCACACCTTAACTCCATGATATTTTATACATGTCTGAGCTTGACTAGAAGTCATGAGAGGAATTCTTAATAGATCAGCTCCCCTTAAATTGTACCTTTCATTGTTACTAGGTGTAAACAAATCAGTGCTATCAAGGTTTTGCAGACATTTAAATACGAAAAGCGCACTGCAGTAAGTATTGATATCCTTAAATTTAAATAATTCAAGTTTACTAAAAAGTTCATTTGTGTGGGCATATTTTGATTTATGTGATATAGTTCTAATTTTTGTTTTTGTTGTGATTTTTCAATAGTTAATAATTTGGTTTTACTAGTTGCACCCCAAATTGTTTGGCAATATAACAACTGTGGATAGATAAGACTATAATATAATTGTTTTAGAGCACTAATATTAAAGCAGTGTCGTGTAAGGTAGGGTATGCCACATTGCTTATTAAGTTTGTTTTTCAAATCATGTATATGTATACCCCACGACAGCCTGCTATCCACCACAACACCAAGAAACTTATATGTTCCTCCTCCTTTAGTACATTATTTGCAATCTTAATTGGTGCTAAATTTTGAGTGATAGATTTATTCCTCTTAAAAATTATATACTTAGTTTTGTCAATATTAAGAGTAAGCTTATTAGCTTGTATCCACCTTGATATGTTATTTAGCTCATTATTGACTAAATCTATTAGGAAACGTAGATCCCTGTGTCTGGCATACAAAGTGCTGTCATCGGCAAATAACAGGAAGTTAAATATAGTGCTAGAGTTAATAAAATAATTAATATATAAAATGAAGAGCAGTGGGACCAATAAGGGGAGACTGCCCGTTTGTTTGGTCTATTAATTCATGTATTCATATATTTTCTTAGTTTCCTCGCTAGACCTCCATCAAGCTTTGTAAAACACCCCCTAGACCCCCCTTCAAAATAAATTTGTAAATTTTTCGGTAGAAAAATGTCCCGGCCGAAGGCAGGTTCCTCTTAAATTGCAGGCTCGCTTTCGCTCGCCAAGAAAAAATCGACACCTAAATGGCACGAAAGTTCTTAAAATTGACAACGAAATGGGGCGAAAGGTGTTAAAATCGTCAAACTAATGGGCCGAACGTCTTATAATCTCAGAACTAGTGAGGCTAAACATTAGGGAGAAGGGGGTCCTGAAAAATGGTCTGCCTCCCCTTAAGACCCCTTCAATTACCCCTTCCATTCATGTAATCATTAGGATATCACAGTGCAGTTGGGTGTAAATACAAGCTTGGATTTAATATCCAATATTCAAGAATGGATAATATGTCGTGAGAATGTCCTTAAACCTTCAGATGAAGTATTGAGGGATAAGCCTTTGCAACGGCACACCTTTTTCAATTTGTACAATCTCCGACCCGTGGTAATAATGTGCTTGACCTTGTACTCGCAACAAAAGAAGAATTAATAGAGAATTTGAATGTTGGTGATGAATTCAGTAACAGCGACCATCGTACGATAACTTTCACTTTAAAGTTTACTAGTAACAAATCAAATAGCAGCATTGAGAAAGTCCCTAATTTCAAGAAAGCAAATTTTCATAAACTTAAATCAAAGCTTAAAGAAACTGACTGGAGCTTTCTGACTAACAATAACGACATAAATACATCTTGGGAGTGTTTCACAACCACTTACCTTAAGGCAGTGCAAGACTGCATACCATCGAAAATACGGCGTCCAGGCCATAATGATAATCCCAAATGGTGGAATAAAGATATTTCAGACTGTCTGCTTGCTAAAAAATTTGCTAATGATAGATTAAAATCCTCACAAAATGACGAAGAACGGGTGAAATTTGTAGAGCTACGACGACGCAAAGCCAAAAAGTTAATTAAGCAAAGTAAAAAGACCCTGGAGTTACATGTTGCGAATCAAAGTAAAACAAACCCGAAAGAATTCTATAGTTATATCAGAAAGAAAAAAGTAGTTACTTCAACTGTTGGACCGTTAGTCGATGAAAATGGAGAATACACCAAAGACGAAGTACAAATGAGTAATGCCCTCAATACCTTCTTTGCATCAGTTTTTACAACCGAAGACCTCAGTGATATCCCTACACCATCGCCGATTCAGATTGATAATTCAGATGTTCTAAGCAATATCACCGTTACAGAGAGAGAAGTATTGAATTGTTTAGATAAACTCAAGGTAAATAAAACGCCTGGACCTGATACAATCTCGCCTAGAGTTCTAAAGGAAGCTAAGGATGAGCTCTCCAAACCACTGACATTGCTATTCAATGAATCCTTGCAGTCTGGGACTATGCCTGATCAGTGGAAGCTAGCCAACGTAACACCGATATTCAAAAAAGGCAGCAAATCCCTACCCAGTAACTATCGTCCAATTAGCTTAACCTCAATTGTATGTAAAATGCTAGAAATGGTCATAAGAGACAGACTCGTAAATCACTTAGAGGCAAATAACTTACTTAAAGATACTCAACACCGCTTTCGTAAAAAACGTTCCTGTTTAACAAACCTCTTAGACTTCTTCCACGATATCCTCAACCTCTACGATGAGAGTAAAGCTGTAGATATTATATACCTTGATTTTCAAAAGGCCTTTGACAAAGTTCCCCACAAACATTTACTGCTAAAACTAAAAGCGCATGGAATACAAGACGGTGTGTTGAAATGGATAGAAAATTGGCTCAGCGACAGAAAGCAAAGAGTAGTCATAAACGGTAAGGCATCTAAATGGACCAATGTAAGTAGCGGGGTACCCCAGGGATCGGTACTAGGACCAATTCTCTTTCTAATTTACATCAACGACATAGATGAGGGTCTCACCTGTACAATCTCAAAATTTGCTGACGATACAAAAATTGCAAATAGCGTACTCTCAAAAGAACAAGTTGACGATATGCAACACAATCTAGATAAATTGTCATGTTGGGCCCAAATTTGGCAAATGAGTTTCAATGCGGATAAATGTAAAGTACTACATATCGGATACCTAAATGAGAAAGCAAACTATTCGATGAATGGCACTCAGCTTAAGAATGTAAACAGAGAAACCGATCTGGGAGTAACAATATCGAGTAACCTAAAACCGAGTCAACAATGTTCAGAAGTTGTTAAGAAGGCTAACAAAATAATTGGCTTTATAGGCAGGTCATTTGAGCATAAATCCAAAGAAGTTATCCTAACCCTTTACAATTCCTTAGTCCGCCCTCTTCTGGAATACTGCGTTCAATCCTGGTGCCCTTATTACCAAAAAGATATAAACAAGCTAGAACGAGTTCAACGTATAGTTACCAAAATGATACCTAGCCTAAAGAACAAACCATACGAAGAGCGTCTTAGAGAATTAAATCTATTTCCTTTAACCCAGCGCAGATTAAGAGGTGACTTAATTCAAGTGTTCAAAATCATCAAAGGCATCGACAATATGAACTGTAGTAAGTACTTCACTATCGACCAATCTAATTACACGCAGGGAAACCGGTTGCAAAATTATTGGTAAATCTTTTAACTCACACGAATCTAAGAATTTCTTCTTCAATCGAGTTGTCAACTTGTGGAATGGGCTTCCCCGAGACGTTATAGACTGCAGCACCGTTGATTCATTTAAACTCCGCTTAGACAAATATCTTGCATCAAACCCGCGACTGACTGCGTTTGTAAATGAATAACTTTATTTTATCCCCCCCTCAGTTACTAACCCATCTGTCCCCTACTAACTTCCTAATCCTGCCACGGACATTAGTTCCAGGGCAGTAGTTCCCTTTCCAATGTTCCCTTACCCACTCTAAACCACTGTTTGGACACTAGATCCTCAGTGTTTTGGAGGACAAGCAGCCTAGAAGGGTCACTAGACCTGTTGTTGCTTGATTTCCTTTGTACTCCTTTGTACTCCTTTGTACCTTTAACTGTCTTGAAAGCGTAATGGTTAGTGTGCTGGATTTCTGTGTGAGTATCCTACGTTCGAGTGCTGGGAGTACCACACGTGTTCATAAATGTAATTTATTTCATTAATTAGGTTTATTTGCAAGTTAATTTGTGGGTTGGTAATATTACAAATTAACCCGAATTCAGTGTGAGAGGGAATACAGGAAAATGTGGATTGAGTTGTATTGTTTGGCCATTTAATCACTAACATGGACATAATGGGAACTATGGAGTATGTTAAGGGGAGATTTCCACTTGAGGGATTTTTTCTGGACCTCTTTCTCCCTCATGTTTAGCCGCAATGCTTTTAAGATTTGGAGATAAGTTAGGCGATCTTAAGAACTTTCGCCTAATTTCTGTCAATTTTAAGACCGTTTGTGTAATTTAGGTGTCTATATTTTCCTGAAGAGCGATAGCGAGCCTGTAATTTAAGAGGAACCGGCCTTCGGCCGGAACATTTTTCTACCGAAAAATTTACAAATTTATCTTGAAAGGGGGTGTAGGGGGTGTAGTTTTTAGCTTGATAGAGGTCTAGGAAACAACCTAAAAACCTCCCCTTAAAATGAACTCTGAGAATTTGTCAGATTGAATAAAAACACCATTGGAGCACATATGGAGCATGAAACAAAACAATTAAAATTAATAATGCGACTAAAAACAAAGGATTTACTTCTGTGACTGGATATGAAAATTAACTCGTTTGCAAGCCTTAAGCTGCTGTCACATTTTCCATGAGCACGCTTTTTCTCGTATTATTTCGAGACTTTTTCGTACTGGTATCGGTAACTAGACTGAAGGTAGTTTATGTTAGGCGGCTGAATTCTGATAAAGTGTGATTTGTTAAGCTTCCAGATCATGATTGCTCGTAAAAATTGCTCGAAAAAGGGCCCGTGTGACTCCGGCTTTACACAATGTATATTATAATGTTACCGAAGTCCTCTATATATAGTCTGTTCATTTTCAGTTGACGGTAATATTCCGTGTCCCCAAATTCATGTCGCAGCTACTACGAAGATTGTTTAAAGGGGGAAGGGCGTATTTATTTGCTCATTCATTTAGCTTTCTATTTTATTGTTTTTTTTAATTTCCTCCCTAGACCTCCATCAAGCTTAAGAAAACTTCCCCCCCCCCCCCTTCAAGATAATGTTTTACATTTTTCGATAGAAAAATGTCCCTGCCAAAGGCCGACTCCTCCTAATTTACAGGCTCGCTATCGCTCGCCAGGAAAATAATCGACACCTAAATGACACGGAAAGTCTTAATCTTTACAAAAATGGGGCGAAAGGTCTATAAATCCCCAAACTAATGGGCCGAACGTCTTATTTTCAGTCATATCAGAATTAAGTCACATATCTTAATCTATCGTCAGTCTAGTTTCCGATTCCAATGCTCAAAACTCTCAAAATTATTACGAGAAAAAACTTATTCTTCGAACATTTCCGGAAACAGCGATCCTTATCACCGGATTTAGAAACCGAGTATAGATTAGGAGAGACAGGGAAAATATATAGAGGGAAAATTTCTATCTATCTATCTATCTATCTATATGCTCACGCCCAATCCCCACTGCTCTTATTTTTATTTTTTATTTTCTATTTAATTCTATTTTATTATTTATTTAATTTTCCTTGGGGGTGGCCGCCTCAAGACAGAGTAAGAAAACACAAAAACACAACACCCCAACAGACAAAACACAAATTCACACAGGGAAAATTTACAAAGGGAAAACAGGTGAGGGTAATCATTTAGGTAAGGCAAGGGAGGTATGAACAAGGCGAAACAAGGAGAATATAAACTATGGGAAACAGAGGGAATATAAACAAGATAAGTATAAACAAGAGGAAATAGCGGGAGGGAAGAAAGGTGAGGCAGGGAAAATAATTACGGTGAATATAAACAAGGGGAAACAGAGGGAATATAAACAAGATAAGTATAAACAAGAGGAAACAGGTGGAGGGAGCAAGGTGAGGCGGGGAATAAACAGGGGTAATATAAACAAAGAGAAACAGAGGGAATGCATACAAGGCAAATATGTATAAGGGGAAACAGGGGGAGGTAAGGAGGGTAAGGCAGGGGAAAGAAACTAGGGGAAACAGAGGGAATATAAACATGGTAAGCCTAAATCAGAGTAAACAGTGTAAGTAAGGAGAAGCTGGGAAGTATAATCATGGGGAATATATACAAGGGGAACAGAAAATATATACAAGGTAAATATAGACAAGAGGAAATAGGGGTAGGGAAGCAAGGGGAGGCAGAGGAAATAAACAAGGGGAACATAAACACAGAGGGAATATAAACAAGGTAAGTATAACTAAGAGGAAACAGTGTGAGGTAAGCAAGGGAAGGCGGGGGGAATGAACAAGATAAATATATACGTATGGAAACAGAAGGAATATAAGTAAGATAAGTGTAAATACGGGGAAACAGGAGGAGGTAAGTAAGGTGAGACAGGGGGAATAAACGAAGGAGAATTACCAGGGGAAACAGGGAATATAAACAAGGTAGGTATAAATAAGGGGGAACGGGGAATATAAACAAGAAAAGTAAGAACAAAAGGAAACAGGGGGAGGTATGCAAAGGGGGACAGAGGGAATATAAACATGGGGAGCGTAATATTATAACAAAGTAATTATAAAGTTAAAATGGAGTGGCAGGGGAAACATACACTGGGGGGGGAGGGGGGGATATAAACGAAGGGGAGGGTGAAGCAGGGGTATAAAGGTGAAGTAGGGGGAGGGGGGAGATAGACACATGGAGCAACAAGGGAGGGGGGGGGGGATATAAACAAAGGCGAGGGTGAAGCAGGGGTATATAGGTGAAGTAGGGGGAGGGGGGGGAGATAGACACATGGAGCAACAAGGGAGGGGGGGGGGTATAAACAAAGGGGAGGGGGAAGCGGGGGTACAAGAGTGAAGTAGGGGGCGAAGGGGAGAGGATGGTGGGGGATATATATAGGTGGATATACAAAAAGGGTTTAGGATGAAGCAGGGGTTGAGGGGGAGGGTGGATGGTGAAGGAAATAGACAGGGGGATATAGACAAAGGTGAGGGTGAAGCAGGGGGGGGGGGAGGGGGGAAATAGACAGAGGGGAGAGGCATAAAAAGTATAGTGGGGGGGGGGGGAGGGGGGGTTGTTACGCCTGGGGTGAATCAAACAAGTCTTGGAGGTGAGCTTCCTGTCTGTACCCCCGTGTCACCCATCAGGCCCACCCCGGGGGGAACAGGTCACAGGCAGAGAAAGTGAGTGCGTGAGAGAGAGAGAGAGAGAGAGAGTGAGAGTGAGAGTGAGAGAGAGAGAGAGGATGTGTGTGTGAGAGTGAGAAAGCGTTATCGTGTTTGTGAGAGAGTGAAAGAGAAAATGTTTGAGAGAGTGAGTGTGTTTTGTGTGTGTGAGACAGAGAGTGAGTGTGAAAGAGTTAAGAGTGTGTTTGTGAGAGTGAGAGATAACATGTTTGAAAGAGAGAGTGTGTGTGTGTGTGTGTGTGTGTGTGTGTGTGTGTGTGTGTGTGTGTGTGTGTGTGTGTGTTAGGGACAGTTAGGAGGAGAATGAGAAAACCATATAGACCGAATAACAACAGAGACAGACACAGACACACCTACCAACTGATAGAAACACACATACACAGTTACACACACACAACCATACACTCAGAAAAAGAAAAGAGAACTAGCGGCCCTCGATCAAAGGAAAGAAAGCTAGAAACCCTGTACTAACAATTGTAAGTTACGAAACTGTAATTCTGAGAGGATTTGTAAGCATAAAGGTGAATTGGCAGGATGTCTTTTTAAGTAAGCATATTTCGGTCTTTCAGTTCCCGAGTTAACCCTCTCAAGATACAATTACGCATTTATTTTCTGTTTTCTGGCTATTGTTATACGAGTTTGCTTTGATAAGGAGGAGTAAATGGAAGTCCGAGGGTTAATTGAGATACTCTTTAACCTTTAAATTCCCACAGATCCTTCCTAAACTGTATAGAATCGTCTAATGCTAGCCAGAATATGCTGTCAAACTGCGCCATGATTTTCTAAGGGTTAAAATCTGCAATAGATCAGCAACCTATAATGATCTACCTTCGGTTTACTTTATGGTACATTAATATTTTTGTGTCATGCCCCAGTCAGGGTTTCCCAGAACTGTTAGCTATCAGAAATTACCGATAAAAGGTCTCTTGTGTTTCCTCCTTAAGGGGAGGCAGACCGTTTTTGTGGAACCCCTTCTCCCTAATGTTTAGCCCACTAGTTTTCAGATTATATGACATTTGGCCCATTAGTTTGGCGATTTTAACACCTTTCGCACCATTTCGTTGTCAATTTTAAGACCTTTCGTGCCATTTAGGTGTCTATTATTTCCTGGCGAGCGATAGCGAGCCTGTAATTTTAAGAGAAATCGGCCTTCGGCCGGAAAAAATTTCTACCGAAAAATGTACAAATTTATCTTGAAGGGGAGTCTAGGGGTGTTTTTCTAAGCTTGATGGAGGTGTAGGGAGGAAACTAAAAAAATATATGAATAAATGAATTAATGGACCAAACAAACGGTCAGTCTCCCCTTAACCTTGCCAGTATAATGATGCAATTTTTTCTCTTATTCTCGCTATTACTAGGGGCCTAAACGATGTTATTCAGTTTCAAGAAAGACCTAGGAAACAAAGGGATATATATGAACGATCTCAATAAGGCCATTTTAACTCCCACAGATCCTCCTAAAATGCTGTAAAGGTGTCTTATGAAACAGCCAAATAAGCTGAAGAAATGCGTATTCGTCTATTGTATGTAGTTGTTATCTTCCCAGGAAATACACGCTACGGGAAGCTTGTTACGTCACAAACCATTAACACGGAGGCTTCTCTCTCTCTCTCTCTCTCTCTCTCTCTCTCTCTCTCTCTCTCTCTCTCTCTCTCTCTCTCTCTCTCTCTCATACATGCTTTGCATGTAATTTTGCTGTGTTTTTGACTGATAAACGTTTGTTTATCGAGACTGCTTTTGTTTACATTTGTACCGGTTAGTGACGACCGACGCTCTAAAGTAAACAAACTATTTGCTTGTTTCATATTATAAAGTTCTAGCCCTTATTGTAGATATTTTAGCCCTCACTGTAGTTAAGTGCTTAGCAAACCACCCAGTAGTTATCTTGCATGACATTGTACTGTAGTTTTGACTGATAAACGTTTGTTTTTCAAAATTCTATTTGTCAAGTTAGTAGAGACGCCGCCGATACCAGCGCCACCTGTGTACGCATAAACAAACCCTCTTCTTGTATTTTATATATCAAAGTCTAGCCAATACTGTACTTGGTTGAACTTTTTATCTTGGTTATCTATATAAATCGCACACACTAACATTTGTCAAGATAGTTTTAATATTGGGTTAGAATAATTTAGTTACTGTCATACTTTTTGGTAGCCTAATACTTTTTGATAGCCTATTTATTAATCGCATTTCAGATACTTGTCACCATATTAATAGGCCTCTCACACTCTTGCCAGGGATATTACTAACTCCATTATTATTATTATTGTGTCGACCACTGTATAAACCAGTATGCAGGCTTTAGCCTAACTGTGTCATACTGCTAACATAATTTTATATTTATTTTCAGGCATAAAATTGTGTTCTATTGCTAACATATTCTTTTTGTGATTAACATATTCTTTTTGTGATTTACAGGCATTAATTGTACCATATTGCTAACCAATATTTTGTGTTAGTGTACTGTATACTGCTTGCCAGTTTTCTCACTAGGCTAAATTGACCCTCTCCCACTTTTTTTCCCAGTAAATTTTGTAACAAATTACTAGTCCATTTACAATTTTCAGGCTTTAACTGTGTCATACTGCTAACATAAATTTTTGTTATATTTTCAGGCATAAATTGTGTTCTATTGCCAACATATTTTTTTGTGATTTACAGCCATAATATTCTTTTTGTGATTAACATATTCTTTTTGTGATTTACAGGCATTAATTGTACCATATTGCTAACAAATATTTGGTGTTACTGTACTGTATACTGTTTTCCAGTTTTTTCACTAGGCTACATTAACCCTCTCCCACTTTTTTTTCCAGTAAATTTTGTAACAAATTTCTAGTCCATTTGTGATTTTCAGGCTTCAACTTTGTCATACTGCTAACATCAATTTTTGTTTTATTTTCAGGCATAAATTGTGTTCTATTGCTAACATATTTTTTGTGATTTACAGGCATATTAATTTTATCATATTGCTAACAAAATTTTGTGTGATTTTCAGGAATTAATTGTATCACATTGCTAACATACATTTTTTGTGATTTTCAGGCTTTAATTGTACCATTTTGCTAACATAAATTTGTGTGATTTTCAGGCATATTGTGATTATATCGTCATGGCGCCGCAACGAACGTGCACGAGTTGTTCCGGTAAATTTGGCCCTACCATGTTTGTTGATACTGATGTCCAAATTTGTAGATTTTGCCAGCTCCGAGAGAAGATTGCGGATGAATTTAATGCAGCTCACCTCAAGATCGATGCCCTGACTACGAGGTTGAATCCCTTCAAGAATTTGCCACACTCAACGTAGGAGTGCCCTCGGCCCAAGAAACCACTACGATGTCAACCGCCATTCCAATGCATACGGTACCGGTACCCACACCAGCAGCTACCTTAGATGTTGCTGATAATAATAATGACTCTACTCTCACTCCCCCCCAGGACAACTTTCAGTTAGTGAGAAACAATGTGCATCCCAGTACCAGTACCAGGAAGGTCATCCCGACAACATGCCAAAACCGCTTCAAAATTCTGGCTATTGACGAGGAAGAGAAAACGGAAGAAGTTCGGCTTGTGGGCGACTCCATGGTCCGTGGCCAACTAACGGAGTTCTGCGCCAGGGCACCCAGGACCAGAAAGCGATTCTGTATCCCAGGTGGCGTCGTGGACGACATTGTTGCGGCTGTGGAAGAGGTTTCCAGGCTCGCCCCCGCAAGCACTACGTACGTCATCCACGTTGGATCTAACGATGTCCAACGGACGAGGTCAGAGGAACTACTTTGCAAGTACCGGCGGCTGATCAGGTCCTTCAAGGAAAAATCTAATAGAATCTTAATTTCAGGAATTGTTCCCCGGATTGATGTAGAAACCGATTCTACAACATATCTACCAGTACAAATCGCCGACTAGCCAAACTCTGCAGGGAGGAGGACATCGGCTTTGTCGACACGTGGGATCATTTTTACTATGATAAATCTTTGTTTTCAGGAGATGGTGTACATCTCAATGAAGTAGGAGCTGCACGTCTTGGTCGTCTGCTGAACGATGCAGTCAAGGATTTCCGTTCAAAAAACGGGGTCAACCAGACCCCAGACAGGGTAGTGTAAGTCAAATACGAACTGAAAATTCAGACAATGCACAATCAGTAACATCCACCTCTAATACTCTTAAGGTGTTTTATGTAAATGCTCGTAGCATACGCAATAAATTTTCAGATCTAGAGGAAATCGTGTTTACAGAACATTATGATATAATCGGCATTACAGAATCTTGGTTAAATACGGAAGACAGAGACTTTTTAGCCGAATATACGCTTCCTGGTTATACAATGTTTGAGAAAAGTCGAATCAATAGAAATGGAGGAGGAGTTCTGTTTTTTATAAAGGAAAGTCTTAATCCCGTCTTAATGTCAAAACCTCAAATTGCGAATATAGACATATCTTACATACTATTAAATAAACGAGGAACTAAAATAACACTAGCTTTATTATACAGACCCCCATCTCAATCAGTGCAAACTGACAGTGAAATTTATGAACAAATTGCAGAAATAACTAACATACAAGATACCGTAATTCTTGGCGACTTCAACTTACCCGTGACTAAATGGGGCGATATTCTTACTTCACACTCTGGACACGACCTCTATGCTAACTTGCAAGAGAGTTCACTTTTTCAATTTGTACAATCTCCGACCCGTGGTAATAATGTGCTTGACCTTGTACTCGCAACAAAAGAAGAATTAATGGAGAATTTGAATGTTGGTGATGAATTCAGTAACAGCGACCATCGTACGATAACTTTCACTTTAAAGTTTACTAGTAACAAATCAAATAGCAGCATTGAGAAAGTCCCTAATTTCAAGAAAGCAAATTTTCATAAACTTAAATCAAAGCTTAAAGAAACTGACTGGAGCTTTCTGACTAACAATAACGACATAAATACATCTTGGGAGTGTTTCACAACCACTTACCTTAAGGCAGTGCAAGACTGCATACCATCGAAAATACGGCGTCCAGGCCATAATGATAAGCCCAAATGGTGGAATAAAGATATTTCAGACTGTCTGTTTGCTAAAAAATTTGCTAATGATAGATTAAAATTCTCACAAAATGACGAAGAACGGGTGAAATTTGTAGAGCTACGACGCAAAGCCAAAAAGTTAATTAAGCAAAGTAAAAAGACCCTGGAGTTACATGTTGCGAATCAAAGTAAAACAAACCCGAAAGAATTCTATAGTTATATCAGAAAGAAAAAGTAGTTACTTCAACTGTTGGACCGTTAGTCGATGAAAATGGAGAATACACCAAAGACGAAGTACAAATGAGTAATGCCCTCAATACCTTCTTTGCATCAGTTTTTACAACCGAAGACCTCAGTGATATCCCTACACCATCGCCGATTCAGATTGATAATTCAGATGTTCGAAGCAATATCACCGTTACAGAGAGAGAAGTATTGAATTGTTTAGATAAACTCAAGGTAAATAAAACGCCTGGACCTGATACAATCTCACCTAGAGTTCTAAAGGAAGCTAAAGATGAGCTCTCCAAACCACTGACATTGCTATTCAATGAATCCTTGCAGTCTGGGACTATGCCTGATCAGTGGAAGCTAGCCAACGTAACACCGATATTCAAAAAAGGCAGCAAATCCCTACCCAGTAACTATCGTCCAATTAGCTTAACCTCAATTGTATGTAAAATGCTAGAAACGGTAATAAGAGACAGACTCGTAAATCACTTAGAGGCAAATAACTTACTTAAAGATACTCAACACGGCTTTCGTAAAATACGTTCCTGTTTAACAAACCTCTTAGACTTCTTCCATGATATCCTCAACCTCTACGATGAGGTAAAGCTGTAGATATTATATACCTTGATTTTCAAAAGGCCTTTGACAAAGTTCCCCACAAACATTTACTGCTAAAACTAAAAGCGCATGGAATACAAGACGGTGTGTTGAAATGGATAGAAAATTGGCTCAGCGACAGAAAGCAAAGAGTAGTCATAAACGGTAAGGCATCTAAATGGACCAATGTAAGTACCCCAGGGATCGGTACTAGGACCAATTCTCTTTCTAATTTACATCAACGACATAGATGAGGGTCTCACCTGTACAATCTCAAAATTTGCTGACGATACAAAATTTGCAAATAGCGTACTCTCAAAAGAACAAGTTGACGATATGCAACACAATCTAGATAAATTGTCATGTTGGGCCCAAATTTGGCAAATGAGTTTCAATGCGGATAAATGTAAAGTACTAAATATCGGATACCTAAATGGGAAAGCAAACTATTCGATGAATGGCACTCAGCTTAAGAATGTAAACAAATAAACCGATCTGGGAGTACAATATCGAGTAACCTAAAACCGAGTCAACAATGTTCAGAAGTTGTTAAGAAGGCAAACAAAATAATTGGCTTTATAGGCAGGTCATTTGAGCATAAATCCAAAGAAGTTATCCTAACCCTTTACAATTCCTTAGTCCGCCCTCTTCTGGAATACTGCGTTCAATCCTGGTGCCCTTATTACCAAAAAGATATAAACAAGCTAGAACGAGTTCAACGTAGAGTTACCAAAATGATACCTAGCCTAAAGAACAAACCATACGAAGAGCGTCTTAGAGAATTAAATCTATTTCCTTTAACCCAGCGCAGATTAAGAGGTGACTTAATTCAAGTGTTCAAAATCATCAAAGGCATCGACAATATGAACTGTAGTAAGTACTTCACTATCGACCAATCTAATTACACGCGGGGAAACGGTTGCAAAATTATTGGTAAATCTTTTAACTCACACGAATCTAAGAATTTCTTCTTCAATCGAGTTGTCAACTTGTGGAATGGGCTTCCCCGAGACGTTATAGACTGCAGCACCGTTGATTCATTTAAACTCCGCTTAGATAAATATCTCGCATCAAACCCACGACTGACTGCGTTTGTAAATTAATAACTTTATTTTATCCCCACTTCAGTTACTAACCCATCTGTCCCCTACTAGCTTCCTAATCCTGCCACGGACATTGGTTCTAGGGCAGTGGTTCCCTTTCCAATGTTCCCTTACCCACTCTAAACCACTGTTTGGACACTTAATCCTCAGTGTTTTGGAGGACAAGCAGCCTAGAAGGGTCACTAGACCTGTTGTTGCTTGATTTCTTTTATACTCCTTTGTACTCTCTCTCTCTCTCTCTCTCTCTCTCTCTCTCTCTCTCTCTCTCTCTCTCTCTCTCTCTCTCTCTCTCTCTCTCTCTCTCGTGTGCAGTTACATTAATGCTACAAAGGATGTTACTGAGCAGTATGTATATCAGAGGTTTAATTGAGAGAGTCTTTACCCTTTTAATTCCGAGACATCCTTCCTAAACTGTACAGTCGTCAAATGCTAGCCAGAATATATTATTAAGGGGGGTGACCTGTTTTTGTTCTGTTCTTTTTTATCTTTCTCTGGCTTGTATCCATTTGGCCCCATTCAGCCTACTGTTTTAGGACGTTTATCCCCATCCAGGTGTCAATTACTTACTGGTGAGCGGTAGAGAGCCAGCATATTTTTTGTTTTTGTTAGACAGCAGGCTAAATTTGTAAATTTTTCGATAAAAAAATTTCTCCGGCGAAGCCGGATTTCTTCATATAATGCTGGCTCGCTATCGCTCGCCAGGAAGAAATCGACACCTAGATGGGGATAAACGTCTTAAAATAGTTGGCTGAATGGGGCCGAATGGATACAAGCCAGAGAAAGAGAGAAAAGGACAGAAATAACAAAAAAGCAGGTCACCCCCCTTAAGCTGCAGGAACTTTTAGAGCCAACAGTACTGAACTCGTGATGCAAATCCAAATATTGAAGGAAAATCCGTATCATACACTAAAATAACAGGAGAAACATATTGAAAGTAGCCTTATATAATTCAACATAAATTCATCCTTTTTTTATGAAACGATGCCGCATTTCTTTGTTTCTAGCTATTATTAAGGGGAGGTTTCCACTAGAGGGATTTTTTTCTTGACTCCTTTCTCCCTCATGTTTAGCCGAATTACTTTTCTAATTTTAACACGTTCGCCCCATTATTTTGACGATTTTAAGAACCTTCGACCCATTTCTGTCAATTTTAAGACCTTTCGTGCCATTTAGGTGTCGATTTTATCCTGGCGAGCGATAGCGAGCCTGTAATTTAAGAGGAACCGGCTTTCAGCCGGGACATTTTTCTACCGAAAAATGTACAAATTTAACTTGAAAGGGGCTCAAGGGGGTGTAATTTTAAGCTTGATGGATGTCTAGGGAACAAAGTAAATACCTCCCCTTAAACTATTTTATTCAGATTAGGAAGGGTATATGGAGGTCAGAGGGTCGATACTCTTCAGTCTTCTAATTCTGACAGATCCTTCCTAAGCTGTATACAATCGTCTCATGACAGCCAGAAAAAAACTGTCAAAATGCTGCATAATCCTCAGAGGGTTAATCTAGAATAGCATTATTCAATAAATCATAATATACCCCAAACACTGGCTGAAGGAAAGTAATAAACATGCAGGAACAAATCAATACAAATAACCCTTTTTAATCCAACTTAACTTAATCTACCATAACATAGCTTATTTAACAAACCATTATATACATTACACACCTTAAGGGAGCCCACCTCGCTTATTTTTTGTTCTCTTTTGTTTTCCCTCTCTCTTTGGCTTGTATCCATTCGGCCCCATTCAGCCTACTATTTTTTCCAGGTGTCAATATTTTCCTGGCGAGCCAGCATATATATATATTTTTGGTTTGACAGCAAGCTAAATTTGTACATTTTTCGATAGAAAAATGTCTCCGGCGAAGCCGGATTTCTTCATACAATGCCTGCTCGCTATCGCTCGCCAGGAAGAAATCGACACCTGGATGGGGATAAACGTCTTAAAACAGTTGGCTGAATGGGGCCGAATGGATACAAGCCAGGGGAAGAGAGAAAAGGACAGAAAAAAAAACCGGTGACCCCCCTTAATCTAACTTAGCCTAATTTAATACTCATCACAAATAGTGCGTCTTTTATCCTGATGGGTTTTTTATGGGGCCATTTTATTCGTACTTTGTTTCCGTTGCCTTTTTTTTCCGTTACCTTTTTTTTCCCCGTGGGTGTCTTTCCGCTTACCGGTGAAAACAGCCCCGGAAATTGAGTGTGAGGTCCCGGAGAACTCAACCCTTTCACCCCGTAGATCTCAACCGGGGCCTAACAAACCAGTGTCAATGTATAATTTTACTTCAACGCAATTCAAAATCAATTCAGTATAAATATATTTATTGCAATTAAAATCATAGTGAAGTACATTGTGTATCGTATAGTACATTACGATCTGCATAAATCGTAGCTTTTTAAGCCATCGTACATATTCCTCCATGGCAATAAGAACTGATACTCTTCGGTACAGATCAGATCAGATGAAGGTATTGAGGGATAAGCCTTTACAACGAGAGAGAGGAAGCTGTTGGGGTGGCTTTGTGATGTGTGTTTAGTCCGTACATGTGTCCTAACATAATTTGCAACAATAATTTTGAACGTACAGTCACGAGCATAAATGCTGTAACATCAACCAGATGCCGTCAACTCTTTCATCATGAGAGGTTTATGCTAAGATGAATAACATCGTTTGACGGTAACTTGAAAGAAAATGTAATGGCAATCCTTTCGAAACGTTATTTGGTTAGTGTTGAAGTATTTATGCTCGTGACTGTACAATGAAGGAGCGCAAAGAAGAGTTACAACTCTTATTTGAAGCAAACGATATTGACATTTTCCGACATCCTATAAATCATAAATGTAAGTATCATTTAAGTAACCAAAGAAAATTCATGATCAGTTTCACCTCATAACCTATTTCATATTGTTGTAGGCTACTTTTATATCTAACCCTTTCGAGATAGAATGACGCATTTTTTTTTTTTAGTTTTCTGGTTATTATTAGATTATTTCAATTATATTAAAAAGGGTATGTGGAAGTCAGAGGGTTGAGATAGTCTTTACCCTTTTACTTCCCACAGATCCATTCTAAGCTGTATAAAATCATCCAATGGTAGCCAGAATAAACTGTTATAACGCAGCCTAATCCTCCAGGGGTTATACGTCCTAGGCACCAAAATGGCCATAACTTTCAGCGCTCGTAACTGGTGTATGTGTCTACTGATATGTGGGGGAATATTATCGTTCGTTTGAAATGCAGTATACCATTCAAGGTGGTGTTCTGAACCCCCTTCTCCCTCATGTTTAACCCCATTAGTTTTGAGAGTTAAGAAATTCGCTCCATTAATTTGGCGATTTTAAGACCTTTCGTGCCATTTAGGTTTTGATTTTTTTTTCCTGGCGAGCGTTAGCGAGCCTGCAATACAGGAAGAGCCGGCCTTCGACCAGGAAATTTGTCTATCGAAAAATGTGTGTGCACAAATGCATCTTGAAGGGGGGTATTGGGGGTATTGGTATAAGCTTGATGGAGGTCTAGGGAGGAACATACAAATATATTAATGGTAATAATACAAACTATATTAATTAATTAAAATCTCCCCATAAGACAGTTGCATTAGTACGTTTAATACATTTTAATATAGTCTTAGAAATACATAGTAAAATATACCGGAGACTGAGAGTGTTTTCAATGGTTGTTATAATGGAGCTGTATGGCCACTGATTATAGATGATTATTCTAACTACTCGTTTATGTAGTGCTTCAATAGACTGACCCAAAATAAGTGGAGAATTTTCTTTATTTGTTTGTTTAAATTTTTATTATTCGTCTTAGTTACCTCCTTTGACCTCCATCAAGCGTTAACAAACACCCCCAAGACCCCACTTCGAGGTAAATTTGTGAATTTTTTTGGTAGAATAATGCTCCGGACGAAGGACGATTCCTCCTGAAATGCAGGCTTAGCCGGAAAAAAAATCGACACCTAAATGGCTAGAGAGGTCTTAATATTGACAAAGAAATGAGGTGGAAGGTCTTAATATCGCCAACTAATGGGGCAAATATATTTATATTTCAAATCTAATAGGGCTAAGCATTACCTAACACTATTTTTTTGAGTTGGCACTGGTTGAGAGTCAATTGTTGTTTTATTTCTAGGATTCTCAGACGATTGTATTAATTTTAAAAAGGTATTTTTAGAGATAACGTTTAATTGTGACATTATTTTAATATTTTGTGCACTGTAAAAATTGTGTGCATATAAAAGAACACCTGCCTACAAAAGTGGTATGTATCAAACATGTGTAATGACCTAATTGCAGAACATTTCATTGTGTGTGTGTTTTTTTTTTGTTTTTTTTTCAACTACTCCCTCTCGGGCCTTTACACTCTACCGCTGAACACGGTGAGGCCCGTGAGATCTTGTTCCAGTCTATGGAGTGAGACATGTGAAGCTCCCACTCATGGCTCGAAGCAACTCCATCTCTGAAGCTGCTTCGCCTACGCGCTTCACAGTCTCACTCCCCAAACTCGGACCCTCACTCACAGAACGCCACCTATTGAGCAATTAACTCACTAGGCATTGCCCCCCTGGAGCATATTTTTGAATATGGGCATATTCATACAATGCTATTTAATCAGGGAACAATGAGGGTATTTTATTTTTGGCATTTCGATGTGCCGTGGTAATGCACTAAAACTAGGTACAGCACAAATTCCATCCCAATTATATCTTCCCATTGACATATTGGGATTCGAACCCGGGTCCATTGGATTACCAGTCCAGTGGCAAGACCACTCTGCCACACCTGTGTGTGTGTGTGTGTGTGTGTGTGTGTGTGTGTGTGTGTGTGTGTGTGTGTGTGTGTGTGTGTGTGTGTGTGTGTGTGTGTGTGTGTGTGTGTGTGTGTGTGTGTGTGTGTGTGATTAAGCTAGGGATGGGTGGGAGCCTAGTAGACTACTCACGGTGGAAACATAAACTCCCAGCAGATGGTACACAACTATCGGTCCTACGGTGATTGCTACACTTCAGTCTGGGTTACCTGGCCTCACACTCACTGGGGATCGCTATATATATTTATTTATTTATTTATTTATTTTTGAGTTTCCTCGCTAGACCTCCATCAAGCTTAGAAAAACACCCCCTTGACCCCCTTTCAAGATCAATTTGTACATTCTTCGGTAGAAAAATGTACCGGCCGAAGGCCGGTTCTTTTTAAAATTAGAGGCTCGCTATCGCTCGCCAGGGAAAAGTCGACGCCTAAAGGGCACGAAAGGTTTTAATATTGAAAAAAAAAAATGAGGCGAAAGTTCTTAAAATTGCCAAACTAAGGGGGCGAGCGTCTTAAAATCTCAAAACTAATATGCTAAACATGAGGGAGAAGGTGGTCCAGAAAAAGCGAGTAGTACCCCCTTAATTAAAGTTATCGTGGTGTGTGTGAAGTGAGGTTAGAGTAGGGCAGGCTAGGGAGCTATGGGAGCCTATACTACTCACGGGGGAAACATTAACTCCCAGAGGGTACAGTCGGCCTAATAAGTGATGTCACGGCACCAATTATGATTTAATCGATAATTGGTATCAGCAATATTTTCACATAATATCTTCTTTTTGAGTGAGATATACAATCAGGTTCCTACACTTACCAACCCTATTCAACATCTGACATACATTAATACAGCACAGAGTGAGCCAAACGTAATGACAGCTGAGATATGACTTATTAGCGTGACCGTACACAACTTGCAGTCCTCCAGTGATTGGTACGAGTCGCTTCAGTCTGGGTTAGGTGGCCTCACAGTCACTCGGGATCGCTATATATATTTATTTATTTATTTATTTATTTATTTATTTTGAGTTTTCTCGCTAGACCTCCATCAAGCTTAGAAAAACACACCCTAGATCCCCATTCAAGACCAATTTGTAAATTTTTCGGTAGAAAATGTTCCCGGCCGAAGGCCGGTTCCTCCTAAAATTTCAGGTTCGCTATTGCTCGCCAGGAAAAAATCGACACCTAAATGGCACGAAAGGTCTTAAAATTGACAACGAAATGGGGCGAACGGTGTTGAAATCGCCAAATTAATAGGCCAAACTTCTTTTAATCTCAAAACTAGTGGGGCTAAATATTAGGGACAATCCTAGCTCGCTATCGCTCGCCAGGAATAAATTGACACCTGGATGAGGATAAACGTCTTAAAACAGTTGGCTGAATGGGACCAAATGGATACAAGTCAGAGAAAGAGAGAAAAGGAGAGAAAAACAAAAAAAGTGACCCCCCTTAAGATGTTCATAATAATTCCGCCCTTGAAGGTATATTTGTAGTGATAAACCCATCTACTGTAAGGATAGAAAGCATGATGAAATAATGAAAGGTAAATCGCTGTTCGTATATTCAACTTTAATGTTTTCCAATCTTTTACATATTGATATTCTTTAAGTTTGGTTCTCCACTTACACACACTCACACTTACTCTCACACTCTCTCTCTCTCTCTCACTCACTCACTCACTCACTCACTCACTCTCACACTCTCTCTCTCTCTGTCATACACACACACACACACACACACACACACACACACATTATATACACAAACGCCTGTGTGTTTATCGATGCAAACTACATCAAATCTGTATGTTTACCTGTACACATTAAAGCCCAAATAAAACTATCCAACTCTAAGCTAGTCTATCTATGTATCTATCAACTTTTCGATTTAGCTACACTATATATCTCTTTATCTACCCTACATAGTAAATACCCGCACTCTCAATATTATAAAAAAAACGATTTATCAGATATTTATATCCTAATTGTTCTTCTTGTTCTCAACCAAGAATTTGCTACATAACCCCCGCATATTGTGTTGCCCAAGATCAACTCTCTGTATTGGACTGACCCGTAAATCTAAACGTATTAACACTATTCTAAATTATAGACCTAATTTGATAATATTTACCTTTATGTACTTGTAGGTTTACGGTGCATTTGCTAAATATTGGTGTATGGACTTTGGGCAGATGTGGTGGAGTGATCTGGCTACGTAGCTGGTAATTTTAACGCTTTCAGTGCGGGTGGTGTTATTTTCATCTTGGTTTGGCTAATAATAGACAAGTTTATGCAGTTTAGGAAGGACCTCTAAGACTTGAAAGGGAACACACTCTCTCAATTAACCCTTTAGCTATCAGAGATCCTTACTAAGTTACACAAAATCGTCTAAATATGGCTAGAAGAAAATAGAAAAGTCGTCGTGAGTATTAAAAGGGTTAAAGTCCCAAGTTTAAATCCTGATCAGTCAATGGGAAGGTATTATTAAGATGGACTGTATGCTGTGCTTAGTTTTAGTACATTACCATAAATCCCTCCAACACTCCGTAAAAAGCAGCCCTTCTGCATCCAATGCATTAGCGTGTTTGATGAATATTACCATAGTCAACGTATGGTATGGGGGCAATACCTATCCTGAGTGACAAAAACAATGGGTGGAGAGAGAGAGAGAGAGAGAGAGAGAGAGAGAGAGAGAGAGAGAGAGAGAGAGAGAGAGAAAGATAAAGAGAGAGAGAGAGAGAGAGAAAGGGAGAGAGAGAGAGAGAGCATATCCAATTAAAATATTGTTGTTGGAAAACTGGTCAATATATTTAAAAGAATAATAAAGCATTTAAAATAATGTTGCAAAAAAAGAAGAAAACAAATATTAAGCCTAGACAAATTTGATCAGAGTTTTCAAAGACATCTCGCACGAAAAGGATGAGGACATTTATTTTGTATAAATATATTTTTTTGTTTGTGAATGTTATTTTTAATCTAGTATATCTCACAAATACACGTGGTATAGTGGATTAAAGCATGGACACTCGTCCTGAGTGTTGGTGGTTCGAGTCTGGCTGGAGTATAAAAATAGTTATACTTTATCTATGTCTACTTTTTTACCATTTCAGTAAACGTGGATGCCTTCCTTCTTAGTATTGTAGCTAACCGTACATAATTGTCTTCAGCTTAGGAAGGACCTCTATGAATCAAAGAATTGTCTCCATTAACATTTTTTAACCCACACATTGTTATAAGCTGAATTAAATCGACAATGAATAGCATAACACAATGGAGAATGGCGGAATAGTCATGTTATACAGTAAGGATTAAGGGGGTAGTGGTTATTGTTTGGTCTACTTATGCATTTATATTTGTATTTTATAGTAACCTCGCTCAATCTCCATCAAGCTTGAAAATCACCCCTAGATCCCCCTTCAAGATGAATTTGTTAATTTTTCGGCAGAAATTCTCCTGTTCGAAGGTTGATTCTTCCTAGAATTACAGGCTTCCCTGTCGCTCGCCAGGGAATGTCGACACCTAAATGGCACGAAATGTCTATATGGACAAATAAATGGGGCGAAAGGTCTTAAAATCGTCAAAATAATGGAACGAATGTCTGATAATCTTAAAACTAATGGGACTGAACATAAGGGAGAAAAAGCCACTCTTAAGTACGATTACGTATCCCTTCCTTGGTTACGTTTTACTCCAACGTATCTATAAGGTAAAATATGTACTCTGAAGGTAGTTATGTTTAAGTGGAGATGGATCTTGTCTATAAACCCCCTTCTCCCTCATGTTTAGCCCCATTTGTTTTGAGATGATACGACGTTCGCCCTATTAGTTTGGCGTTTCTAAGACCTTTCCAACCATTTCTTTGTCAATATTAGGACTTTTCGTGGTGTCTATTGTTTTACTGGCGAGCGATAGCGAGGCTGTAATTTTAGGAGGAACCGAAAAATGTACCGAAAAATGTACAAATGTATCTTGAAGGGAGTTGTTTTTTAAGCTATCAAGGACAATAAATAAATAATAAATATATAGATAAACCGATCATAATATAAACCCTATCCCCTTAAAAAGGGAGCCCACCTCGCTTTTTTTTTTTCTCTTTCTCTCCCTCTCTCTTTGGCTTGTATCCATTCGGCCCCATTCAGCCTACTGTTTTTAGACGTTTACTCCCATCCAGGTGTCAATATTTTCCTGGCGAGCGGTAGCGAGCCAGCATATATATAATTTTGTTTTGACAGCAAGCTAAATTTGTAAATTTTTCGATAGAAAAATGTCTCCGGCGAAGCCGGATTTCTCCATACAATACTGGCTCGCTATCGCTCGCCAGGAAGAAATTGACACCTGGATGAGGATAAACGTCTTAAAACAGTTGGCTGAACGGGTCCGAATGGATACAAGCCAGGGAAGAGAGAAAAGGAGAGAAAGAGAAAAACATCAGGATGGCACCGGTACCCAATCATTACCGGTGCCATCCTTTGAACTTTCTTCTGGCTACTATTGGACGATTTTATTCAGTTATAAAAGAGCCTCCAGCAATTAACAGGCTTCGAACTACCTCACTTGACCCTTCTTATTACCACGGATCCTTCTAAAACTGCACAAAATCGTCCTAATATAGCTAGAATAAAATATAAAAGATGTCTCCGGTACAGAAGGGGTTAATGAATATATAATGTAATAATTCCGTGACACCTACATAGTATTTATCTTAACCCTTTCAGAACGGATGGCGTATTATATCTGTCTATTACGCCTGTCGTTAAGGGAAGGTTATTAATTGTGTTTGTATATTTATGTTTTATATATATATATATATATATATATATATATATATATATATATATATATATATATATATATATATATATATATATATTATTTCCTCCATAGACCTCCATCATGCGTTTAAAAAAAATCTCCCAAGACCTCTTCAAGATAATGTTTTTTTTTTTTTTTTTTTTTTTTTTCCTAAATTATAGGCTTGCTTTCGATCGCCAGGAAAAAATCGACACCTAAATGGCAAGAAAGGTCTTAAAATCGCCAAGCTAATGGAGCGAATGTCTAAAATCTCAATACACATGGGGTAAACATGAATGAGAAGGAGGTCCAGAAAACTCCCTCTTAAGAATGTGTGGGAGTCAAGGAAGTAATTAAGAGAGTTAATTTATATATACCCCCTTGAGTCCTAGAGCTCCTTCCCAAGCTGATAACTTCAGAATTTTGCTTTTATTAATCTTACCCACCAAACATATTCTAATTTCCGTCTAATTCTCGATATCAATGTAATAAAGCCCCGAAAAATTGCGAGAAAATACTTGCTCTTAGAATATTGCCGGAAACAGCGCCCGTGTGACATAGCCTTTAACCCCTTCTGTACCGGCGACGTCTTTCTAATGTTATTCTAGCTAAATTTAGACGATTTTATGAAGCTTAGGAAGGATATATGGTAGCTAAAAGGATTAATTGAGATAGTCTGTAGCCCTTTTATTTGGTAGACATCCTTCCTAAGCTGAATACAATCGTCTATTCGTTGCCAGAGTATAACGTAAAGGATGTCACAAGTACAGAAAGGGTTAAGCACTATCTGTGTTATTGTTTAGAGAGAAGAAATAACATTACCGAGACTATAAGGAGAAGCAGGACAAAGGTAGAAGAAAACAAAGTCATATAGACCGGTTCGTCCTAAATTGCAGGCTCGCTTTCGCTCGCCAGGAAAAAAACGAAACCTAAAGGGCTCGAATGGTCTTATAACTGACAAAGAAATGGGGCGAAAGGTCTTACAAAAGGCATATAGAAAAGGCGGAGGTACGATGAGAAGAAAAGAACGAAGAAGCAATTGAAGATGAAGAAGACATTGAAACAAAAACAAAAAAGAAGAAGAAGAAGATTAAAAAGGTGATGAGGACGAGAGCGAGGAAGTAGAAGAAGCAGGTGTTAGCAGAAGAAGAGGAGACGGAGGAAGGAGAACAAACAAAGAAAAGGGGGGGGGAGAAACGAGGAGGAGGGGGAGGAAGACAAGAAGAAGAGATGGAGGAGGAAGAACAAGACGTAAATATGAAGGAAGCACAAAAGCAAGATGGGAAGGCAGAGAAGAAGGAGGAAGATAAGGAAAAGAAGGAGGGAGACGAAGAGGAGAAAAGGGAGGAGGGGGAGGAGGAAATGGAGGCAGGGGAAGAGGAGGAGGTGGAGGCAGGGAAAGAGAAAGGCAGGGGGGAGAGGAGAAGGAAGAGGAGTGGAGGGGGGCAGAGGAAGAGGCAGAGATGGAGGGCGGAGGCAAGGAAAGAGGAGGAAGAGGAGAAGGGGGAGAAAGAGGGGGAGGAAGGGGCAGAGAGGGAGGAAAGAGGAAGAAGAGGAAAGGGGAGAGGAAGAGGGAGAGAGTAGTAGGGGGAGGAAGGGCAGAAGAGCTTGAGGGAGAGGAAATCCAAGTGCCTAAGGTCTTGAGGAAGAAGGGGTGGTGGTGGTGGTGGTAATAGTCTAGGCTGGGGTGGTGGTGGTAGGGTGTTCTGGCTTATATGCTGCTCAGGAACACTACATCATACAAAGAGAGAGAGAGAGAGAGAGAGAGAGAGAGAGACTTGACTGGACCTATTAACCTTTACTACTATTTTTACGTGTGGCTAATAAATATGCATAGTAAGGTTCACTATATAGAAAAGACTAGAGTAGAAGGAAAATATTCTTGGGAACACAAAAGTAATTCAAATTAATGCCAAACATAGTGTGACATATTTACCTGTTCATAAGGCCACACATTACTCCACTATAAGTTTGTTTTATTCAAACTGGCGAAAAACTGACGTATTTCCATCTTAACTCTCTGGGGATCGATGACGCACTTCTTTACTGTTTTTTATTAGACGATTTTATTCAGATTGGGAAGGATGTGTGGAAGCCAGTGGATGGATTGAGGTAGTCTTGACCGTTTTAATTCCCACAGATAAGCTGCATAAAATCGTATAATGATAGCCAGAATAAGCGGTCAAAATGCGTCTAAAGCATCAGAGGGTTAATCACTTGGCTATTACAAAGTTTGTAAAGCCAAATATGGTGATAATTATGAAAACCTGTCTATATTATGATGCAGAGACACAGCAGTTTCATATTTTTCCATTACCTATAGACAAATTAAATGTTAGGGGATTAAACTTTCCGCCAGGTTAACAAAAAATCGAGCATAGGTCTTACACAGTACACACTTTGAAAAATACATGAATTAAGCCTTTCAAGATACGAGTCACGCATTTATTTTCTGTTCTCTGGCTATTTTTAGACGATTGTATTCAGATTGTGAAGGGTATATGGAAGTCTGAGGGTTAATTGTGATATGCTTTACCCTTTTAATTCCAGCAGATCCTTCCTAAGCTGCATAAAATCGTCTAATGATGGCCAGAATAAACTATCCAAAACGCAACATCATTTTCAAGGGGTTAACAAAGATAAACTATAACTTGCCAAATTATCTGAATGTGCGATAACTAATATTTTGATATGTACTCTAAAGTTAGTCCTGCATTATAAAATATTTCCACATGCTTTTAATCGATATTCGTAAATACATTTTGTCTTAATTGATAGATTCATAATTTTCTAAACACTAACATAATTTATTTTATAAGCCTCTAGACAATAAGTTTTTTTTATATAAATGTCAAACTGTATTTGATAATTTATAGAATAAATATACTTTTAATGTATGTGTCATGTTTAATATAGTTTCATCACATTGAACGTAACCACGATCAATATTGTGTGTATTTGTAAGTTTGCTTTATAAATGTACAGTTCTATCATATATGAATTAATATTTTTTCCTATGACAGCAGTGGGTAGATTAAGCGTATGCAAGTCATCCCTTTTAGTATATAATATAGCTTATCATCTTAATACACCTTTTAAAATTGAAATAGAATTTAAAAGCGACTGTCCAGCATTATACTGGATTGTTATTATATCTTAAGGGGGAAGAGGGGGGGGGGGGGGGTTCCTCCCTAGACCTCTATTAAGATGTAGAACATATCAAAACAAATCAAGACCACCCTTTGAGATTAATCAAATTGGCCGAAGGTCGGTTCCTCCTAAATTACAGGCTTGCCATCGTCCGCCAGGAAATAAGCAACACCTAAATGGCACGAAAAGTCTTAATATTAACAATGAAATAGGGCGAAGGATCTTAAAATAGCCAAACTATTGGGGCGAACATCTTAAATTTTAAAAAACTAATGGAGCTAAACATGATTTGAGAAGTGGGTCCATTAAAAACAAAAACCTCCCTACAAGGTGGCTCAGTTAGTATATTCATTGATTACATAATATTATGCCAAGCATTTATCGTCCATCATAATTCTAAACTCTAAATAAAGAACTTAGATTTTTTTTTTGTCACCTAATCAGATTTTCAAAGATGTATACAATGCTGTGATTTAGATATTGCATGATCTGAAATTATATTTAAACCAAACTATTTCAATATTTATAAACAACATGACCCTTGAAT
>CM064581.1:11275977-11445977 GCA_032716605.1 Paralithodes platypus | reverse complement strand
TATTTACGGTATGTATTTACTGTATTTGTTTATCCGTAAAATTATTAACACAAGACCGACTAATATTATCGAAAGGCCTACTCATTCCAATGGTAATTTATATTTATTTCAGTTTAGTTTACGACATAAAAACCGTAAAAAAATAGTAATATTGACTGTTTATTATTTATATGGCCTTTGAAATTACAGTATAGTGCGGACAATTACGCTTCCTGTTGTGTGACCATACTATATATATATATATATATATATATATATATATATATATATATATATATATATATATATATATATATATATATAAGCAGTGTAATCGGTTGGGCTGGATATCATCTTACAGAACTAGAGGTTTAACCCCTTCAGTACCATGATGTATTTTTAAATTTAATGCTGGCTATAATTAGATGATTTAATGCAGTTTATGAAGGACCTATGTTATTGAGAATGTTTATTAAGATCGCATTTACCCATTTGAGTCTATGAAGTAGATTATAAACTAAAGAAAATCGTGGTATATGGTAACCAGAATATGATGAAAATTACGTAATGGTGGTGAAGGGGTTAATGCATGTGGTTTATTGATATCGTAATTACGTAATGGTGGTAAAGGGATTAATGCATGTGGTTTATTGATATCGTAATTACGTAATGGTGGTAAAGGGATTAATGCATGTGGTTTATTGATATCGTAATTACGTAATGGTGGTAAAGGGGTTAATGCATGTGGTTTATTGATATCGTAATTACGTAATGGTGGTAAAGGGGGTAATGCATGTGGTTTATTGATATCGTAATTACGTAATGGTGGTAAAGGGATTAGTGCATGTGGTTTATTGATATCGTAATTACGTAATGGTGGTAAAGGGGGTAATGCATGTGGTTTATTGATATCGTAATTACGTAATGGTGGTAAAGGGATTAATGCATGTGGTTTATTGATATCGTAATTACGTAATGGTGGTAAAGGGGTTAGCTGTGGTTTAGATGGTGGTTTAATGCATGTGGTTTATTGATATCGTAATTACGTAATGGTGGTAAAGGGATTAATGCATGTGGTTTATTGATATCGTAATTACGTAATGGTGGTAAAGGGGTTAATGCATGTGGTTTATTGATATCGTAATTACGTAATGGTGGTAAAGGGGTTAATGCATGTGGTTTATTGATATCGTAATTACGTAATGGTGGTAAAGGGGTTAATGCATGTGGTTTATTGATATCGTAATTACGTAATGGTGGTAAAGGGGTTAATGCATGTGGTTTATTGATATCATAATTACGTAATGGTGGTAAAGGGGTTAATGCATGTGGTTTATTGATATCGTAATTACGTAATGGTGGTAAAGGGGTTAATGCATGTGGTTTATTGATATCGTAATTACGTAATGGTGGTAAAGGGGTTAATGCATGTGGTTTATTGATATCGTAATTATGGGTCTAAGAGAAAACAAACATATAAATTATATTTACATTGAATTAAAGAAAAAATATACTATAACACATTATATTACTTAACAAGCTTAATCCTTAAATTATTCTATGACGCTATATGTGTTGCATTCTGGTTATCATTAAAATTATTTAGTCAGATTAAGAAGGACCTTCCTCTAGGGACCAAACAAAGTACAATCTATTTCCATTATATACAGGTACAGTATAAACAGTAATTCCCACAGATTCCCACAGAGCCCAGTAAAATCGTAAATTGTTAGCCAGAATAATCTGAAGATATGCACTCATAATACCGAATGGGTTAAGTCTTTGATATATATATATATATATATATATATATATATATATATATATATATATATATATATATATGTGTGTGTGTGTGTGTGTTTATTTTTATTTTTTTATTTTTTTATTTTTATTTTATTTATTTTTTGTGCAAAACGTTCAATCTGATTTAATGTTCATTCGTTTTTTGTTTTATTGGTAACCTGGCTTAAGGGGAGGTGTAGGGTTTTTCTGAACACCCTCATATTTAACTCCAATAGTTTTGAGATTTTAAGACTTTCACCTCAATAGTTTGTCGATTTCAAGACCTTTTGACAGATGTCATTGTCCTGGCGAGCGATAGCAAGCCTGTAATTTTGGCTACGGAATTTTTCGGTTACATATTATCGTCTAATAATTAATTTATGAGTGTTCTAAATTATTGGAATGCTTTAACCTTCAACCCATTCAGTACCAGTGACATCCTTTTCTTTATATTCGGGCAACTATTAGACGATTTTCATCAGGTTAGGAAGGACGTGTACCCATTGAAAGGTTACAGACTATCTCAATGCATCCTTTTAGCTACCACATATCTTTCCTGAGCTATATAAAATCGTCTAGCTGTAGCTGAAGGAGTTAAAGGATATTCCAGTCATAGCTTTCCTGCCTATGAGACTTTTGTAATATCTAAAACTAGCAGGGGTACCCGGCGTTGCCCGGGTAATCACCATAATCACCATCACTACTACCACCACTACTACTACCATAATCACCATCATCAATCACTACTACCACACCGGCCTCGACCTCCCTGTGCCTCATTAAACGGCGACCTCGATTTCGGCCGCTAAATGACCTCCGATTTTGGACCTGACCTCATCCGTACCCCCATTTTGGGGTCTGCGAACAACTTTCGTTCCATACACCTTTTCGATCGGAGGCCTCCTTCTGCCCCAAACGGCCCTTTTTCCGATTTCGCGCCAATTTCTCCGTCCCTTTCACCCTGGGGAATTCTATTTTTTTCACTAAAACCTGCCTAGGGACCCCCTTACTATGCATACCAAGTATGAACGCTCTAGCTTAAAAACTGCGGCCGCCTATAAAGAACAGACAGACAGACAGACAATCTAAATTATTATATACTGTAGATAATAATGGAGGTTGTTTTATCGATGCATTTTTGGGGGCGCGTTGAATTTTATGACTAGTTATTATTTACACGGAATTGTTGAGGGGGTAGTACTCGCTTTTTATGGACCCCCTATTAGTTTTGAGGTTTTAAGACGTTCGCTCCGTTAGTTTGGCGATGTTGAGACATTTGGCCTCATTTTATATTCAATATTAAGACCTTTCGTGCCCTTTAGGTGTCGATTTTTTTTCCTGGCGAGCGATAGCGAACCTCTAATTTTAGAAGGAATCGGCCTTCGGGCAGGACATTTTTCTACCGAAACATTTACAAATTTATCTTGAAAGGGGGTCTAGGTTTTTTTTTCTTCTAAGCTTGATGGAGGTTTAGCGAGGAAACTCAAAAATAATTAAATATATAAATATATAGCCCAAAAACCAAGTACTACCCCCTGAAAGCTGATTGACCAGATTAACCTTTCGTAATTTACTAAACTATTCCTTAAGTTTCCTTCAAGTGTGCGTGTTTAACCTATTATTGTAATTGATTTTTCTATATACTATGACGTATTTTGCTCATATTTCTGTGTTGGTGGTGTAATGGTTTAGATGCTTATGTTCTGGATGTGGTGTCTCGAGTTCGAATCCCGGGGAGGACCATATGCTTTCATTAGTTTATTCAAGTTCATTGGGGGTTGTAATTGATTATTAATATTAAGAACGGGGTGTTACTTAATTAGGTAATTTTAATAAACCTATAATGGATGTGTGGGAATCCGATTATTAATTGAAATAGATTTTACTGCTTCCTTGATGTTTAGTGGTCTTTAGTAAGCTGTATAAAATTGTCTTCTGTTAAAACTGAAGTAAACATTAACACTACAGTATGTTCTTGAAAGGGGTTCATTTTATCAATCTCTAATTAATTAAGGGGGTCACCTGCTTTTTTTATCTCTCTCCTTTTCTCTCTTTCTCTGGCTTGTATCCATTCGGCCCCATTCAGCCAACTGTTTTAAGACGTTTATCCCCATCCAGGTGTCGATTTCTTCCTGGCGAGCGATAGCGAGCCAGCATTGTATGGAGAAATCCGGCTTCGCCGGAGACACTTTTCTATCGAAAAATTTACAAATTTAGCTTGCTGTCAAAACAAAGAAATATATATGCTGGCTCGCTACCGCTCGCCAGGAAAATATTGACACCTGGATGGGGGTACACGTCTTAAAACAGTAGGCTGAATGGGGCCCAATAGATACAAGCCAAAGAGAGAGGGAGAGAAAGAAACAAAAGGCGAGGTGGGCCCCCTTAAGTGTGTAATAATCTGTTTGCGTAACGATTCTAATATAGTTTGAGGATTTTTAAACATATAAATGATTAAATAAATAATGTGTTCTATAATGAAAACATTTTTCATTGACCTTTACAAAAATGTATTCAAATTATTACGTACAAAATATTTACCTGTTTTGTTATAGTCTATATAATAATATGTTCTATTATTCATAACAAAATTATAATGTAGCTATATGACTTGTATTTTTATTTGTTTTTATTTATTTATTTATTTTGTTAGGGGTAGACATATTATCTTAGTCTGGTGTTATTTTCATCAGTATTATTCTGACTTATATTTGTCGTACTGTTTGTTTCTAACTATTACTGAAGTTAGTCAACCACAATGTTTTACATTTTGTGAATTTACAATTGTTTCTAAAATTGGGCAAGCTTTGTAAAGGCTTATTATCTCTCTTATTCTCTCTCATTAATTGTTTTTAAATAATTGGAACGTAAACTGTTTTCTTAGTTTCAAAATGTATTGATAACCTATATTTTAAGCATTATCTGGAGTTTTACAGATGACTTTCATGCATCATTTAGTATTTCATATCATATATGTATTTGTTCTGCTTTATTGACATATCCAAATAGTCATTTACTTTTGTTTCTTGAATATACAGTATATGAGGTCCTTTTATTTATTTATCAACTTTCTTTCTAAGGCTATTTTTACTGACTGTTTCTCGATTAACCCCCTGACTCCCACAGTTCCTTTCTAAGTTGACAAAAAATCGTCTAATAATAGCCAGAATAATATGTAAAACGGCATTATCATATAGTTCAATGGTTAATAATATTTGTATTATTTCCCATGTCTAATTGTCTGTGGCATTTAGTGTTACCACTCTCCTAGATAAAATTCAACACTTTACATCTGATGACGCTTTTGTTTCGTTTCTGTTACCGCCAGGCGATTTTATTCAGCTTAGGGAGGACCTTTTATATTATGAGTGTAAAATATTATGGGTATGGTATGAATAGAGTGTCCATAATAATTTACCCATATAAAGGTGCATTGAGAGTATTACACCCATATCATATAAGGATAGAGATAGCCACACTAATGGGGCCTTAACATATCAGAGCTAATTGGGCTAAGCATGAGGGAGAAGGGGGTACAGAAAAAAGAACTCCCTCTAATAGTAGTAATATCTAGGAGACCCGAATTTGTTTAGTAGGAGAGTGCTCAATAATGCATAACAAAAATGGTCCTCTGATTACACTGTACTATGGGAGGGCATAATTATATAGACATTGGGTATATGGACAGTGATATACCCTTGGATATTTGATATACTTTTTCCCTTCTTATATTAGTTCTTATATATGATGGATTTATCACTAGCAATGTTCCTTTAAAGCGTAAGTGATTGTGAACAATTTAAGGTGTTTATTTTTCATTTTACTAGTTTGCTCCCTAGATCTCCATCAAACTGAAAACGAACCCCCAATATCTCCCTTCGAGATAATCAGTACATTTTTCGGTATCGCTCTCCAGGAATACATCGACACCTAAGTGACACGAAAGGTCATAATATTTACAGATAAATGAGGCGAAAGGTCAGCCTACTAATGGGGCGAACGTTTTAAAATATCAAAGTTAATGAAGCCTAAACATGAGGGAGAAGGGGTCCGGAATAAACAAAGAAAACTCCCCTTAATTACCAATTCCATGCCTTCCTTAATCCCATAAAGGCTTACATTTTCGAGGTGACCCAACAATTCAACCATTTGATCATTTCAACCAATAGTGTTTAACCATTTAGGTTAGGTTATGTAAGGGTTGGTATATAGATTGACATTGGCTTAACACTTTCAGTATTTGAGAACGCATTTCACTTCATTCTGGCTAATAATAGACGATTTTACTCACTTTTAGAAAGCTTCTCAGGGAATCAAAGGGGTAAATTCTATCTCCAGTAAATCTCGAACTCGCGCAATTCATTCCTAGTCTCAATACAATCGTCTAATAATAGCAAAGACAAAAATAATACAAATAAGAGAAAATAAATGCGTCATCGTATTTTGAAAGGGTTAACTAGTTAGCTCTGATTTGATTTGATACTGTCATTAAATGTCTTCATTGATTGCTGTGTATATATATATTTAATTTCAATAGCTTTCCTGTATACTATATCTCTATTAGAAAATGGAAGGTATTTATTATTATTTTGTTCATGTCAGTGCAGGCTGCAGTAATGGTATCTTCTGATTCGTGAAATATAATTTTATTCGTAATATTCTTGTATATTGGACTGCTTGATTATGCATCTACTTAATTTAGGTGGCTGGACTTTTATACATTCTGTTAAACATGTATTATATATTCACAAACTATCTCACGAAGATTCGGTGTGTCAAACGAAAGCCAAACGAAGTCCATTAATAATTATTATGTTCTATCCAACAACCAACTCTACTCCTAAAATCGATTAATGAAATTTAACATATGCATTGCGCCACGAAGACAGTTAAAGAATGGCTGCCTACGATTTATTATGCAACTTCGAATCCTGCTTATCAATCTAAGCATGTACACTCATCCCAACTGCAACTCACGTAGTCTTTTTTATTGTGAATGTAAAGATATAATTAAGGTTTAGAGTTCGAATTATGTCTTTGGAATTGATAAGATGGCCAAAACATGGTTATTTCATGTCAATTTTCTTGTATTCCTTTTCATATTCATTAAAATCTACACACGAAATTATCCCGGTCTGAAAATGTCTATTCAATTTCAGGACAAACTCTTATTATATGTCGTTAAATATATCAAGCCTTATGATTATATAACGTCCTTTTTCATGTTAGCTTTGATAACGGTAAGCGATTTTATATACCTTCTGGAGGATCTCTAGCAATCATATGGTAAACTCTATTTAACCCCTTGAAGCTCTGACGCGTTTTAGCAGTTTATTTTGGCTATCATTAGACGATTTTATGCAACTTAGGAAGTACCTGTGGGTATTAAAAGGGTAAATACTATCTCAATCAACCCTTTGACTTCCATATACCGTTACTAATCTGAATAAAATCGTTTAATAGTAGCCATAAACAGAACAGAAACGCGTATTGGAGCTTCAAAGGGTTAATTTAACCCTTCCATACTCGCTATCTTTTCTTAAGGGGAGATTTTTATTTACGTACTTATATATTTATCTATTTATTTATGTATTATTATTTATTTTTTAGCTTCCTCCCTAGACCTCCATCAACTTACAAAATACCCCCAAGACCCGCTTTCGAGATATATTTGTACATTTTTCGGCAAAGAAATGGCCTGGCCCTTTGGCTCGTTCCTCCTAAATTACAGGATCGCTATCGCTCGCTAAGAAAAGAAGGACACTTAAAATACTTGAAAAATCTTAATATTGACAAAGAAATGGGGCGATAGGTCTTAAAATTACCAAACTAATAAGGCAAACATCTGAAACTCTGAAACTAATGGGGCTAAACATGAGGGAAAAGGGGGTCCAGAAAACAAACCCTCCCCTGAAGCTAAAATATTTGTCTAATAATAGTCAGGACCAAGTTGAAGAATGCGTTATCGTCTACTGAAAGGGTAAAGTCACACTAATATTTGACGATTTAATTAATCTTAGCAAAGAACGTCCGAAATGCTATTTTAATTGCATCTTTGACTCACACAGGTAATTCATAATATAATATACAATATGATTAAATAATGATACACTCTAATACACTCTAATACACTCTAATACACTCTAATACACTCTAATACAATATAATATGTGGTGTATGTGGTAACCCAGGTTCGAATCCCGGTGGATCACATGCTTGCTTTCATTAATTTCTTTTGGAAGTGTTTGGTGTTGGAGTGCAATAAATAAAAATAGAATATAATTCAATATGATATAATATAATATCTTAAATTAGTTTAATGATAACTATTTTAAACGATGACGGCATTTTACATTTTACATTATTACATTATTTACTATTATTAACATATTTAGTTCAGTTTGGGAAGGACGTCTAGGAAACAAGTGGGTTACAATTAACCCTCTAACTCCCACAGATAAAAATATAAGCATGTTAACGAAAATGAAATAGATAATGGCAGCATAGGAAAGGATGATAGGATGATAAAAACCACTGTTATATTATTAACCCCTTCAGTACCGGCGACGTCTATTTAATTTATACTAGCTATATACAGTATAGACTTTTTTTGCAGTTTAAGGGAGCCCACCTCGTTTTTGTATTCTCTTTTTCTCCCTTTCTCTTTGGCTTGTATCCATTCGGCCCCATTCAGCCTACTGTTTTAAGACGTTTACCCCATCCAGGTGTCAATATTTTCCTGGCGAGCGGTGGCGAGCCAGCATATATATATTTTTGTTTTGACACCAAGCTAAATTTGTACATTTTTCGATAGAAAATGTGTCCGGCGAAGCCAGATTTGTCTATACAATGCTGGCTCGCTATCGCTCGCCAGGAATAAATCGACACCTGTATGGGGATAAACGTCTTAACACAGTTGGCTGAATGGGGCTGAATGGATACAAGCCAGGGAAAGAGAGAAAAGGAGAGAAAGATAAAAAACGGTGACCCCCCTTAAGAAAGATCTGTGGCAGTACAAAAGGGTTAAGTGAAATACGGTAGTTCGAAGTCTGGCATTGCTGGAGGCCCTTTTTAATCTGAATAATATCGTCTAATAGTAGCCAGCGTAAAGTGTAAAAGACGTCGCCGGTACAGAAGGGGTTAATGGTGACTCCTTCAGCATCATGCCTTATTTCTATAGCCTTTTCACTGTAAGTAGGCGATAAATGTAACTCAAACAGGGCTAGAACAAATTGGCAGTAAATGTAACTCAAACAGGGCTTGAACAAATTAGCAGTAAATGTAACTCAAACAGGGCTAGAACAAATTAGCAGTAAATGTAACTCAAACAGGGCTAGAACAAATTGGCAGTAAATTTCCACATTATTCCTTGACTGACTCTTCCCAAATGGTAGAATTATTAGCTCGATTACTCTTGTCGTTTTTGAATTACAAAGGTTAGAGGTGATGATTTCTCGCCTACTTACAGCGAATAGACTATAGTGCGCTACTTATCATTAGACGATGTTATTACCAATGGAAATGTAATGGTTAATTGAGATATTTCTTTTCTCACCTTGATTGACAAATATACTTCATAAGCGCCATACAATTCCCGACTTGCGAGTTTCGTTCTATAAGGAAGTTGGAGCTGTAGCCATCAATATTTATCAGATTGACCAGCTAAAATACGGTCATAATACATATATAAATACATAAAACCAAATTGAACCTACTTTTTATCTATTAGAAACTCACATTATTATTTCATTTCTCTTTAATACCGATGTTCACGGCTCCAACTTCCTTATAGAACGAAACTCGCAAGTGGTCAATTGTCTAATGCTAGCCAGAATATAACAGAATGATGCCATTGTATGCAATTATGTAAACATATGGGTTTATAAAGGTCATGGAAAGGGTAATTAAGGTATCCAGGATTATTTGCCCTATAAAGGACAATTGGTATATAATGTTAAGCCTATTTAATATATGGATAGCAAGGTTTATCAATTGGTATATAATGTTAAGCCTATTTAATATATGGATAGTAAGGTTTATCAATTGGTATATAATGCTAAGCCTATTTAATATATGGATAGTAAGGTTTATCAATTGGTATATAATGTTAAGCCTATTTAATATATGGATAGCAAGGTTTATCAATTGAATGTATCAAAGGTAAATGATTATCAATACACCCATCTTCAACTCGATTAATTTCAAAAGACTTCATAGCATTTAACATTGAGATAATATATGTATAGTTTGTGGCAAAAAGTATTGTTTACCATCCGGCATACATGTTGTTACTCCTGATATGTTATTATTATATACAGTATAGGCAACAAAGCCAAAAGAGAGGGAACTTAAGGGGGGTGACCTGGTTTGGTTCTGTCCTTTTCTATCTTTCTCTGGCTTTTATCCATTTGGCCCCATTCAGCCTACTGTTTTAAGACGTTTATACCCATCCAGGTGTCAATTTTTTACTGGTGAGCGGTAGCGAGCCAGCATATTTTTTATTTTTGTTTGACAGCAGGCTACATTTGTACATTTTTCGATAGAAAAATTTCTCCGGCGAAGCCGGATTTCTTCATATAATGCTGGCTCGCTATCGCTCGCCAGGAAGAAATCGTCACCTAGATGGGGATAAACGTCTTAAAATAGTTGGCTGAATGGGGCCGAATGAATACAAACCAGAGAAAGAGAGAAAAGGACAGAAATAACAAAAAGCAGGTCACCCCCCTTGAAGGAAGGTGTTTAGTTTGTCCTCTAGCCTCTCATTCAAGCTTTAAAAAAATACCTCCAAAACCCTTCGTCGAGATAAATGTGTACATTTTATGGTAGAAAAATGTCTCCGCCAAACGCCGATTCCTCCAATATTGCAGGCTTCTCTATCGCTCGCCAGGAAAAATGAACACCTATACTTGATATGTTCACACCAGGATAATTTAGTAGGCTATACGATCATCCTTTAAAACAAAAAAAAAATTGTTTTACCCAATTTCCTTTTATAGTAAATATCATGTAGTGAGTTTATCGACATTTTAGTCTAACCTATTATCAAGTCTATTCTACTATAATATTAGTTTATATTTCTACATAATATCATACCAATGCCAATATCAGTAATATCCCACTTAAAAATATATTTGTATCATCTACAATAATAAGTGATAAATTAACAGAGATCTCCACGATATCATTCACCCTCTCAGCATCCGGTTATGCGTTTATTGGATAAATTACGGTCATCATTAGACGATTGTATACAACTTAGGAAGGATCTCTAGGAATCAAAAGTGTAACAACTATCTCAATTAAGTTTCTATCTCCCACAAGCTCTTCTTACATTGAATAAAATCGTCTATTTTAAGCCAGAATAAACTGTCAAAACGTGCCATAATCCACGAGGGCCTGACCGTTTGTTTGGTCTATTAATTAATTTATTCATATATTTTTTTAGTTTCCTCCCTAGACCTCCATCAAGCTTAGAAAAACACCCCTAGACCCCCTTCAAGATAAATTTGTACATTTTTCGGTAGAAAATATTTCCGGCCGAAGGCCGGTTCCTCTTAAAATTACAGGCTCGCTATCGCTCACCAGCAAAAAATCGACACCTAAATGGCACGAAAGGTCTTAAAATGTACAACGAAATGGGGCGAAAGGTATTAAACTCGCCAAACTAATGGGCCGAACGTCTTATAATCTCAAAACTAGTGGGGTTAAACATTAGGGAGAAGGGGGTCCAGAAATACGGTCTGCATCCCCTTAACATATTAGGTACAATAATAGGTTGCTATTTGTATTTACCGTTTTGTACTTTTCATTGTTTACAGTGTGCTGAAGGGACTAAGGCAAGACGTTAAGGGGAAATTTGTATATATTTGTTTATATACAGTATATGTATTTATTTATGTATTATTATTCTTTAGTTTCTCCCTAGACTTCCATCAAGCTTAGAAGAAAAAACTTGAAACCACCCTTGGAGATACATTTGTGCATTTTTCGGTAGAAGTATGCCACGGTCAAAGGCCAGTTCCTCCAAAATTGCAGGCTCGCTATCGCTCGCCGGATAAAATCGAAAAGAAAATGTACGAAACGTCTTAAAATTGCCAACTTAATGGGGTAAGTGCCTTAAAATTTCAAAACTAAACATGAGGGAGAAGGGGGTCCTTAAAACTCCTCTTAATAATAATAATGAATTTCCCTAAGCCTCTTCTAACCTACTCTATATTGTTTTGCAACTATCGCCAAACCATTAAAATGAAAGTCTTAACATTTGACCCCAATGAAGTTATTTATATTTACTTCTATCTATCTATCTATCTATCTATATATATGCTTAGGCCCAATCCCCACTTTTAGTTTTTGTACTTTTTACTTACTTTTCTATAACTCATGATACCGCCAAGGGATATTATTAGCTTACACAGTACAAAATACCTTAACCCCTTGAAGATTATGCTGCGCTTTGACAGTATATGCTGACTATCATTAAGCAATTATATACAGCTTAGACAAATTGCTACTTCCCCATTACCATAACTCAACTATTACGAAACTTTTGTTGTGACATATTTTGTTAATTATGAAAACCTGATCTTAATGTGATATGATGCAGAGACGCAATAGTTTCACATATTTCCTCCATTAAGTATAGAGAAATAAGCTGCTAAGGGTTTAAGTTGACCATCAGCTGAAAATATACAGACTATAGTTATTTGCGGTATCTTTATCATAATGTTAAAGTATAATACAGCTAATAATCCTCAATATCAAATAAAGTTTTGGTCACTGACAAATAACGGCCTTTTACTGTAAATTTGACGGATATATCTTACAGTGTACGAAGGTACATGGGGTATGAAGATTCAGTTTTTTTTTAAGACCTCCGTCAAGCATTAACCACAATATATAAACAAACTTTTTCGGTATTAAAATTTCCCAGCCGAAGGCCGGTTCCTCCTAAATCACAGGATCGCTGCCGGCTACCAGGACAAAAAATTACACCGAAATATTACAAACAAGTCTTAATATTTGCAAAGAAATTGGACTAAAGGTCTTAGAACTGCCAAAAAAAAAAAAAAAAAAAAAAATATATATATATATTTAACTGTTTTTACTATTGTTGGACAGGCAGCATAACAGGCAATAAACTATGGTGATTACAACGATTACAACAATATCCAACCATCAAAATTACTATCTCTTTTATGGTGTTGGGAGGGAGATAAAAAAAAAATATATATTATTAATAAAGGTTCAGGTACATTTGAAAGCGAGGTCGGTCCTTAGAGATATGTGTCCAATAAAATGTGTTTTCCTTTAACTTAAAACATTAGGCTATTCAGCGTGCAGTTGAATTTAAATACATGATTAGATTGATATCCAGTATTCGATAAATGGATGTATAGTCGTAGTCATCTACTTAACCTTTAACTGTCTTGATTGTGTAATGGTTTGAGTGTTTAAGATCTATAGGTGGTGACCCAGGTTCGAATCCCAGGTGGATCATTGCTTGCATTAATTTCATTGGGAGGTGTTTGGTGTTGGGAGTGAGATTAATAAATTTGATTATTTAATATTTATGTAAGTTAAGCTATAATATACAAACTATTACAGTTAATTGTTCTGTATGTTTACTACACATATTCAAGTTATATTATACAATTATATTATACAAACTTTTACTGATAACTGAAACTGAAATAATTATAAATATAAGTAAGCGAAACTGTATTACACAGCACACACACATATATTACACAGCACACACACATATATTACACAGCACACACACATGTATTACACAGCACACACACATGTATTACACAGCACACACACATGTATTACACAGCACACACACATGTATTACACAGCACACACACATGTATTACACAGTACACACACATATATTACACAGCACACACACATATATTACACAGCACACACACATGTATTACACAGCACACACACATGTATTACACAGCACACACACATATATTACACAGCACACACACATATATTACACAGCACACACACATATATTACACAGCACACACACATGTATTACACAGCACACACGCATATATTACACAGCACACACACATGTATTACACAGCACACACACATGTATTACACAGCACACACACATGTATTACACAGCACACACACATATATTACACAGCACACACACATGTATTACACAGCACACACACATGTATTACACAGCACACACACATATATTACACAGCACACACACATATATTACACAGCACACACACATGTATTACACAGCACACACACATGTATTACACAGCACACACACATATATTACACAGCACACACACATGTATTACACAGCACACACACATGTATTACACAGCACACACACATATTACACAGCACACACACATATATTACACAGCACACACACATATATTACACAGCACACACACATATATTACACAGCACACACACATATATTACACAGCACACACGCATATATTACACAGCACACACACATATATTACACAGCACACACACATATATTACACAGCACACACACATATATTACACAGCACACACACATATATTTTATAAGCAAACCTAAAATTTACCGACTGAAAGAATGGTCCTTATCCAAAATATTCAATATGAAAAATTTGTGTAAGAAACTTCATTATTATTGAATATTGGAGCTCTCACTTGGCGATTTTATTCATCCTACACCGGGATATGGAAAGGGTATAAAAAGGTAAATAAAATACAAGTTGGGTGTTCTGATAGCGATTTACACTTTACAGTATTTTTGTATATACCTTTCTCTTCTCATATTAGTGGATTTGATTACTACCAATATTTCATTAAAGGACAAAGTATTAAAGGCAGTTTAATTACCCATGAAACGGAAGCAAACTATTGTAATTATACAGAGTATCCCAAAATAGATGTGTCCAACTTCAGGATTAGATTATTTAGATCATTCTCAATATATTGTTTATTGCAAAATAATATAAAGTAAATAAATATAAATATAAATCTCAACCGTTGTGGAGATATGTCCTGTTCATATTCCCCGCTGCCAAAGAGCCTACCGCTGCCTCACCTAAGTATAATTATTGTGTTACCATAATGATATTCAAGAAATCTGCATCTCGTGAATTACAAGATGATTAGAGATAGTCTACCCTCATTTTAGTAAATATTAAACTGCTAAACATGGAATAGTCTATTACACCCTGCATGTTTATGATCGTACCAACATTATTCTATAGATTCTAATACCAGAGACGCATTTATTTAGCATAGGAAGGACCACTCTACACTGTAATAACTTGCGTTTGCATAGTATAACACACAAACTATAACAAAACTGATGGACATAGTAGGAGTATTAATTTGAACACATTTGTTTATATTTTCAGTGATATAGTATTCATAACTTTACACGTTTTAATTATAATCATAAATGTGTTCCAAAATCCAGAGAGTGTTTTTTACGCAAAACAATTATTACACGCTTAGTATGTGTACCAGTGTTGCTACAAACTGTATGTGCTGTATTACACACACATATATTATTACATATTATTACATATTATTACATATTATTACACACACATATTTTACAGTGCATAATATATAAACGGTTTAGCAGTAAGTCTCGGATCACTTTACCATATCCTTCCTGTGTCTTTCTATAGTCGATTAATTATAATTAGGCCAGATATACTAACCTCATACCTCTATAACTCGAAAAGGGCTAGAACAAATGAGCTATAAAATGCCACGCCCATTTTCTACCCGACTCTTCTAAAATGGTAGAAAATTGTGCTCGGTTACTCTAGTCCTTTTTGAGTTATGAGAGGTTGGAGTCAGGATTTCTGGCCTGTTTATACTGAACAGGGTATAGTAACCACTAAACTGTAAACAGGAATATTGGTTATACAGAAGGTACACAAAGGGTAATTAAAGTGTTCATTATAATTTACTCGTTAAGGGGAGGGTTTTTAGTTTTTTTCTGGGAGCCTTTCTCCCTCATGCTTAGCCCTATATGTTGTAGATTTTAAAAAGTTCGTTCCATTAGTTTGGAGATTTTAAGACCTTTCACCCCATTTCTTTGCTAATATTTAGAGTTTTTGTGCCATTTAGGTGTCAATGATTTCCTGGCGTGTGATAGACGAACCTGTACTTTAGAAGGAACCGGCTTTCGGCCAGGACATTTTTGTACCAAAACAAATGTAAAAATTTATCCCAAAGGGGGGTCTTCGGGGTGGTTTTTAAGCTTGATAAACATCTAGGTAGTAAACTAAAAAACGCCCCTTCAAGGTATGTTGATAGTAATAAGCCCACCTTATAAAATAATTGAAAGGTATATCAAACAATCAAAGGTAAATCAATCTGATAGTATTTACCTCTCTTTTGTGCAGTGCAGACCATTGTATTCAGCTAAAGAAAGTCCTTTAGTAGTGAGAGGGTTAATAAAATGTATTGTTTTCCTTCTTTTTCGTTTTTATATGTACTTCTTTAGTTTTTATATGTACTTCTTTGGTTTTTATATGTACTTCTTTGGTTTTTATATGTACTTCTTTGGTTTTTATATGTACTTCGGTTTTTATATGTACTTCTTTGGTTTGTATATGTACTTCTTTGGTTTTTATATGTACTTCTTCGGTTTTTATATGTACTTCTTTGGTTTTTATATGTACTTCTTCGGTTTTTATATGTACTTCTTTGGTTTTGCTGTTTTACTGTACGATGACGCATTTCTTAGGTTCTATTCGGTTTATCATTAGACGATGTTTACAGTTCAGGAATAATCTGTGGTGCATTGTAAAATATAAAGGGTATAAAGAGGCAAATACATTCTGCTCCCCCTTCTTTCTCGTGTTTAGCCCCATTACTTTTCAGATTTTAAGACGTTAGGCTCATTAGTTTGGTGATTTTAAGACCTTTCGCCTCATTTCTTTGTCAATATTAAGACTTTTCGTGTCATTTACGTATCGATTTTTTTTCCTGGCGAGCAATAGCGAGGCTGTAATTTAAGAGGCCGGGACATTTTTCTATCGAAAAATTTACAAATTTATCTTGAAGGAGGGTCTTTGGGGATGTTTTTTTAAAGTTTGGTAGAGGTCTAGGAAGGAAACTAAGTAAAATAATAAAAAATACATAAATTAGCACATGAATACGCCCATCCCCCCTTAATGAGTTTCTATATCTGTCTGGCCTTATACTTGATAAATTTACAACTAGCAATATAACATTAACCCCTTTAGCATGATGACGCCTTTTTACCTTTGATTCTGGTTAAAATTAGACGATGTTGTGCAATTTAGGAAGGACTTGTGTTATGCAGAGAGTTTATTGAAATCGTGTTTACCCATTTGAGTCCTAGAAGTAGATTAAAAGCTAAACAAATCGTCTAATGGTAACCAGAATATGATGAAAATTACGTCATCGTGCTGAAAGGGTTAACAACAAACTCGGTTACATATAGTTCTACTAGATAAATTGTGAATATTAAAAACATTTCCAACTTTATATAAACTGCCCAAATCAAGAACTTGGTTTGTTTGAAATACTTTTTTTGTAATTAGTAACACGAAAATATGCTTGAAATAATGTACCACATAATTAAATAATTTCTGCAATATCTAAATTAATCTGTGTTAAACAGATTAAGATTATTTTCTTATTATATACATTAAGGGGAAGTTTTTAGTTGATTCCCTAGACTTCCATCAAGCTTAAAATTACTCCCCCTTGACCCCCTTTCAAGATAAATTTGTAAATTTTTCGGTAGAAAAATGTCCCGGCCGAAGGCCGGTTCCTCTTAAATTACAGGCTCGCTATCGCTCGCCAGGAAAAAATCGACACCTAAATGGCACGAATGGTCTTAAAATTGACAGAAATGGGGCGAGGGTTGTTAAAATCGCCAAACTAATGGGGCAAACGTCTTAAAATATCCAAAGCAATGGGGCTAAACATGAGGGAGAAGGAAGTTCGAACAAAAATCCCTCAAGTGGAAACCTCCCGTTAAGGAACACCCTGTTCTTAACATTAATCCATTACAAACGCCAATGCACTTGAATAAATTAATGAAAGCATTTGATCCTCCCGGGATTCGAATTCGGGACACCACACCCAGAACATAAGCATCTAAACCATTACACCACCAACAGGGTTAATGGCTAAGTAAATGGTCACGATTATTATTCATTTTCGAATTCTGGATATCAATCTAATCATATACTTAGACCCAAATGCATTATAGACAGCTTAATGTTTTAGTGAGAGGAAAGAGCAGCCAAATTTTAAGCTGTAAAATGGTATAATTTTGTATATATTTATTTTGGAGTATAATCATAATGATTTACCTTTCATGATTTGATATACCTTCATATCTTTATGGGCTTGCCACTACCGATATTAATTTAAAGGAAATATTGTTGTGGACACTTGAATTACCCTTTCCATATACGTAATTATGTACAGTGTAGCTACAGCCAGATGTGTTAACCCCTTCAGCACGATGGCGCCTTTTTTACCTTCTTATTCGGACTTAATTTAGACTATTTAATGTAGTTTAAGAAGGACCTATGCTATTCAGTGGGTTTATTGAAATCGTATTTATCCCTTTGAGTCCTAGAAGTTTCAATTAAGAAATGCCTCCAGGAATCAAGAGGTATAATAGTGATCTCGATAACATGAGGTCCTTCCTTATTTGAATACAAAATGCTTGGAGATACACAGAACAATTGATGTATGCAATATAGAAGAATTGATGTATGCAATATAGAAGAATTGATGTATGCAATATAGAAGAATTGATGTATGCAATATAGAAGAATTGATGTATGCAATATAGAAGAATTGATGTATGCAATATAGAAGAATTGATGTATGCAATATAGAAGAATTGATGTATGCAATATAGAAGAATTGATGCATGCAATATAGAAGACTGAGATCTCAGGCAACAACGCTTTACCCAATTCCAAATAGATAATCAAGAAATCGTGAACTCTAACCTCTGTAACTCAAAATGGGCTTGAATATATACTGTAGGCTGTAAATTTCAACATCTATAATATATATGACTGACTCTTCCCAAATGGTAGAAATATTAGCTTGATTACTCTAGTCGTTTGTGAGTTATAGAGGTTAATATTCAAAAGTTTTGGCCTACTTGGAATAGGGCATAGTACGCATAATCAGCGTGTACTGTATACTACACTGTTAAAATTAATATCTTGTGTTTTGCGGTCACAGGACTGGCAGCAATATTGCCAACCGTAGTGTTAACGGTCACAAGCCTCTCTAACCATCAATATTAGTCATTTACAGTCTAATTATTGTATTTTAGGGGAAATATAGATAAAACCCAGTATTACTAAGTAAGGTTTTCGATCGTAGTTAATCTGTTAATCTTACTGATAATGTTTCATAGTGTAGTAATCTTTTTCCAAATAATGTTAACAGATTTTCCAGGATATTTAGCACATTTATGATAACAAATCAGTAACCCTTTCTAAACTGTGTTCAAATTCATATCCATTAAATATATACAAAGGCTGTTAGAGTTGTGTTTATATACTATGTACCGACAAAACTGACAGTGGTGCTAGAGTATGTAAAATATATTGTTATCTAACTGAAAATCTGTTAAGTTTCATATACTACTATACATATATTCTTAACGATACACATTCAAAAGTTAAGGGTACAAAAAAGGGTATACCAATTTTATACAATCATTGGGTATATTGATAGTTATTTACCTTCCCATGCTTGTATTAGATTGGTTCATTACCATCAATATACCCTAAAATTAGTAGATTGTTATGGGTATTCTAGTTACTATTATGTAATCCAAATTGTTTACAGTGTAAGAATATGAAGACTCCTTCAATCAGATTATGATATTTAAGAGTTTTCTATTGGTAACTCCAAACGATATTATTCAGTTAACAAAGAGCCCCTACGTTGTTAAGGGGAGATTTCCACCTGGAGGATTTTTTTCTGAACCTCTTTCTCCCCTCATGTTTAGCCCCATTGTTTGTGAGATTTAAAGACGCTTGCCTCATTAGTTTGGCGATTTTAAGAACCCTCGCCCCATTTCTGTCAATTTTAAGACCATTCGTGCCATTTAGGTGTCGATTTTTTCCTGGCGAGCGATAGCGAGCCAGTAATTTAAGGGGAACCGGCCTTCAGCCGGAACATTTTTCTACCGAAAAATTTACAAATTTGTCTTGAAAGGGGGTCAAGGGGGAGTAATTTTAAGCTTGATGGAAGTCTAGGGAATCAACTAAAAACCTCCCCTTAATAATCTAAGGTATAAATAGGGAATTCACATTGTATATAAGATCATTGGGTATGACGATGGTGATTTACCTTTCTAACTGGTATAATATGGGTATATTACTATCAAATTACTTTAACAGGGTAGAATATTATGGACACATTATATACCCTTTTTATACCCATAATCTATGAGATGTAGGAATATGATGGCTAAAATGAACTTACTGGACACCTCACATTCCAAAAGATAATTTCTAAGTTGAATAAAGTAGTTAGTTTGCTCCTAGACCTCGTTCAAGTTTTAACAACAAAAAAACACTTCGAGATTAATTTGTACATTTTTCAGTAGATAAATATCTTGGCCAATTCCAATTCCACCTAAATTACAGGCTCGGTATTGCTCAACAAATAAATGGCACGAACAGTCTTAATACTGGAAAATAAATTGTATGAAAGGTCTTAAAATCGACAAACTAATGGGGCGAACGTCTTAAAATCTAACAAAATAATGGGGGCTAAGCATGAGGTAGAAGAGTGTTCCGAAAAATAGCCTCCCCTTAAGGAGGGTGACCTGCTTTTTTTAATTTTTCTCCTTTTCTCTCTTTCTCTGGCTTGTATCCATTCGGCCCCATTCAGCCAACTATTTTAAGACGTTTATCCCCATCTAGGTGTCGATTTCTTCCTGGCGAGCGATAGCGAGCCAGCATTATATGAAGAAATCCGGCTTCGCCGGAGACATTTTTCTACCGAAAAATGTACAAATTTAGCCTGTCAATTTTTTGTTTTAAATATGCTGGCTCGCTACCGCTCACCAGCAAAAAATTGACACCTGGATGGGGATAAACGTCTTAAAACAGTAGACTGAATGGGGCCGAATGGATACAAGCCAGAGAAAGAGAGAAAAGGAGAGAACAAAAAGCAGGTCACCCCCCTTAAGCCTCCTACCACAGAAACCCCTACACTGTAAATAATGAACGCTAATGTAACACAAATGATACACGTAAGAATTGTTTCATTCCTTTACGTGTTCTATAGTCGGTTTATTATGTCCAGCTCATAGCACATTGAATCCTTTAGCAGCTGATTTATCGATACCTAATGATACGATATGAAACTGCTATGTCTCTGCATCATCGTATTGCCAAGTTTTCACAATAAGTGACATATTTCGCCACACAATGTTCGTAATAGACAAGTAATTAACCCCTTCCGTACTGGGGACGTCCTTTTCACTATATTTTGGCTGCTGTTAGACGATAATATTCAGCTTAGGAAGGACGTCTACCATTGAAAAAGCTACAGACTATCTCAATTAATCCTTTTAGCTACCCATATATTCTTCCTGAGCTACACTAAATCGTCTAAATGTAGCTGAAATCAAATATAAAATACGTCACCGGTAAAGAAGGGGTTAAGATGAATATGTAGCAATTTACCATCAGCTGGAATTAAACAGACTATAGTTTGAATAGATATACCGAAGACCACCGTTTATATGTACCAGTTGTATTCCATATATATGTTCAATGTTTTGTTCAGTACGTTTTCAATTCGTGTATGCAATTTAAAACATGGAACTAAACTATTGTCTGTTTATTCCCAACTAATGGTAAATTTCTTTCTCGCCATCCTAATAATCGGCTCTTACTAAGATTGTGTAGCGAAAAATGTAGCTAATTATGAAAACTTTGCAATAATATGACGCAGGGACATAGCAATATCATATTTTGTTCATTAAGAATCGAGATATCAGATGTTAAGGGGAGATTTCCACTTAAGGGATTTTTTTTCTTTACCCCTTTCTCCCTCATGTTTAGCCCCATTGCTTTTGAGATTTTAATACGTTCGCCCCATTAGTTTGGCGATTTTAAGAACTTTCACCCCATCTATGTCACTTTTAAGACCTTTCGTGCCATTTAGGTGTCGATTTTTTCCTGGCGAGCGATAGCGAGCCTGTAATTTAAGAGGAACAGGCCTTCGGCCGGGACATTTTTCTACCGAAAAATGTACAAATTTATCTTGAAAGGGGGCCAAGGGGGTGTAATTTCAAGCTTAATGGAAGTCTAGGAAACACACTAAAAACCTCCCCTTAAGGGATTCAATTTACCGTCAGTCGGAAATATAATATAGTGTACATAATCAATGTGTATTAATCGTTGGTGTGTACTAATTTGAATGATTGTCCAGGCTTTTTAAACGCCTTCGTAATTCATATAATAACTGTGTTCAATGATTAATTTCCAAAAGCCGCGAGAGTTTCTAAAATGCGTTCATAACCCTACTCTTAAAATGTGCACCAGTTGTGTTACAGTTACAGCATATATGTGATCGATTAGACACACGCAAATACTACAGTGCACGCTGAGTGAAATCTTGTAATTACAGTTTATTTCCTGTAAACATTTAGTCAGATTTATGCTGCAATGTCAAAAATATCAGTTAAATAAACAGTTAATTATGAAGTTCGGAAACCGTATTCAGTAATATGGTGTCTTAAGGGGAGATTTCCACTTGCGAGATTTTGTTTCTGGACTCCTTTCTCCCTCATGTTTAGCCCCATTGCTTTTGAGATTTTAAGACGTTTGCCCCATTAGTTCGGTGATTTTTAAGAATTTTCGGCCCATTTCTGTCAATTTTAAGACCTTTCGTTCCATTTAGGTGTCGATTTTATCCTGGCGAGCGATAGCGAGCCTGTAATTTAAGGGGAACCGGCTTTCAGCCGGGACATTTTTCTACCGAAAAATGTACAAATTTATCTTGAAAGGGGCTCAAGGGGGAGTAATTTTAAGCTTGATGGAAGTCTAGGGAATCAACTAAAAACCTCCCCTTAACTACTTATGCCTCTAAGCTAAGGCAAAAAAAAAAAAAAACAGGAAAAATATACCCTGTTCTAAGTATGCAGGCCAAACCTCTTGAACATTAACCTCTATAACTCACAAACGACTAGAGCATGATTGATATCATTTGGGAAGGGTCATCCTACCACGCATAGGTGTGGATATTTGCAGCCCATTTGCTCTAGCCCCTTTTTGAGTTATAGAACTGAAGGTTTACAGTTTCAGGCCTAGCTATTGGGAGCAGGGTATAGTAATGTTGAGAGTTTGGTGCGGCGCCTGTGACCATTAAGGGGAGATTTCCACCTGGAGGATTTTTTTCTGGACCCCTTCCTCCTTCATGTTTAGCCCCATTACTTTTGAGATTTAAGACGTTCGCCCCATTAGTTTGGCGATTTTAAGAACCCTCGCCCCATTTCTGTCAATTTTAAGACCATTCGTGCCATTTTGGTGTCGATTTTATCCTGGCGAGCGATAGCGAGCCTGTAATTTAAGAGTAACCGGCCTTCGGCCGGGACATTTTTCTACCGAAAAATGTACAAATTTATCTTGAAAGGGGGTCAAAGGGGTGACATTTTAAGATTGCTGGAGGAGTAGGAAACAAACTAGAAACCTCCCCTTAAAAGCAGGATAAAGTTATCTAAGGATAGCCAAAATATACGGCTAAAACGCGTAATGATCCTCAATGGATGAACACTGTGTATCTCATTATAAAAAACACAATTGTAATAGTATTCTGGATAACATTAGACAACTTTGTGCATATTTGGAAGGACCTGTGGGAGTCCGAGAGTTGATTGAGATAGTGTTTACCCCTTTTATACATAGAGATCGTTCCAACACTAACTACACAAATATGTAAATAATTATGGATATGAAAAGGGTAATTAACGTGCTTTAAATAATCTACCCATTTAACGGGATATAGATGTTAAGAAAGGAGTACAAAGGAAAACAAGCAACAGCATATCTATTGATCCTTACGAGGCTGCTTATATCCAACCTAACTAGTCAATGTGGAAAAATAGATCAATACATGTTGGGAGGCTATTCATTTGTAAAGGCAGTTAATTGTGGATTAAGAACGAAATATTTATCAAGTCGGTTTTTGAACGATTGAACAGTATATATATAACATTCAATAACATTTCTAAGTAGTGTATTCCATAAATGTTCCACTCTATTAAAAAAGAAATGCTTTACTTGCCTCTTGTGAATGAGAAGGCTTTCCAACGATCTTGCCACGCTCTAAACCCATATAATATAATATAAGGATAGAAAGGTGAATCATTATCATTAAGGGCAGATTTCCACTTGAGGGATTTTTTCTTGACTCCTTTCTCTCTCATGTTTAGCCTCATTGTTTTTCTAATTTTAAGACGTTTGCCCCATTATTTTGACGATTTTAAGAACTTTCAACCCATTTCTGTCAATTTTAAGACCTTTCATGCCATTTAGGTGTCGATTTTATCCTAGCGAGCGATAGTGAGCCTGTAATTTAAGAGGAGCCGGCTTTCAGCCGGGAAATTTTTCTACCGAAAAATGTACAAATTTATCTTGAAAGGGGCTCAAGGAGGTGTAATCTTAAGCTTGAAGGATATCTAGGGACAAAATTAAAAACCTCCCCTTAAGCTCAATTATTTATATACCCTTATTATACCCTTATACCCTTCTTATACCCTTTTCATGCTCTTTATTATTTGTATACCCTTATTATACCTTTATTATACCCTTCTTATACCCTTATTATACCCTTTTCATGCTCTTCATTATTTGTATACCCTTCTTATACCCTTTTCATGCTCTTTATTATTTGTATACCCTCATTATACCCTTATTATACCCTTCTTATACCCTTATTATACCCTTTTCATGCTCTTCATTATTTACAGTGTGGCCTAATGGTGTCCAGACTATAATGTAAATGTATCATCGTCTATTGATGGTTTTAGCACTATTTGGTCCGAGGGGGATCTCTTTGGACCTCCCCTGTTTCGCTCCATTTGATTAGAGACTTTAAGACATTTCCCTCATTAGTTGAGCGATAATAAGACGCTTCACCCCATGCAGGTGTTGAGCGATAGCGAACCTGTAACTTTTTTAGAAGTAATCGGGCTTCGGCCGGGACATTGCTCTATCGAAAACTGTACAAATTTAGCTGGAAAGGAGGTCTGCTGGGCATTTTTTGTAGTATGAATGTAAGATGGAAGGCGTTTTTTGTTAGCCTAGGGGACAAACTAAAATAGATCGCTCGATAATAGGCAAATCAATCAAATTCCTCAATAATAATTAAACAAAATATCGTAATAACCCACAGGACACGGATGAGGTAGTGTTAAGGGGAGATGAGCCGTTTTTCTGGTCCCCTATCTTCCTCATGCTCATCTCCATTAGTTTTGACATTTTAAGACGTTTGCCCCATTAGTTTGTCGATTTTAAGACCCTTTGCCCCATTTCTGTGTCAATATTAAGACCTTTCGTGCCCTTTAGGTGTCGATTTTGTTTTCCTGGCGAGCGAGAGCGAGCCTGTAATTGTGGAAGAACCAGCCTTCGGCTGTGACATTTGTCTACCGAAAAATGTACAAATTAATCTCGAAGAGGGATCTAATGGATGTATGTTATATGTTTAATAGAGGTCAAGGGAGGAAATTAAAAAAATAATGAATATATGAATAAATCTATCTATCTATCTATCTCTATCTATCTATCTATAAATATATCTATCTATCTATTTGCTCAGGCTCATTCCCCATTTTTTTTTTTCGGCCACCCCCAGTATAAATAAATAGACCCCAAACAATAACCACTGTCCCCTAAGGGAGCTCAGACGGTATTGTGCAGCATAATTTACTGGTTCAGCTCAATGGTTTAAGGAAGGGGTTTTGTTTGCTCTCTAAACCTCTACCAAGCTTTACAAAAAACACACACAAGACCCCGCTTCGATATAAATTTGTAAATTTTTCAGTAGAAAAATTTCCCGGCCGAAGGCCGATTAATCTGAACATTACAGGCTCGCTATCGCTCGCCAAAAAAAATCGACACCTAAATGGCACGAAATGTCTTAATATTGGCAAAGATATGGGGCAAAAGGTCTGAAAATCGCCAAACTAATGGGGTGAATGTTTTGAAATCTCATAACTAATAGGGCTAAACATGAGGGAGGAGGACTCGAAATAACCAGTGTCCCCTTAAGGCCGTGTCTCACATACACCAGAGGTCACAGTATCGGAACAATGCGTTAACTTTGTGTGTGATGAGACATGTTTTCATAGTATTTGGGCTATCAATAGACGATTTCATTTACTTTTGAAAGGATGTATGATGCTATAAATGTTATAATGTTGTGATGTACGGCATACAAGTATAGTGGTCGCTATCTACCCAATGCGCAACTCTTCAGATACCCTACCCTAGATACACATAAAAAAAAAGTGATTAGGGTAAAATAAGGTGATACAATCTCGTACGTTTCTCAGATATTGCCATCAAGTTTGAGCAGCAAGTAAATACTAATATTGAAGACTTCGACGACGACGACGACGAAGACTTCGACGACGTCGAAGTCTTCGTCGTCGTCGTGGAACTCTTCGTCGTCGTCGAAGTCTTCGTCGTCGTCGTCGTCGAAGTCTTCGTCGTCGTCGTGGAACTCTTCGATATTAATATTTACTTGCTACTCAAACTTGATGGCAATATCTGAGAAACGTACGAGATTGTATCACCTTATTTTACCCTAATCACTTTTTTTTCTGTGTATCTAGGGTAGGGTATCTGAAGAGTTGCGCATGTGTAATGTGTGTGTTTTTTTTTTTTTTTTTTTTTTTTAAAGAGTATTATATGTTATGTTACAGTGGACTGAAAGCAATACAATAAAATGAAATAGTAGGCAGGCAGGGGGAATAATATTATGAGGTTAGGATTTTTTTTTAAAGTTATAAGAAGTGAGACTGAACAAGTGACAATCACCCAGCTGATCGAACGCTGGTACAGTACGTTGTCTTCAAATAACAGTGGTACATACTTTGTTTATCCCTTGTGTTTTATCCCTTGTGTTTTCTCTAATATTGTTCTTGTAATCATTAGATACACTTCAAAACTTTGACTGGTATATATAAGTAACACCCCGTTCTTAACATTAATCATCAATTACAAACCCCAATGTACTTGAATAAACTAATGAAAGCATAATTATGGTCCTCCCAGGATTCGAACTCGGGACACCACACCCAGAACATAAGCACCTAAATACTACAAATAATTAGGGATAATATGTTTGTAATCTAGACAGGCATAACCGAGCTTTAAGGGGAGATTTCTACTTGACGGATTTTTTTCTGGACCCCTTTCTCCCTCATGTTTAGCCCCATTGCTTTTTAGATTTTAAGACGCTCGCCCCCTTTAGTTTGGCGATTTCAAGAACTTTCGCCCCATTTCTGTCAATTTTAAGAACTTTCGTGCCATTTAGGTGTCGATTTTTCCTGGCGAGCGATAGCGAGCCTGTAATTTGAGAGGAACCGGTCTTCGGCCGGGAAATTTTTCTACCGAAAAATGTACAAATTTATCTTGAAAGGGGATCTAGGGGGTGTAATTTTAAGCTTGATGGAGTTCTAGGGAAGAAACTAAATACCTCCCCTTAAAGCGGCAACAAAATGGCGGCTGGCCGATCTCTCTAATTATGCTGAACACATGTTTTGAAGGTGCACCAACTTGGTAGTCATTAAGAAGGAAGGTTTTAGTTTGTTCCCTAGACCTTTATCAAACTTAAAATAAACACAACCCCAAGACCCCATTTTGAGAGAAAATCGTACATTTATTGGTAGAAAAAATCCCGGCTGAACACCAGTACCTCCTTAACCCTCTCCTACATATGACGCGATTTTGAGCCTATTAGGGATACTTTAAAGCCTTTGTTACCATCAGGGGTATTTAGAAACCTTTAGTTTAGTTACTTCAACCTCTGCAGTTGTCTTTGAGTTAGCTGTGGGCAGAAAACTAATTTTGGAGAGGTAATTATAAGAGTGAGAGAACTCTATTTCTTATTGCTAATCTGGCAACCTCTGCGTCATATGAGCGTGAAAGGGTTAATAACAGGCTCCCTGTCGCTCGCCAGGGAAAACAAATTATACCTAACCGGCACGAAAGGTCTTAATATTGACAAAGAAACACGGCGAAAGGTTTTAAAATAGCCAAACTAATGGGGTTAACGGCTTAGATACTCAACACTAATGGGGTTAACGGCTTAGATACTCAACACTAATGGGGTTAACGGCTTAGATACTCAACACTAATGGGGTTAACGGCTTAGATACTCAACACTAATGGGGTTAACGGCTTAGATACTCAACACTAATGGGGTTAACGGCTTAGATACTCAACATTAATGGGGTTAACGGCTTAGATACTCAACACTAATGGGGTTAACGGCTTAGATACTCAACATTAATGGGGTTAACGGCTTAGATACTCAACACTAATGGGGTTAACGGCTTAGATACTCAACACTAATGGGGTTAACGGCTTAGATACTCAACACTAATGGGGTTAACGGCTTAGATACTCAACACTAATGGGGTTAACGGCTTAGATACTCAACATTAATGGGGTTAACGGCTTAGATACTCAACACTAATGGGGTTAACGGCTTAGATACTCAACACTAATGGGGTTAACGGCTTAGATACTCAACACTAATGGGGTTAACGGCTTAGATACTCAACACTAATGGGGTTAACGGCTTAGATACTCAACACTAATAGGATTAACGGCTTAGATACTCAACACTAATGGGGTTAACGGCTTAGATACTCAACACTAATGGGGTTAACGGCTTAGATACTCAACACTAATGGGGTTAACGGCTTAGATACTCAACACTAATGGGGCTAAACAAGAGAGAGAAGGGGGTTCAAACAAATTTACTGTCAGCTGAAAATACACATCTTATAATTATAATATCTATCATTATGAGATTTTCAAGTATTCTATATTGGACACATACAATTCGCAACGTATGAGTTAGGAAAATGGGACTCTAACTCAATTAATTGAAAGATATATTGTTTGTGTGTTATGTTATAATATTGATCACAGTATCTTTGTTATGTTATAATATTGATCACAGTATCTTTGTTATGTTATAATATTGATCACAGTATCTTTGTTATGTTATAATATTGATCACAGTATCTTTTATGTTATAATATTGATCACAGTATCTTTGTAATGTTATAATATTGATCACAGTATCTTTGTTATGTTATAATATTGATCACAGTATCTTTTATGTTATAATATTGATCACAGTATCTTTGTAATGTTATAATATTGATCACAGTATCTTTGTTATGTTATAATATTGATCACAGTATCTTTGTTATGTTATAATATTGATCACAGTATCTTTGTAATGTTATAATATTGATCACAGTATCTTTGTTATGTTATAATATTGATCACAGTATCTTTGTAATGTTATAATATTGATCACAGTATCTTTGTAATGTTACGTCAAACGATGAACATAGTTTAATCTTTTCAAAACGAGGGCAAACTTTATTTTCAACTAAGATTAGCTTTATGAAAAGTATGAAGTATTTATGGTTTCAATCAAATTACGCCAATTTGTATACGAGCTAGCTACCGTCAAAGAATATAATATAATTATGGAGGGATTTGTCAGAGTAATAGTTTTAATGGATGTAATTTTAAGCAATTTGATTCCAAGAGATCCTTCCTAACCTGAGTACAAACGTCTGGAGATAATTATACTAAGGCATTATTTTTGTGTCATCTGATTGAGTGGGTTAAATATACTGCTAGATTATATATGATGGTTTCTTATCAGATTATCTTACTCATTAGTTACCCATCCATTAATGTGTCTGTCTATCCGATATATATATACAGAGAGAGCGTGAGATTGAGTGTATGCTTGTGTATCTCAGAGTTATTATGTGTTTAATTTCTGTTATTCAATCTATCTATATTGTGAGCACCAATCTATCTATATTGTGAGCACCAATCTATCTATATTGTGAGCACCAATCTATCTATATTGTTAGCACCAATCTATCTATATTGTGAGCACCAATCTATCTATATTGTGAGCACCAATCTATCTATATTGTGAGCACCAATCTATCTATATTGTGAGCACCAATCTATCTATATTGTTAGCACCAATCTATCTATATTGTGAGCACCAATCTATCTATATTGTGAGCACCAATCTATCTATATTGTGAGCACCAATCTATCTATATTGTGAGCACCAATCTATCTATATTGTGAGCACCAATCTATATTGTGAGCACCAATCTATATTGTGAGCACCAATCTATCTATATTGTGAGCACCAATCTATCTATATTGTGAGCACCAATCTATCTATATTGTGAGAACCAATCTATCTATATTGTGAGCACCAATCTATCTATATTGTGAGTACCAATCTATCTATATTGTGAGTACCAATCTATCTATATTGTGAGCACCAATCTATCTATATTGTGAGCACCAATCTATCTATATTGTGAGCACCAATCTATCTATATTGTGAGCACCAATCTATCTATATTGTGAGCACCAATCTATCTATATTGTTAGCACCAATCTATCTATATTGTGAGCACCAATCTATCTATATTGTGAGCACCAATCTATCTATATTGTGAGCACCAATCTATCTATATTGTGAGCACCAATCTATCTATATTGTGAGCACCAATCTATCTATATTGTTAGCACCAATCTATCTATATTGTGAGCACCAATCTATCTATATTGTTAGCACCAATCTATCTATATTGTGAGCACCAATCTATCTATATTGTGAGCACCAATCTATCTATATTGTGAGCACCAATCTATCTATATTGTGAGCACCAATCTATCTATATTGTTAGCACCAATCTATCTATATTGTGAGCACCAATCTATCTATATTGTGAGCACCAATCTATCTATATTGTGAGCACCAATCTATCTATATTGTGAGCACCAATCTATCTATATTGTTAGCACCAATCTATCTATATTGTGAGCACCAATCTATCTATATTGTGAGCACCAATCTATCTATATTGTGAGCACCAATCTATCTATATTGTGAGCACCAATCTATCTATATTGTGAGCACCAATCTATATTGTGAGCACCAATCTATATTGTGAGCACCAATCTATATTGTGAGCACCAATCTATCTATATTGTGAGCACCAATCTATCTATATTGTGAGCACCAATCTATCTATATTGTGAGAACCAATCTATCTATATTGTGAGCACCAATCTATCTATATTGTGAGTACCAATCTATCTATATTGTGAGCACCAATCTATCTATATTGTGAGCACCAATCTATCTATATTGTGAGCACCAATCTATCTATATTGTGAGCACCAATCTATCTATATTGTGAGCACCAATCTATCTATATTGTGAGCACCAATCTATCTATATTGTTAGCACCAATCTATCTATATTGTGAGCACCAATCTATCTATATTGTGAGCACCAATCTATCTATATTGTGAGCACCAATCTATCTATATTGTGAGCACCAATCTATCTATATTGTGAGCACCAATCTATCTATATTGTTAGCACCAATCTATCTATATTGTGAGCACCAATCTATCTATATTGTGAGCACCAATCTATCTATATTGTGAGCACCAATCTATCTATATTGTGAGCACCAATCTATCTATATTGTGAGCACCAATCTATCTATATTGTGAGCACCAATCTATCTATATTGTGAGCACCAATCTATCTATATTGTGAGCACCAATCTATCTATATTGTGAGCACCAATATATGTATATTGTGAGCACCAATCTATCTATATTGTGAGCACCAATCTATCTATATTGTGAGCACCAATCTCCCGGTGTTATGGTGTCGGTATACTGTATACCGTCGGCGGCACTCACACCGTTTATACGGGAGAGCCGATACACCCGCTCTGGTCCACATCACAGGCCCGATATTGTATACTCATCCTTTTGAAGCTAGTTTGAGGGTTAATTTGACGATTTGTGCAGACCTTTGAGACCTGCACAAACCATCAAGCCACCCCTACAATGAAACTGACCTGCACAAACTGCCAAGCCACCCTATACACGCTGAAAGTGGCTTGTGCGGTACCTGATGAATGACGGTACGAACTAAGCGTGATGCGACAGTGCCAGACCTCACCGCCGCCGCCGCTAAGGAGAGATGGGTCCCTTTGTTTGGGCTCCCTTCTCCCTCATGTTTAGCATTTTAGTTTTGAGATTTTAAGACGTTAGTTTGGTGATTTTGAGACCTTTCGCTGCATTTTCTTTGTCAGTATTAGGACCTTTCGTGCCATTTAAGTGTCGATTTTTCCCTGACGAGTGACAGGGAGCCTGTAATATTAAAAGGAACCAATCTCCCGGTGTTATGGTGTCGGTATACCGTCGTCGGCGGCACTCACACCGTTTATACGGTGAAAAATGTGCACATTTATCTTGAAAGAGGGTCTAGGGGTGTTTTTTTAAGCTTGATGGAGGTCTAGGGAGGAAACTAAAAACTAAAAATAAAAAGATACATAAATGAGGCAATAAATACGCTTAACGCTTCCTTCACGGCACGCCACATACCCATCCATCTCCCACACTCTCACGTACTCCACACACACACACACACACACACACACACACACACAGACCCATATGGTGTACAGTATAGTGCCACTCACCTATAACCAGATCCATACACACTAGCTAAACCAGTTATATTCGCTTCTAGTCTCAATCATCTATTATCGAACACAATCATTTTGCAATTCATACTCAAACCTACTGAGCAAATCAATTAATCATTATTGTATTTCGCAATATATAAATTCGTATTTATTACATAGCGTACAAATAAAATTACATTGAATATTTGTATGTAGATAATTTGTATTTCATAAAATAATGAATGTCTATGGTATTGTGAAATATTTGTTATATGAATATTACAAATCCTTGCTGTCAAATAATTAACAGTAATAAACCTAATTGTTTCGCATTAATGTTATATAATTAGCAATACTGAATTGTACTCCCTTATTCACAATCATACCCCATTGCCGCTGCTACAAGCCTACAATGTCTACAGAGGAACATCTGGTGTATATTCTATCACCTGGATCTGTGTCGATAGCCATACATGCTAACTAAATCATAGTTACATAAAGAGACAGCTTTCCGGACCCCTTCTCCCTCATGCTTAGCCCCAATAATTCTGAGATCCTAGGACATTCGCCCCTTTAGTTTGGCGATTTTAAAACCTAAATGACACATTTAGGTGTCGATTTTTTTCCTGGCGAGCGAAAGCAAGTCTGCAATTTAGGAGGAACTAACCTTCGGCCGGGGCATTTATCTACCGAAAATTGAAAAACAAAATAAAATTCTCGAAGGATGGTGTTGGGGACATTATTTTAATATTGATGGATGTCTAGGGAGGAAACTAAACAAATTAGGCCTATATATATAAACAATAATAATAATGAATAACCCAAAATAATACTAATAACTAAAACTCCCCTTAGCATGTAAACTGCAACGTATTATCATCATAAACCATCATTATCAATACAAACTTGTTACACTGACCATAGTTTTGTTCTCTTCTTTGTCTAAAACTTGATACACTGACCAGAATATACTTGTTCTTCTAAGTGTCTAAAACTTGTTACACTGACCAGAATATACTTGTTCTTCTTTGTTTAAAACTTGTTACACTGACCAGAATATACTTGTTCTTCTAAGTGTCTAAAACTTGTTACACTGACCAGAATATACTTGTTCTTCTGTGTTTAAAACTTGTTACACTGACCAGAATATACTTGTTCTTCTGTGTCTAATACTTGTTCCACTGACCAGAATATACTTGTTCTTCTGTGTTTAAAACTTGTTACACTGACCAGAATATACTTGTTCTTCTAAGTGTCTAAAAATTGTTACACTGACTAGAATATACTTGTTCTGTGTATAAAAAGTGATACACTGACCAGAATACACTTGTTCTTCTGTGTTTAAAACTTGTTACACTGATCAGAATATACTTGTTCTCCTCTAACTTGCTACACTGACCAGAATATACTTGTTGTTCTCAGTGTCTACAACTTGTTACACTGACCAGAATATATTTGCTCTTCTGTGTCTAAAACTTGTTACACTGATCAGAACATACTTGTTCTGCTGTGTCTAAAACTTGTTACACTGACCAGAATATACTTGTTCTGCTGTGTCTAATACTTGTTACACTAACCAGAATATACTTGTTCTGCTGTGTCTAATATTTGTTACACTGACCAGAATATACTTGTTCGTTTGTGTCTAATATTTGTTACACTGACCAGAATATATTTGCTCTTCTGTGTCTAAAACTTGTTACACTGACCAGAATATATTTATTTTGTGTCTAATATTTGTTACACTGACCAGAATATACTCTCAGTGTATACCACCTCCTCTACATAGGGTACGTATGTTTCCTTCCATACATAACGTCATGGCATTAACTGTCTTGATAGCGTAATGCATAAATGCGTGGAATTTCGGTGTGAGTATCCTAGGTTCGAGTTCTTGGAGTGCCACATGTATTTGTTGATTTCATTAATTGAGTTTAGAAGTAAAGTTAGTTGGTGAAAAACAAATATGAATAGATGCAAATTAATGTGGCTAACTGTATATCGGCCCATATGGCGGGGTCTGTCCAAATGACTTCTATATACATATGCATGCATACTGGCACATCACAGACATATACTCATTGTGCAAATCATACATAATAGAGAAGGGTTAAGGGCAGGGTTTCACTTAAGGGGGTATTTTTTCAGGCCCCCCTTCTCCCTCTTGTTTAGCCCCATTAATTTAGAAATGTTACGACGTTCGCCCATTAGTCTGGCTATTTTAAGACTTTTCGTCTCATTTATTTGTCAATTTTAAGACCTTTCGTTCCATTTAGGTGTCGATTTTTCCTGGCGAGCCTGCAATTTAGGAGGAATTGCCATTTGGCTGGCACATTTTTCTACTGAAAATGTAAACATTTATTTCGAAGGGGGTCTTGCGGGTATTCTTTTCAGGGGAGGTATTTAGTTTGTTCCCTAGACCTCCATCAAGCTTAAAATTACACCCCCTTGAGTCCCTTTCAAGATAAATTTGTAAATTTTTCGGTAGAAAAATGTCCCGGCCGAAGGCCGGTCCCTCTTAAATTACAGGCTCGCTATCTCTCGCCGGGATAAAATCGACACCTGAATTGCACGAAAGGTCTTAATATGGGGTGAAAGTTCTTAAAATCGCTAAACTAATGGGGCAAATGTTTTATAATATCAAAAGCAATGGGGCTAAGCATGAGGGAGAAAGGGATCAAGAAAAAACTCCCTCAAGTGGAGACCTCCCCTTGCTTGATGGAGGTGTAGGGAGGAAAGTAGGCCTATATATTTAAAGTAGGCCTATATATTTAAAGTAGGCCTATATATTTATATGTATAATAGAATAATATACAAATAAATCAAACTCTCTCCTTAAATGAGTGCGTGAGAGTGAGGTGGAAATGCAGAGAGGGAGAAGTAGACATAATATGATTTAGACAAATGTAGCCGAGAGGTATATGAGTGAAAGTGTTTTTGGGTGGGAGGAGGGGCGCCGGTTGACAGGGGAGTACATAGGAGATTCATTCGTGTCCACCCCTCTATGGTTAAGGCGTTTGGCATAGACAGTTAAAGGTTTATGCACAAGCCTACGATATATTATGCATTCCCGAATACTGCATATTAATCTAAGCCTGTACATACTCCCAGAGGCTTCTCAACTTGGCTGTAAAATATTCTAAGATTGAAATGGGTGTGCAGGTATTATTGTTCATGACTGTACACTCCATTGCCAGTACCTTCAGAATCGTGTACTATACCCTGTTCAATATAGATAGGCCAGAAATTGCAACCTCTAATCTCTGTAACTCAAAAAGGGTTAGAGCAAATGGGCTGTAAATTTCCACACCAATTCTACTATTTTTAGATAGGCTAGAAATTGTAACCCCTAACCTCTGTAACTCAAAATTGTAACCCCTAACCTCTGTAACTCAAAAGGGCTAGATCAAATGGGCTATAAAATATCCACACCTTTTCCCTGGCTGACCCTTCCCAAATGGTAGAAATAGTAGTTGAATTACTCTAGTCGTTAATTCTGAGTTCTAGAGGTTAGGGGTCAAGAGTTTTGGCCGACTTGTAATGAATGGACTATAAAGTGTATTAAGGGAGCCCACCTCGCTATTTTTCTCTCTCTCTCCCTCTCTCTTTGGCTTGTATCCATTCGGCCCCATTCAGTCTACTGTTTCAAGACATTTACCCCCATCCAGGTGTCAATATTTTCCTGGCGAGCGGTAGCGAGCCAGCATATATATATATATATTTTTACAACAAGCTAATGTTGTACATTTTTCGATAGAAAAATGTCTCCGGCGAAGCCGGATTTCTCCATACAATGATGGCTCGCTATCGCTCGCCAGGAAGAAATCGACACCTGGATGGGGATAAACGTCTTAAAACAGTTGGCTGAATGGGGCCGAATGGATACAAGCCAGAGAAAAAGAGAAAAGGAGAGAGAGATAAAGCAAAAAAGCAGGTGACCCCTCTTAATAGTAACCTAGCAGAAATGGGTACCGCTGTCTTGCTGATATAAACCCAATATTAACCCCTTATGTACCGGCGACGTCTTTTGAACTATATTATGGCTACCATTAGACGATAGTATGCAGTTTATAAAGGGCTCCGGCAAATAGCAGGCTTGGAACTATCTCACTTAACCCTTTGTACTGCCACAGATCCTTCTTAAACTGCACAAAATCCTCTAAATCCAGCTACATTAAGGGGAGGTTTTTAGTGTGTTTCCTAGACTTCCATCAAGCTTGAAATTACACCCCTTTGCAAGATAAATGTGTACATTTTTCGGTAGAAAAATTTCCCGGCCAAAGGCCGGTTTCTCTTAAATTACAGGCTCGCTATCGCTCGCCAGGAAAAAATGGACACCTAAATGGCATGAAAGATCTTAAAAGTGACATAAATGGGGCGAAAGTTCTTAAAATCGTCAAACTAATGGGGCGAACGTCTTAAAATCTCAAAATCAATGGGGCTAAACATGAGGGAGAAAGGGATCCAGAAAAAAATCCCTCGAGTGGAAACCTCCCCTTAAGGGGAGACTGGCCGTTTGTTTGGTCTATTAATTCATTTATTCATATATGTTTTTAGTTTCCTCCCTAGACCTCCATCAAGCTTTGAAAAACACCCCCTAGACCCCCCTTCAAGATAAATTTGTACATTTTTCGGTAGAAAAATGTCCCGGCCGAAGGCCGATTCCTCTTAAAATTGCAGGCTCGCTATCGCTCGCCAGGAAATAAATGGTACGAAAGGTCTTTAACATTGACAACGAAATGGGGCGAAAGGTGTTAAAATCGCCAAATAAATGGGTCGAACGTCTTATAATCTCAATAGTAGAGGGGCTAAACATTAGGAAGAAGGGGGTCCAGAAAACGGTCTTCCTCCCCTTAAAATACATATAACGTCGCCGGTACAGAAGGGGTTAAAGAAAGGCGGCATCACTCGAGCAGCTTAGAAAGGACGTATTGGCAGTATAGAAAAGCAGGGTTACTAATTTCGACCAGGTTAGCTTGAATACACTTTAACCCTATTAGTTTTCAGATTTTAAGACGTTCTGGCCAGTAGTTTGGCGATTTTAACATCTTTTGTCCCATAGCGTTGTCAATTGTAAGACCTTTCGTGCCATTTAGGTGTCGATTTTTTTCCTGGCAAGCGATAACGAGCCTCTGATCTACCGAAAAATATACAAATTTATCTTGAAAGGGGGTCTAGGGGGTGTTTTTCTAAGCTTGATGGAGGTCTAGCGAGGAAACTCAAAAATAAATCTTTAATGCCATCATAATTTTAACGTTCCCTGCAGAGGTCCGTATGGCAATGTCGGTGTCTATCACGCCCATCAATAGTTACACACACACACACTGCCATCATCAGAGTCATTGCCTCATCTAGAAACGAACGCAATCTCTTAAGGGAGCCCACCTCTATGTTTTTCCCTTTTTCTCCCTTTCTCTTTGGCTTGTATCCATTCGGCCCCATTCAGCCTACTGTTTTAAGACGCATACCCCCATCCAGGTGTCAATATTTTTCTGGTGAACGGTAGCGAACCAGCATATATATGTTTTTGTTTTGAGAGCAAGCTAAATTTGTAAATTTTTCGATAGGAAAATTTCTCCGGCGAAGCCGGATTTCTCCATACAATGCTGGCTCGCTATCGCTCGCCAAGAAGATATCGACATCTAGATGGGGATATACGTCTTAAAACAGTTGGCTGAATGGGGCCGAATGGATAAAAGCCAGAGAAAGAGAGAAAAGGAGACAAAGAGAAAACAAAAACAGGTGACCCCACTTAAACGCAATATGAACAATAACCCCTTCTGTATCGGCGACGACTTTTATATTTTATTTCAGCTACATATATACGATTTTATTAAGCTTAGGAAGGATATATGGTAGCTATAAGGGTTAATTGAGATAGTCTGTAGCCTTTTAATGGGTAGACGTGCTTCTAAAAAAATGAATAAAGTCGTCTAATCATTGCCAGAATATAATCCAAATTATGTCACCGGTACTGAATTGGTTGATTAAGGGGAAGTTTCCTGGACCCCTTTCTCCCTCATGCTTAGCCCCAGTAGTTTTCAAATATTAATACATTCGCCTTATTAGTTTGGTGATTTTAAAACCTTTTGTGTCCTTTAGTTGTCGTTATTTTCCTGGCGAGCAATAGCGAGCTGATAATTTGGAAGGAACCAGCCTTGGGCTGAGGCATTTTTTACCGAAAAATCAGAAAATTTATCTTGATGGGTGGTCTTGGGAGTAATATTGTCTGTTAAGCTTGATGGAGATCTAAGGAGGAAACTATATATGCTGTGTATATATATATATATATAATATATATATATATATATATATATATATATATATATATATATATATACGGTATATATATATAGAGAGAGAGAGAGAGAGCGAAAGGGAGATTCTCTAACACGCAGACATACTACAATCATCAATGTTAAAACTAATCAATATTCCCACTTATTGCCAGAATCACAATACTTGCTTCGTGTATAATGCAGCATAATGGACTCTCTTATTCACGACCGAATCCCAATGTCACTTTCACGTATTTTACTACACAGACACATAATTATTATAATGTTCATAATATCGCCAACACCCCTATAATTACCCTTATATACTGCCAGCATCACAAGCATATCATAAACCATACTGCAGCATACTGTTAGCATTACAATCATAACCTTTTCTATGCTGTAAAATACTGCCATACTCTTTTGTGCTATTTCTGTTTATGAAAGATATTTCATCATGCATAATGTTTAAGGGAGCCCACCTCGCTTTTTTTCTCTTTCTCTCCCTCTCTCTTTGGCTTGTATCCATTAGGCCCCATTTATCCTACTGTTTTAAGACGTTTACCCCATCCAGGTGTCAATATTTTCCTGGCGAGCGGTAGCGAGCCAGCATATGTATACTTTTGTTTTGACAGCAAGCAAAATTTGTAAATTTTTCGATAGGAAAATTTCTCAGGCAAAGCCGGATTTATCCATACAATGCTGGCTCGATATCGCTCGCCAGGAAGAAATCGACACCTAGATGGGGATAAACGTCTTAAAGCAGTTGGCTGAATGGGGTCGAATGAATACAAGCCAGAGAAAGAGAGAAAAGGAGAGAAAGATAAAAAAAAAGCAGGTGACCCCCCTTAAGGAATATCAGAAGCAAATACTGAAGAATACCCAGATAGGTATATGTCCCGCACCATAGTATTTAAACGTTGGATTGAATTAAGGGGGGTCACCTGCTTTTTTCTCTTTCTCTCCTGTTCTCTCTTTCTCTGGCTTGTATCCATTCGGCCCCATTCAGCCAACTGTTTTAAGACATTTATCCCCACCAGGTGTAAATTTCTTCCTGGCGAGCGATAGCGAGTCAGTATTGTATGGAGAAATTCGGCTTCGCCGGAGACTTTTTTTCTATTGAAAAATGTACAAACTTAGCTTGCTGTCAAAACAAAAATACAGTATACAGTATATATGCTGGCTCGCTACCGCTCGCCAGGAAAATATTGGCACCTGGATAGGGGTACACGTCTTAAAACAGTAGGCTGAATGGGGCCGAGTGGGTATAAGCCAAAGAGAGAGGCAGAGCAAGAGAAAAAAAAGTGAGGTGGGCCCCCTTAAAGAATCAAAGACGTATCACATCCGATAATAAACACATACCGGTACTATCAAAGTTATATCCTCCTCTGTAGTGTAGCGTACCGGATGATCCTATCCTTGTATTACTCTCACGCTGCTACGTACAGTCGGCCACAGTAGTTTACACCCTCGCCATGGTTTTATGTATGGAAGGAAACATGGAGTGATTGACTTACAAGGATAATTTGTTATAAAACCGTTAATTGACCACTTGCGAGTTTCGATCTATAAGGAAGTTGGAGCTGTAGACATCGATATTTAGCAGAATTAACATATCAAATGTGCTTGCAGTACATTTATAAACTTTCCAGCCATAGCCTAAATCTCGCAAGTGGCTAACTAGTCATATTATTTAACTACAATGTTGCATAAGAAAATACCCTTCTAATTCAATCATACTAATTTTCCTTCCCTACATGAAAACCTGGAGTGTATCAAATTGTCTGTGGCCAACTGTACAATCAAAATCAAAAGTTCGCCGATAATTTTGCTCATAAGCGGTGACATATTTAGCTACTGTGACTTTTCCATGGCTGTCCTTTGTGTTTGTAATAGCCCGTGACTATAGTAGGTTTAATTACAGCCGATGGTACATTGAATCCCTTAGCAACGGATTTATCCATACTTTCAGGTGAGATAGGCGTATTAATTTCCTCATTTTTATATATTTGTATCATGTTTGTAGTTTCCTCCCTAAACCTTCATCTGCAGAGGAAAATAAATTAATGATAAAAAGATACATAAATATGGAAATATATACCCCCCCCCCCCTTCTCTAGATTTCACACAAATTACCATCAAAGTTTTCGGCGAACTAATGCTAAGGGAATATATTTAACCCCTTCTGTACCGGCGACGTTCTTTTAACTTTGTTGTAAAAAGCATGTCACTCCCCTTAACTACCCTTTTCCTACCCATTATTATTCCCATTGCAGTGCACTTTACTACTACTACTACTGCTACTACTACTACTACTACTACTACTACTACTACTACTACTACTACTACTACTACTATATAGTCTACCCTACTTCACACACACTCATATGACGTTCACTATAGGCCTTTATTTCTTTAAGGGGGGATGGGTGTATTTATTTCCTCATTTATATATATTTGTTTGTATTATTGTTTTCGTTTTCTCCCTAGACCTCCATCAAGCTTAAAAAAAACATCCGCCCAAGACTCTCCTTCAAGATATATTTGTAAATTTTTCGATAGAAAAATTTCCCGGCCAAAGGCCGGTTCCTCTTAATTTTGTTGATTTTTGTTGATTTTTGTTGATTTTCGGTGTGAGCATCCTGGGTTCGAGTCCACGGACTGCCACATGTGTTTGTAAATTTCATTAATCGATTTTAGGAGTATGGTTGGTTGTTGGAAGGAACATAATAATTGATATTGGTTCAGGAGTAATTTATCGAGAGGACTTCCCTAAGTGGTTAAGGCCCCATTAATTGCTCTTTCCATTCACATATGCATAGCCTACGTGAGTTGCAGTTGGGATGTGTGTACATGCTTAGATTGATATGCAGGATTCGAAGTTGCATAATAAATCGTAGGCAGTGTCCACCAACCTTTAACTGTCTTCGTGGTGCGATGTATAAGGTGTTGATTTTCGGTGTGAGCATCCTGGGTTCGAGTCCACGGACTGCCACATGTGTTTGTAAATTTCATTAATCGATTTTAGGAGTATGGTTGGTTGTTGGAAGGAACATAATAATTACAGGCTCGCTATCGCTTGCCATGAACAAATCTACACCTAAATGACACGAAGTCTTAGTATTGACAAAGAACTGTGGTGAAAGGTCTTAAAATCGCCAAACGAATGGGCCGAACGTCTAAACATGGGACTAAACATGAGGAACAAGGGTGCCAGAAAAACAACCCATCTCTCCTTAAATTACTATAGTCCATTCATTATAGGTAGGCCAGAAATTGTAACCCCTAGCCTTTGTAACTCAAAATGGGCTAGAGCAAATGGGCTGTAGATTTACACACCTACTCCCTGGCTGATTCTTCCCAAACGATGGAATTATTAGCTCGATTATTGTAGTCGTGTTTAAGTTACAGAGGTTAGGGGTGGGGATTTCTGGCCTACGTATATTGAATGGACTATACGTTGTTATATCAGTGTCAATAATAATATATCAAACCACTATAGCAAAACTGGTACCGGTACACATTATAATTGTATTGATTTGCACATATTATAATAAGCTTAGCTATGCCCTGTCCAATATAGATAAGCCAAACATCTTGACCAATGACCTCTGTGACTCATAAATGACTAGAGTAATCGAGCAATTTTTTTTTTACTAGTTACGGAGGATCATCCAAGGAACATGTGTTGACATTTACAGCCCATTTGATCTAGCCCGTTTTGAGTTACAGAGGTTAGGGGTTACAATTTCTGGCCTACCTATAGTGAATGGACTATAGTGTGGCATTCATTACAGAACACACTTAGAATAATAATCCTAAATGTGTTCAAAAGGTATGAAAACATAATCGATTAATTTATGTATTACACATATTATGCATACCGGTTTTGTTGCAATGTACTGTATGTGTTCGATATTACAAACACGGATATTACAGTGTACTTCAAGCATGTATTTCGTGTTGGTAATTATGAAAGCGAAATTCAAACTATAGTCGGTTGTATTTCACTGAATGTAAAGTGAATTCCCTAATATTTTTCTGACCCCCCTTCTCCCTTGTGTTTAGCCCCATTAGTTTTGATGTTTTAAGACGTTCGCCCATAAGTTTGGCGATTTTAAGACCTTTCACCCCATTTGTTTTCAATTTTAAGATTTTTCATCCTATTTAGAAGTCGATTTGTCGAGCGATAGCGAGCCTGTAATTTAGAAAGACCCCACCTACCGAAAAATGTACTAATTTATCTCAAAGGGAGGTCTTGGAGGTAATTTTTCTAAGCTTGATGTCGGTTTAGGGAACACACTAATAACCTACCCTTAACCCCTTCTGTAGCGGCGACGTCTGTTACATTTTATTCTAGCTACTGTATATTAAGACGACTTTATGCAGCTTAGGAAGGATCTGTGGCTTGATCGAGATAGTTCGAAGCCTTATAATTGGCTGGAGATCCTTTATAAACTGAATAAAATCGTCTGATAAAAACCAGAATATAGTAATAGAGACGCCACACGAGCACTGTAGCGGCGGCGGCTGTATCGGAGCCACAGTATCCGAGTCAAAAAGTAGCAAAAACTCGTGTATATTATCTGACAATTGTATCTTATATTGTTTACTGTAATTTGAATATTAGAGTCTCCTAAGCGTGTACAGTTCAATTTAATATACGAATAAACAGCAAACTTGATCAAAATAAAATATTAAGGGGAGGTATTTAGTTTGTACCCTAGACCTCTATCAAGCTTAAAAATTACACTCCCTTGACCCTCTTCAAGATAAATTTGTCCCGGCCGAAGGCCGTTTCCTCTTACATTACAGGTTCGCTATCGCTCGCCAGGAAAAAATCGACACATAATTGGCACGAAATGTCTAAAAAATTACAGAAATGGGGCGAAAGTTCTTAAAATCGCCAAACTAATCGGGCGAACGTCTTAAAATATCAGAGGCAGTGGAGTTAAACATGAGGGAGAAAGGGGTCCAGAAAAAAAATCCTTCAAGTGGAAATCTCCCCTTAAAAGCCGTTTCAAAATTCCGACACATGTAGCCGATAAACTATACCCTGTTCCAAATAGGTGGGTCAGATATCATGAACCCTAACCTCTGTAATGCAAAAAGGGCTAGAGCATATGAGCTGTAAATGTCCACACATATCTCCTGGCTGACTCTTCCCAAATGGTAAACATATGAAATTGACACCTCTAGTCGTGTGTGACTTAGAGAGGTTAACGTTGAAGAGTTTGTGCCTACGTATTTTTAACGCGGGCTTTAGTAACTAATGTTCCGATATTTAATGGAATAATAGGAAACAAATTTGTTTCTTCGTCATATTTTAAGGGGAGATTTCCACTTGAGGGAGTTTTTTCTTGACTCCTTTCTCCCTCATGTTTAGCCCCATTGCTTTTCTAATTTTAAGACGTTCGCCCCATTATTTTGATGATTTTAAGAACTTTCAACCCATTTCTGTCAATTTTAAGACCTTTCGTGCAATTTAGGTGTCGATTTTATCCTGGCGAGCGATAGCGAGCCTGTAATTTAAGAGGAACCGGCTTTCAGCCGGAAAATTTTTCTACCGAAAAATGTACAAATTTATCTTGAAAGGGGCTCAAGGGGGTGTAATCTTAAGCTTGATGGATATCTAGAGACCAAACTAAAAACCTCCCCTTAAGAGGAGATGGTTGATGATTCTTCTCCCTCATGCTTAGCCTCATTAGTTTTGAGATTCTAAGACCTACGCCCCATTAGTTTGGCGATTTTGCCCCATTTCTTTGTCAATATTAAGACATTTCGTGCAATGTAGGTTTCTATTTTGTTTTCCACGGCGCCTGCAATATAGTAGTAATCGGCCTCCGGCCGGGACATTTTTCTATCGAAAAATTTACAAACTTATTTTGAAGGGAGGTCTTGGGAGTGTTATTTTAAGCTTAATGGATGTCTAGGGAGGAAACTAAAGAGATTATAAGAAGATAACATACATAAGCAAATATATACGACCATACCCCTTTAATGACAACATTTCATAATTAATAACATATTTCACTACAAAATAATTGTAAGGGTAGAGACATGGTCATTTATTGCCAGTTTTGAAAATCAGACTATGGGTATTATATTGCTTGGGGGTGATCAGACTATGGGTATTATATTGCTTGGGGGTGATCAGACTATGGGTATTATATTGCTTGGGGGTGATCAGACTATGGGTATTATATTGCTTGGGGGTGATCAGACTATGGGTATTATATTGCTTGGGGGTGATCAGACTATGGGTATTATATTGCTTGGGGGTGATCAGACTATGGGTATTATATTGCTTGGGGGTGATCAGACTATGGGTATTATATTGCTTGGGGGTGATCAGACTATGGGTATTATATTGCTTGGGGGTGATCAGACTATGGGTATTATATTGCTTGGGGGTGATCAGACTATGGGTATTATATTGCTTGGGGGTGATCAGACTATGGGTATTATATTGCTTGGGGGTGATCTTATTCTATTATTTCCACTCGTAACACCAAACACCTCCCAATGAAATTAATGAAAGCATGTGCTCGTCCCGGGATTCGAACCTGGGTTACCACATACAGATCTTAAACACTCTAATCATTACACCATCAAGACAGTTTAAGATATAAGGTTCTGATGATTATTCACGAATGTTAATAATAAGGAAGACATGAGAAGGGTAATTATTGTGTTCCTGATAATATATAATCTGACGAAGGTATACTGGTAGTCATAAACCCATCTTATATACCCTGACGAAGGTATACTGGTAGTCATAAACCCATCTTATATACCCTGACGAAGGTATACTGGTAGTCATAAACCCATCTTATATACCCTGACGAAGGTATACTGGTAGTCATAAACCCATCTTATATACCCTGACGAAGGTATACTGGTAGTCATAAACCCATCTTATATACCCTGACGAAGGTATACTGGTAGTCATAAACCCATCTTATATACCCTGACGAAGGTATACTGGTAGTCATAAACCCATCTTATATACCCTGACGAAGGTATACTGGTAGTCATAAACCCATCTTATAGGACGGAAAGGGAAACCATTATCAATATGTACAATGATTTTATATACCATTGTCATACCCTTGATGTGTACAGTGTAATACATAATGTGGTACTAAGACTACTACACTGTGAACAGTTATATGCATACTGAATCAAATAATAACACTGGTATACTGTACTGTACATATTAAAAGTATGATTTCTAACGCATTATAGTTCTAAAAAAACACTACAATAATTCAAATTGTTGCGAAAATGCAATTATTACATATTTATTGAGTTTACTACATTTATTACGTCTGTGTGTTTTATATTGTACGTTTACATTATATATTGTATGTATGGTACTAGAATTTGTTTTATACGCTCGCTATCGCTCGCCAGGAAATAGAGACACCTGAAAGGCCTGATATAGACAAATATTTGAGGCGTTAAATTCGTCAAACTAATGGGATCGAACGTTTTAAAATATCCTAACTAATAGATCTAAGGAAGAGGGAGAAGGATTCCAAAAAACAACTCCCCCTTAAAATGGCTGTGTATAATATGAAATACAGGGACTGTACTTGGTGTGCATAAAAGATGTGTAATATCAATTGTGTGTAGCAATAAGAACCCTTTATAGGCATTTGGAACACATTAAGGGGGCCCACCTCGTTTAGTTCTCTCTCTCTCTCTCTCTCTCTCTCTCTCTCTCTCTCTCTCTCTCTCTCTCTCTCTCTCTCTCTCTCTCTCTCTCTCTCTCTCTCTCTCTCTCTCTCTCTCTCTCTCTCTCTCTCTCTCTCTCTCTCTCTCTCTCTCTCTCTCTCGATAGAATAATTTCTCCGGCGGAGCCGGATTTCTTCATACAATGCTGGTTTGCTATCGCTCGCCAGGAAAACATCGACACTTGGATGGAGATAAAAGTAGGCCTATTAAAAACAGTTGGCTGAATGGGGCTGAATGGGTACAAGCCAGTGAAAGAGAGAAAAGGAGAGAACAAAAGTAGGGCACCCCCCTTAATGATACATATTATAAATGTGTTCTGTAACGGATGTCCTATTAGTCAAAGTTTCTAATATATTTTCTATTAAGCACTCTTAAATTCTGCACTAATTGTCTTCCAGTTTTGTCTTCTATATTGCACACACATTTCTTAAAGTGTAAGGTTATAACCTAAAAATAGCTCACTAACGATTGGACTCTGTGTTGTGCATTTATTATTATTATTAGTAGTAGTAGTAGTAACTGTAGTAGTAGTAGTCGTAGTAGTAGTAGTAGTAGTAGTAGTAGTAGTAACTGTAGTAGTAGTAGTCGTCGTAGTAGTAGTAGTAGTAACTGTAGTAGTAGTCGTAGTAGTAGTAGTAGTAGTAGTAACTGTAGTAGTAGTAGTAGTAGTCGTCGTAGTAGTAGTAGTAGTAGTAGTAACTGTAGTAGTAGTCGTAGTAGTAGTATTCCTGCTTCGTTTAACAGAAATGTTTAATCCGTCATAGGCTATTCATATTTGCAAAAGCTGTTGATACTTCAAATCTAATAGAAGCATCGTATTTTTTGTATTTGTATAAATTATTCTGCTTTAACGTTTAATTGGTAGATTTATTGTTGCAACGCTTGGAGCAACAGTAGTAGGTATTGTTGCAACGCTTGGAGCAACAGTAGTAGGTATTTTTTATGTTTTTAACCTTTTCAGTATATGAAAGTGTACGAAGAAAGATAGTATTGATAATATTGAATATACATGTATATGTACATCCACCAACAGATAAAACTGGTACAAATTTAATATTTAATATTGTATGTATTTTGGAGTTTTTAAGGGTTGATCAAATATAACCTTAAAGTTTCCATATGATAGAACACATCTGCTTTAAACGTTTTAGTGATATACTGTGTAGATTATCAGATATAAAAAAAAAACAAAAAAAAACATAATTATAAATATTGTAGCTTGTAACATTTATCTCTGCAGCTGTGCATCACTCTTGTGGGCGAATCTCTAGCTAATGTTCTTCAGCATCATTAATTTTAAAGAACTGACAAAGTTCAGTTATATAAGTAATTCTGTATATCATGAAGTATAGATAATTGATTGATTGATTGATTGCTAGTGACACATACTGCCTGATTCACTGATATCCTTATCTATATTGCAACATATCCCTATATTTATATTTGCATCCCACTTTCATGACTCACATTGCATGTGTGCAAGCTGTGTATAGTCATAGTCATAATATTCATGTCATGGTCATTCATTGATACTAGAATCTACAGTCATATTAACCTCTACTGTTCCGGCGACGTCTTTTTTATTTGTAGTTGCTTTTTCTGCCCCCCCCCCCCCCCCCCCCCCTTCTCCCTCATGCTTAGCACCATTAGTTTTGACATGTTTAGACGTTCGCCCCATTAATTTGTAATTTTAAGATCTTTTGCCCCATTTGTTGGCCAATAATAAGACCTTCAGTGTATTTTAAGTGTCGATTTTTATCCTGCTGATCGATAGCGAGCCTGTATTTTAGGGGAAATCGGCCTTCGGCTGGAACATTGTTCTAACGAAAGAATTAACACATTTATCTCAATGAGGGTCTCGGAGGTGTTTTTTTGGTTTGGTAGAGGTGTATGGAGCAAACTAAAATTCTCCCTTAAGATATGGAAGAGTCAATTTCTCGCTAACTTTAAAAAATAAAACGGGCTCTAGGTCCCTTAAATAAAACTCCTAACCGGCCATACCCAAAACAGCCATTCTCCAAATCGGTTAAGGGGTTAGATAATGTTTATGTATGAATTAGAGACAAAATAGTCAATCATCTTGTGTAAAACAACATAATAAATTATTCACAACATGGCTTTCGAAATAGAAATTAATGCCTTACAAATTTGCTAGATTTTGTCCACTATATCTTTAATATGTTTGATGAAAGCAAACCTATCAATTTCATCTACCTTGATTTTAGATAAGTTTTTGACAAAGTCCCACACAGGATCTTACTCGTAAAGTTAAAAGCTCACATAATTGAAGAGCACATAATACAGTGGATTGACGAATGGCTCACAGATAGAAAGCAACGAGTTGTCATAAATGGTAGAGAATCCGACTTCCAGGATTGACTTATTGGTGTGTCACAGGGCTCGGTGCTGTGTCCTGTTTGTATTAATATACATTAAGTCTCCGTCTTTTCTATCCTAAATGACCTAGAGCAGCTGGTTCAGCATCCCACCCATATCCTGGATCACTACGGAGATCGGCCCAACATTCTTGACTTGTTTCTAATTTCTAACACTTCTTCTTATACTGTCGATCTTTTCTCTCCTTTGGGTTCCTCCGACCATAAACTTATCTCGGTCACCTGTCCTATCTCTCCAGTACGGCCACCCGATCCTCCCAGCCGGCGGCGCTTGTGGCACTTTGGCGCTGCGGACTGGGAGGCTCTCCGGCAGTAGTTCTTTGATTTTCCATGGAATGATTTTTGCTTCCGTGGCCTGGGACCCTCGGAGAGTGCTAAACCTAATACCGAGGTAATCCTATCGGGCATGGAGGCATACATTCCATTTTCTTTCTCTCAGACTAATGCAAACAAATCTTGGTTTACTCTCGCTTGTTCTACTGCTGTCCGCAATAAGTAGGAAGCATTCAAACGATACCGACGCCTTCAAACTCAAGAATCTCATTCTTCCTATGTTTCTGCCCTGAATCAAGCCAAATCTGTTCTTCAACTCGCCAAACACTCTTTCATAAATAATAAATGCACTGATCTATCAAACTCTAGCTCTTCCCAAGCTTTCTGGTATCTAGCCAAAAAAACTCAAATATTTTTTCTTCCTCGCCTTTCCCTCCCCTTTTCCACTCTGATGGCACAACCGTCACTTCTTCCTCTGACATAGATGAACTCTTAGCTCAAACTTTTGCTAAAAACTCCACCTTGGATGATTCAGGTACTATTCCTCCCTCTCCAACCCCCCTCTCTCCTACTTATGCCTAATATCCTAATCTCTTCTAAAGATGTACTTCCTACCCTCTCTGGGCTTAATACTTAGAAGGCATACGGTCCGGATGGTGTTCATCCTGTTGTACTCAAGAATTGTGCTTCTGTGCTAACTCTTCCATCTGTGTCTCCTCTAACGTCTTCCCTTTTTGCTGGAAGTTTGCTCTCATTCAACCTGTCCCAAAGAAGGGTGACTGGTCTCAACCCTCCAACTATCGTCCAATTGCTCTCATCTCTTGTATCTCTGAAGTTTTTGAAACTATTCTTACTTCAGCATTTCTCTTCTCATAATCTACTCTCAGATCGCCAGTATGGCTTCCTTAAGGGTCACTCTACAGGTGATCTTCTTTCATATCTTACTAACTCTTGGTCATCCTCCTTTCGGGACTTAGGTGAGACGTTTTCTATTGCGCTAGACGTAACGAACGCCTTCGATAGAGTCTAGCACAAATATCTAATTTCTAAACTACCCTACTTCGGTTTCTATCCCTCCATCTGTGCCTTTGTCTCTAATTTCCTCTCCCACCGTTCCATAGCTGCGGTTGTGGACGGCCATCGTTCACTTCCTCATCTTATCATCTCCAAGGTTCTGTCCTATCTCCAATTCTCTTCCTAATTTTCATAAATGATCTCAACTGTACCTCCAGTCCTATCCATTCATATGCAGATGGCTCTACCTTACACTATGCAATTAGTTTTCCAGAACGCCCTAGCAAGCAATTCCTCAAAAACAAACGTAATGAAATCATAAAACACTTATCTTCTGATTTAACTACCATTTCCAATTCGGGCAGAGAAAACCTTGTTGCCTTTAATGCTTCCAAAACCCAATTTTTCCATCTATCTACCCGTCGTGAACTCCAGAGGGCTATCCCTTATACTTCAACCATACAAAAATCAACCCTTCATCTTCTCTCACTATTCTCTGTGTCTCATTTTCTTCTGCTCTCACTTGGAAGGACCATATCACCAGACTTGCTAAGGCAGCCTCCCAGAAGCTGGGTGTGCTCAACCGCCTCAAGGAGTTCCTTACCCCTGCACAGCTTCTTGCTCTATACAAGGGCCACAGTGCATCCTTGTATTGAGTATTGTTCACATGTGTGGGGAGGATCCTCTCACATAGCACTTCTAGACAAAGTAGAAAGGAAAGTTTTTCGTATAATTAACTCCCGTCCACTCACCGACTCTCTTCAATCTCTCTCTTTTCGCCGCAATGTTGCATCTCTATCGCTATTCTATCGCTACTACAATAATCCGTGTTCCTCAGAGCTCTCTCAGTGTATACCACCTCCTCTACATAGGGTACGTAGTGCCCGTCTTGCAACACAATCCCACCCCTACTCTCTATAACTCTACAACTCAAGAGTGAAACGATACTCCCAATCTTTATTCTATTCAACTGCTGAGCTCTGGAACTCTCTCCCTGAATCCATCTTTCCCTCATCCTATGACTTAAATTGCTTCAAACTCCGTGTGTCCAGACAGTTTGGTTCGAACATTCCTTGATTTTGGCCCTGTCACTCTTTCAACTCTGGGGGAGGTTCTCGTCACAGGCAGGTTTGCCTTTTGTCTCCCTCATCTACATAGAAAAAAAAATATTGACGAAAATCTCACTTACAAAATTTCAAAATATGCCGATAATATGGAAATAGGTCTTCAACATTAAAAAATGCCAAGTGTTGCATACTGGAAGCAAAAATGAACATGCATATTACATGATGAATGGATGACAACTTGGCTGTGCACCAAAAGTAAAGGATCTGGGGTTACAGTACCTAGTGACAGAAAACCCCAGCCTCCTGTTCTCAGGATCGATTATTAAAAAAGAAAATATAGTTGTTGGACTCATTGGGAGGTCATTTGAATACAAATAAAATAAAATGCTGCTATGTAACTCATTAGTCCAGTATATATATGATAATAAAGGGCCATGATAATATAGATGTTCCCAAGTACTTTACAGCTTACCAGTCTAATTACAAAAGAGGAAATGGCTTCAAAATTGTTGGAAAACAATTCAAGTCTGATCAAGCCAATCCTTTTTGTAACAACCGCATCATGAACATCTGGAATAAGTTACCACATGAAGTAATACATTGTGAGACTGTTACGTCGTTCAAAACACACTTAGATGAATGTATGCAAACTAACCCTCACCTAGTTCATTATAGCTGAGTAACCCCAGGTAAATACACTTACCGGTAACGGTGCATGTGCTTCTTTTCATTTTCCTTAAGGGGGGTGACCTGCTTTTTGTTATTTCTGTTCTTTTCTCTCTTTCTCTGGCTTGTATCCACTTGGCCCCATTCAGCCAACTATTTTAAGACGTTTATCCCCATCTAGGTGTCGATTTCTTCCTGGCGAGCGATAGCGAGCCAGCATTATATGAAGAAATCCGGCTTCGCCGGAGAAATTTTTCTATCGAAAAATTTACAAATTTAGCCTGCTGTCAAACAAAAATAACAAATATGCTGGCTCGCTACCGCTCACCAGTAAACAATTGACACCTGGATGGGGATAAACGTCTGAAAACAGTAGGCTAAATGGGGCCAAATGGATACAAGCCAGAGAAAGATAGAAAAGGACAGAACAAAAACAGGTCACCCCCCCCCCTTAAAATCGAGCAGCTTCATTAGGACTAATTGGTCTGCTGCTGTTCGCATTCCGTTGTATTCCTTTATAACCCTTGGATTTTCACAATACCTGTATACCTAAAACTGTTAAATATTATTATCAATGAGGATTGAGATTGCTTTTACACATTTCGAGATATACAGTATAGTTTTAGTTATAATAACAAAACTCTCTCAGAGAACTAAATATATCGCCCCCCAGACCCCCCATCAAGTTAAGGGGAGGTGTTTAGTTTGTTCCCTACGTTTTCATCAAGCTTAAAATTACACCCCCTAGACCCCCTTTCAGGATAAATTTGTACATTTTTCGGTAGAAAAATGTCCAGGCCGGAGGCCGGTTGCTCTTAAATTACAGTCTCGCTATCGCTCGCCAGGAAAAAATCGACACCTTAATGGCACGAAAGGTCTTAAAATTGACAGAAATGGGGCAACATGTTTTAAATGTCCAAACTACTAGGGCGAACGTCTTAAAATCTCAAAAGCAATGGGGCTAAACATGAGGGAGAAAGGGGTCCAGAAAAAAATCCCTCAAGTGGAAATCTCCCCTGAAGTAATTATATGTACCATGTTTTGCTAGACATATGTAGCTACCAAAGGCCGGTTTCTCCTAAATTGCAGGTTCGGTATCGCTCGCCCAGAAAAAAATCGACACTTGAAAGGGATTAAGTATCTTAAAAGGGGAGGCAGACCGTTTTTCTGGATCCCTTCTCCCTAATGCTAAGACCCACTAGTTTTGAGATTATAAGACGTTCGGCCCATTAGTTTTTGTGATTTTAACACCTTTCGCCCCATTTTGTTGTAAATTTTAAAACCTTTCGTGCCATTTAGGTGGTAATTATTTCCTGGCGAGCGATAGCGAGCCTGCAATTTTAAGAGGAACCGGCCTTCGGCCGGGAAATTTTTCTACCGAAAAATTTACAAATTTATCTTGAAGGGAGGTTTAGGGGGTGTTTTTCTAAGCTTGATGGAGGTCTAGGGAGGAAACTAAAAAAATATATGAACAAATAAATTAATAGACCAAACAAACGGCCATCCTCCCCTTAACATCACCAAACAGAGGAGGTGAAATTTCTAATAGAGTGAAACAGGGCGGGTACAAAAAGAGCCCCCTCTCACCAGACAATGTTAACCCTAATAGATTAATCAATAACCTAACACCCATTGACCGCAGCCTAATACTGTAATAGTGTAATAATAACTGTATGTGTGTGAGTGATGTAGGTGTCATACATACGGTCCCACAGCCAGTCCACCGCACCGTGACATTAACACCACCTGCACAACACATCACATTAACACCACCACCACCTGCACCACACATCACATTAACACCACCACCACCTGCACCACACATCACATTAACACCACCACCACCTGCACCACACATTACATTAACACCACCACCACCTGCACCACACATTACATTAACACCACCACCACCTGCACCACACATTACATTAACACCACCACCACCTGCACCACACATCACATTAACACCACTACCACCTGCACCACACCTCACATTAACACCACCTGCACAACACATCACATTAACACCACCACCACCTGCACCACACATCACATTAACACCACCACCTGCACCACACATTACATTAACACCACCACCACCTGCACCACACATCACATTAACACCACTACCACCTGCACCACACCTCACATTAACACCACCTGCACAACACATCACATTAACACCACCACCACCTGCACCACACATCACATTAACACCACCACCACCTGCACCACACATCACATTAACACCACCACCACCTGCACCACACATCAGATTAATACCTGTCTGGTTTTACTGTTAAGCATGCAGGTTCTTAGATTATCTGTTATGCTTCAATCAATTGGAAAATAATTGTATGCATGAGAATATACGGATATGTGTGTATGTAGGGCTATGTATGTACCGGTATGTATGTATATATGTATGTATGTATGTACAGTATATACTCAGGCACATACCCCATAGCTGGGGGTGGCCGACTTGAGACAGAGCCCGAACAGAGAGAACATTTACAACTCCAGTTCTTAGGGCCCGGGACCACTTTCGCGTACCCACGCCCATTACTCGGTCTCATCTAGTAGGTGAATTTTACAAGGGGAGGAGAATTCAGATTATCGAGTATTGTTCGCATGTGTGGGGAGGTTCCACCCATACTGCACTTCTCGAAAGAGTAGAGTTAAAAAGGCATTTCACCTCATCAACTCAATTCCTCTTACTTATTCTCTACAAGCTTTGTTTACACGCCACGATGTTGCATCTCTTTCACTCTTCTATCACTATTACAATAATCAGTGTTCTTCAGAGCTCTCTCAGTACGAGGCACCCGCCTTTCAACACAGTCCCACTCCTATTCTTTCCAGGTCTCCAACTTAAGAAATAGCAAATTTTCTCAGTATTTCTTTTACTCAACAAGTGAACTCTGGAACTCTCTCCCTCAATCAATCTGCCCTTCATTCCTTGTTTTATTGTTCTTGTTTATGTGGCCAGGGATACAAAAGGCAGAACTGCCTGTGACGAGTGCCTCCCCCAGAGTTGAAAGATTGACAAGGCCAAAATCAAGGAACGTTCTAGCCAAAATGCCTGGACACACGGAGTTTGAAGCAATTTAAGTCATAGGAAGAGGGAAAGATGGGTTCAGGAAGAGAGATTAAACGTCCCTTGAATTTAGTTCTCTGTCACTATTTTGACTTTGGCGGAGACACTCGTTACAGGCAGCCTGCCTTATTGTCTCCTTCATACACATAGTATATATATATATATATATATATATATATATACATATATATATATATATATATATATATATATATATATATATATATATATATATATATATATATATATATATATATATATATATAGCTATGTATTTATGTTTACATGTTGACCTGTGAGCCCATGCATAATGACGTGTGTCGACGTATGAACATTTGCTATATGTTAAGTATACTATAACATTTGCTATATGTTAAGTATACTATAACATTTGCTATATGTTAAGTATACTATAACATTTGCTATATGTTAAGTATACTATAACATTTGCTATATGTTAAGTATACTATAACATTTGCTATATGTTAAGTATACTATAACATTTGCTATATGTTAAGTATACTATAACATTTGCTATATGTTAAGTATACTATAACATGTATAATGAGCATAACAGTTAATATATGTATGCTTACTTGATTTGCCTCGTGGTGTTTTGCTTGCGAAACAAAGTCAAGTTGATTTTCATAATTATAGAGTACACATTTACAGTATATGTACTTTATTATATACCGGTATGTATTATGTGGGAATGTGTATGCAACGTATATGTATGGAGGTATGTGGTGAGATTGTGTTGATGGGAGGGTGTACGTACATATTATTTTATTATTTGGGGTTTTATTCTTTTCATTTTTGCCCGTTTTTTTATTGTTGGTTTGTACTCTTTATAAATACCTGAGCGATCTCTGCCATACCCATAGCTTACTCTGACTGTTCCTTTTACTTATATATTTTCTAAATCTCAAGTGACGGCGTCTCTTCCGTGGATTGACCTCCCAATCTACCAAGATTGGAAGCTAAAGCGTCACATTATTCCTTTGCCCCTCAACTTTCTCTTCATAATTGCTGAGGGGCACAGGGCCCTGGGTGGGGCTTTGGTTTCCCGGGCGTTTACGCACCCTCTCAGCTCCCCGCCATGGAGTGGCTTCGGTCACCCAGGCTTTATTGTGGTCGGCAGGGAGGGTTCTGTGGGGGCGCTCGTTTATGGCCTTGGCCTTACTCGGGGCCTTGGGGCTGTTCGGCCAGGCAGCTTGGGGAACAACAACAACAACAACAACTCTTTATAATTGTTTATTTATGTGCAAACTTTAAGTAAATTAATTGTATAGGTCTGCAAAGAAGCTATGGCTAGGGTCACCTTGCCAATATTACACTTATATATATATTTGTTCCTATTTGTATGATGGAGATAAAAGGCAGGTTGCCTGTAACGAGTGTCTCCCCCAAAGCCAAAAGAGTGACAGAGAGACAAATTCAAGGGGCTTATGTATACCACGACTGCTTCTTGTGGCAATTATAATATAGTTGATATTGAAGTTGATACTATTTGCATTCATCAATAAAGTTTTGCTTTATGCCATCAAATACTATATGAAGTCACACGCAAACACACACCTTACTTAGTGTTCAGTGTTGAAGCAAGAATACAATAGCCAATGTATGGATGAATGTAAGAAATAATAAAATTAATGAATATGTGAAAATAATAATTAAATATACTGTAGGTTTTTCTGTTAATGCTGTACAGTACTGTTAATGCTGTACAGTACTGTTAATGCTGTACAGTACTGTTAATGCTGTACAGTACTGTTAATGCTGTACAGTACTGTTAATGCTGTACAATACTGTTAATGCTGTACAGTACTGTTAATGCTGTACAGTACTGTTAATGTTGTACAGTACTGTTAATGCTGTACAGTACTGTTAATGCTGTACAGTACTGTTAATGCTGTACAGTACTGTTAATGCTGTACAGTACTGTTAATGCTGTACAGTACTGTTAATGCTGTACAGTACTGTTAATGCTGTACAGTACTGTTAATGTTGTACAGTACTGTTAATGCTGTACAGTACTGTTAATGCTGTACAGTACTGTTAATGCTGTACAGTACTGTTAATGCTGTACAGTACTGTTAATGCTGTAAAGTACTGTTAATGCTGTACAGTACTGTTAATGCTGTACAGTACTGTTAATGCTGTACAGTACTGTTAATGCTGTACAGTACTGTTAATGCTGTACAGTACTGTTAATGCTGTACAGTACTGTTAATGCTGTACAGTACTGTTAATGCTGTACAGTACGGTACTGTTAATGCTGTACAGTACTGTTAATGCTGTACAGTACTGTTAATGCTGTACAGTACTGTTAATGCTGTAAAGTACTGTTAATGCTGTACAGTACTGTTAATGCTGTACAGTACTGTTAATGCTGTACAGTACTGTTAATGCTGTACAGTACTGTTAATGCTGTACAGTACTGTTAATGCTGTACAGTACTGTTAATGCTGTACAGTACTGTTAATGCTGTACAGTACTGTTAATGCTGTACAGTACTGTTAATGCTGTACAGTACTGTTAAGGCTGTACAGTACTGTTAATGCTGTACAGTACTGTTAATGCTGTACAGTACTGTTAATGCTGTACAGTACTGTTAATGCTGTACAGTACTGTTAATGCTGTACAGTACTGTTAATGCTGTAAAGTACTGTTAATGCTGTACAGTACTGTTAATGCTGTACAGTACTGTTAATGCTGTACAGTACTGTTAATGCTGTACAGTACTGTTAATGCTGTACAGTACTGTTAATGCTGTACAGTACTGTTAATGCTGTACAGTACTGTTAATGCTGTACAGTACTGTTAATGCTGTACAGTACTGTTAATGCTGTACAGTACTGTTAATGCTGTACAGTACTGTTAATGCTGTACAGTACTGTTAATGCTGTACAGTACTGTTAATGCTGTACAGTACTGTTAATGCTGTACAGTACGGTACTGTTAATGCTGTACAGTACTGTTAATGCTGTACAGTACTGTTAATGCTGTACAGTACTGTTAATGCTGTAAAGTACTGTTAATGCTGTACAGTACTGTTAATGCTGTACAGTACGGTACTGTTAATGCTGTACAGTACTGTTAATGCTGTACAGTACTGTTAATGCTGTACAGTACTGTTAATGCTGTACAGTACTGTTAATGCTGTACAGTACTGTTAATGCTGTAAAGTACTGTTAATGCTGTACAGTACTGTTAATGCTGTACAGTACTGTTAATGCTGTACAGTACTGTTAATGCTGTACAGTACTGTTAATGCTGTACAGTACTGTTAATGCTGTACAGTACTGTTAATGCTGTACAGTACTGTTAATGCTGTACAGTACTGTTAATGCTGTACAGTACTGTTATGCTGTACAGTACTGTTAATGCTGTACAGTACTGTTAATGCTGTACAGTACTGTTAATGCTGTACAGTACTGTTAATGCTGTACAGTACTGTTAATGCTGTACAGTACTGTTAATGCTGTACAGTACTGTTAATGCTGTACAGTACTGTTAATGCTGTACAGTACTGTTAATGCTGTACAGTACTGTTAATGCTGTACAGTACTGTTAATGCTGTACCGTACTGTTAATGCTGTACAGTACTGTTAATGCTGTACAGTACTGTTAATGCTGTACAGTACTGTTAATGCTGTACAGTACTTTTGATCAAACGAAAAATCCTGTGGTTGAGAAATCCATTAACACTATCTGGTCCGGCGTATTTGGATAATTATTATATTGTGTTCATTATTGAGGATTTTGTTTACTTTTGTTATTATCAAGCAATGTATTTTAGTTTGTTTCCTAGGCTAACAAAAACGCCTTCCCTGACTTCCTCCAAATCCTCCAAACTAAATTCAAGCTAAATTTGTACATTTTTCGATAGATATTGAAGCCCGATTTATTTACATTACAGGCTTGCTGTCGCTTTCCAAGAAGCAACAATCAATACCTAAATGAGGAGAAGCTAATTATTATCGCCAAACTAATTGGGTGAAACGTTTAAAAACTCCAAACTGATGGAGCGAAACGGGAGATCCCCCTCGTACCAAATAGGGTTAACATACACTGTTTTTATCCAGTCAAACTAATATATGTAAAACAAAAATGCATGACGTATAGGTGAATGTACCAGTACTAAATGCATGACGTATACGTGAATGTACCAGTACTAAATGCATGACGTATAGGTGAATGTACCAGTACTAAATGCATGACGTATAGGTGAATGTACCAGTACTAAATGCATGACGTATAGGTGAATGTACCAGTACTAAATGCATGACGTATAGGTGAATGTACCAGTACTAAATGCATGACGTATAGGTGAATGTACCAGTACTACATTTTGTGGAAATGTTGGCGGCCATCTTAGATTACGTCATCAAGATGGCCGCCAAATGGTAAAACAACCTCAGTATCAGAGTCCTCGCCGTATACAGCTTGTACAGAGACACCAATATCGCGCTCTCTCTCTCTCTCTCTCTCTCTCTCTCTCTCTCTCTCTCTCTCTCTCTCTCTTTCTCTCGCTCTCTCTTTCTCTCGCTCTCTCTTTCTCTCGCTCTCTCTTTCTCTCGCTCTCTCTCTCTCTCGCTCTCTCTCTCTCTCTCTCTCTCTCTCTCTCTCTGTCTCTGTCTCTCTCTCTCTGTCTCTGTCTCTGTCTCTGTCTCTCTCTCTCTCTCTCTCTCTCTCTCTCTCTCTCTCTCTCTCTCTCTCTCTCTCTCTCTCTCTCTCTCTCTCTCTCTCCCTCCTCCCTCCTCCCCTCCTCCCTCCCTCTCCCTCCCTCCCTCCCTCCCTCTCTCTCTCTCTCTCTCCTTTCTTTTTTCTTTTTTCTTAGTTCTGCGCGGCGGCCATCGTACTTGGCACTCGGATTGGATCAAAACAAAACAGCCGGTGTCAAGAATCCGCCCAAGTAAATATTTATCTTGACACCAAGGCCTGTATTCCTAGATTAAAGGGAGACGGCAATTTTTCTGGTCCCCTTTCTCCCTCGTGTTTAGTCCCATAATCTTTTAGATTTTTAGACGTTCGGCCCATTTGTTTGGCGATTTTAAGACCTTTCATCCCATTTCGTTATACATTTTAAGACCTATCGTGCCATTTAGGTGTCGATTTCTTCATGGCGAGCGATAGCGAGCCTGTAATTGTAAGAGGAACCGGCCTTCGGCCGGGAATTTTTTCTACCGAAAAATGTACAAATTTATCTTGAGGGGAGGTCTAGGGGATGTTTTTCTAAGTTTGAGGGATGTCTAGCGAGGAAACTAAGTATTTATGAATGAATGAATTTATAGGCCAAAAAAACAGTCCGTGTCCCCTTTAAACACATGCTTGTCGACGGTAATTATGCCTACTGTACTTTCTACTTGTTTTCGTACTTCTAGCCAGTCGGCATGATACGATAGTTATTGTTATTGCAATATGAGAACTACTGGACTATTACTACATTACTCTCATTGCAATGCCAACACCTATAGTCTAGTTTTGTCCAGCTGAGGGTAAATTGTCATGTTTCTATCTTTGTTACTCAGCTATAAGGTAGATTTTGTAGCGAAATATGATGTTAATTACGAAAACTTGGCATTAAGGGGAGGTATTTAGTTTGTTCCCTAGACCTCCATCAAGCTTAAAATGACACCCCCTTGAGTCCCTTTCAAGATATTTGTACATTTTTCGGTAGAAAAATGTCCCGGCCGAAGGCCGATTCCTCTTAAATTACAGGCTCGCTATCGCTCGCCAGGATAAAATTGACACCTGAATGGCACGAAAGGTCTTAATATGGGGTGAAAGTTCTTAAAATCGCTAAACTAATGGGGCAAACGTTTTATAATATCAAAAGCAATGGGGCTAAACATGAGGGAGAAAGGGGTCAAGAAAAAAATCCCTCGAGTGGAGATCTCCCCTTAATACGACACGCAGCAGCCATAGTAGTTTCATATATTTCCATTAAGTATCGAGAAATCAGCTACTAAGGGATTCAATTCACCATCAGCTGGACAAAATAGAGTACAGTTTATCATATTGACTAGTTAAGGGGAGATATCGACTTGAGGGATTTTTTTCTGGACCCCTTTCTCCCTCATGTTTAGCCCCATTGCTTTTGAGATTTTAAGTCAGTCGCCCCATTAGTTTGGCGATTTTAAGAACTTTCGCCCCATTTCCGTCAATTTTAAGACCTTTCGTGCAATTTAGGTGTCGATTTTATCCTGGCGAGCGATAGCGAGCCTGTAATTTAAGAGGAACCGGTCAGCCGGGACATTTTTCTACCGAAAAATGTACAAATTTATCTTGAAAGGGGCTCAAGGGGGTGTAATCTTAAGCTTGATGGATATCTAGAGACCAAACTAAAAACCTCCCCTTAAGAATACGGGCATTATACGGCAAACTAATTACCACCGACGATCATGGGGAATACGGGCCTAAGAAATATCGACTAATACCCTAAAAGGATTTTGTAAATAGTCTGTACAAGGTTTTATGGTTATATGTAGGCCTACCACTGAACTGAAATTAGGCTCTAATTGGTCAATTAAATGTTTAAATGCCAGTGGCGACTCAAAACATTTATGGCACCTAATGTTTTGATCGTCGCACATTATAAAAAATCTAGGGTATACAATAGGTATGGGTTGGTATAGGATATCATTGGGCATACTGAGAGTGATTTACTATTCGAATTAGTATAAGATTGGTTTCTCACTACCAATTTTCATGAAATTTGGTAGGCAAATAGGATATGCGCCAAAGAAGATGTGAATCAGTTTAGGAGGCGATCCGGAGATATCACCAAATTTGGTGGGCAGATGGGGTAATATGCGCCAAGGAAGGAGTTATTCAATTTAGGAGGTGAACTAAGTATTTATGAATGAATGAATTTATAGGCCAAAAAAACAGTCCGTGTCCCCTTTAAACACATGCTTGTCGACGGTAATTATGCCTACTGTACTTTCTACTTGTTTTCGTACTTCTAGCCAGTCAGCATGATACGATAGTTATTGTTATTGCAATATGAGAACTACTGGACTATTACTACATTACTCTCATTGCAATGCCAACACCTATAGTCTAGTTTTGTCCAGCTGAGGGTAAATTGTCATGTTTCTATCTTTGTTACTCAGCTATAAGGTAGATTTTGTAGCGAAATATGATGTTAATTACGAAAACTTGGCATTAAGGGGAGGTATTTAGTTTGTTCCCTAGACCTCCATCAAGCTTAAAATGACACCCCCTTGAGTCCCTTTCAAGATATATTTGTACATTTTTCGGTAGAAAAATGTCCCGGCCGAAGGCCGATTCCTCTTAAATTACAGGCTCGCTATCGCTCGCCAGGATAAAATTGACACCTGAATGGCACGAAAGGTCTTAATATGGGGTGAAAGTTCTTAAAATCGCTAAACTAATGGGGCAAACGTTTTATAATATCAAAAGCAATGGGGCTAAACATGAGGGAGAAAGGGGTCAAGAAAAAAATCCCTCGAGTGGAGATCTCCCCTTAATTAGGTGTCGATTTTATCCTGGCGAGCGATAGCGAGCCTGTAATTTAAGAGGAACCGGTCAGCCGGGACATTTTTCTACCGAAAAATGTACAAATTTATCTTGAAAGGGGCTCAAGGGGGTGTAATCTTAAGCTTGATGGATATCTAGAGACCAAACTAAAAACCTCCCCTTAAGAATACGAGCATTATACGGCAAACTAATTACCACCGACGATCATGGGGAATACGGGCCTAAGAAATATCGACTAATACCCTAAAAGGATTTTGTAAATAGTCTGTACAAGGTTTTATGGTTATATGTAGGCCTACCACTGAACTGAAATTAGGCTCTAATTGGTCAATTAAATGTTTAAATGCCAGTGGCTACTCAAAACATTTATGGCACCTAATGTTTTGATCGTCGCACATTCTAAAAAATCTAGGGTATACAATAGGTATGGGTTGGTATAGGATATCATTGGGCATACTGAGAGTGATTTACTATTCGAATTAGTATAAGATTGGTTTCTCACTACCAATTTTCATGAAATTTGGTAGGCAAATAGGATATGCGCCAAAGAAGATGTGAATCAGTTTAGGAGGCGATCCGGAGATATCACCAAATTTGGTGGGCAGATGGGGTAATATGCGCCAAGGAAGGAATTATTCAATTTAGGAGGTGATTCGGATCATATAATAGATTGTTTAGTCCTTTAAATTCTGAAACCTTTTAAATCAGACAACACCCATTTTGTTTCTTTCCAGCTACCCACCGATGATGTATATGCAATTAGGGAATGATATCTAAGAATCCTAGGGTTAATTGGGATAGCGATAGCCTTGTCCCTTTGATTCATTGAGATTGATCCTATCATGAATAAAGTCGTCTGGCGGTAGGGAAAATAAGACATAAAGTTGTCATCTGATCGAAGGGGTTAATTTATGTAGCTTTAGTTATTTAATTCTTACAGCTCGATCCTCTCCTGATTAAGGGGAGGCTTTTCTGTTTATGCTAAACCCCCTTACCTCTCATGTTTAACCCCCTTTAGCTTTGAAACTTTAAGACGTTCGCCCCATTAGTTTGACGATTTTAAGAACTTTCGTGCCATTTGGTCTTGGGGGTATTTTTTTAAAGATTGATGGAGGTGTAGGTAGGGAACTGAAAAAAAAAATAAGTATATGAGTTAATATATACACTATATAATATACAGTATATATATATATATATATATATATATATATATATATATATATATATATATATATATATATATATATATATATATATATATATATATATATATATATATATATATATATATATATACTTGGCCTTAGATTTTGGTATGTGCCCTTCCCCCAACAGTGTACCCAACCCTCATATCCTGTTGCACTTTCTCCACAACATTCTATCTTACAACCTCTTGCTGCAAAGCCATGTATGTATGTCTGTATATACTCAGGCCCAATCCACACTTTCCTTTTTTTTTGGGGGGGGGGGGGCGACTCAAGACAGAGCTCGAATAGGGACAACACAAAAACAAAACAAAAAAATGAACACACAAAAACAAAATACAAATTCACACACATCTAGGTCATCCAGAAGACCCAGAGACCAATCAGGGCTTAAGGGTATATAAAGGTATTCTCTTATCATTGAGTATATTGAAAGTGATTTATCTGTCCATCACTATATTAGATGGGTTTATTAGTGTCAATATACGTTTAAAAACTATTCATATAGGCCTACACTGCAAGGAGATAAGGGTATACAAAAAAGTTATTATCTAATTATTGGATATATTGATAGTAATTTACCTTTCTATCGCTATGTTAGATGAGTTTATTACTACCAATATACCTTAATAACTCTTGCTATACACTGGAAAGAAATAAGGATATGAGAAGGTATTTCATAAAAACACCATATACGTTTCACATATAGCTTTATCAGGTGTTTTTTTTCTTCATCCAGGTGTTTTATTAATCATGATGTTTTTATTCATTCTGTCATCTTTTCCGAGTTTATTTTTGTCTATAAAAATGTATTATCTAATCATTGGGTATAATGATAGTGATTTACCTTACTATCACTACGTCAAATGTGTTTATTACTACCAATATACCTAAAAAGAACAAAAACACAGAAAAAACACGTCCTATACACAGCACATAAATAAGGGTATAACAATGTATTATCTAACCTTTGGGTTTATTGATAGTGATTTACCTTTCCATCTGTTTTATTAGATTGGTTTATTACTACCAATATACTTTAACCCCTTCAGGATACTATTACACAACAATTGTATTCAGTTAATGAAACAATTTTGGAATCCGAGAGTTCAGATACACTTTACCCCTTTGATTCCTAGAGGCCCTTCCAAATCTCAGGAAAATCCTCTAATGGTAGCCAACGTTAACTGTTGAAATGTGTCATAATCCTCAAGGGGTAAATATAGGTTATACAAAGGAATACACAGGAAAGCAAGCAACAACATACCTGCTGATCCTTACTAGGCTGCTTGTAAAAAAATAAGACTGAAGGTCTTCATCTCCACAAAAAACTAAATTATAGCACTATGTACGATACTAAAATGATCACATTACTCGGGCACAAACGCAGTCAGTCGTGGGTTCGCGGCAAGAAATTTGTCAAGTCGATATTATAATGTTTGGACTGTATGGCACTCTACAACGCTTCTAGGCAATTTATTTCACAAGTTGACCACTCTGTTAAAAAAGAAGTGCCTCGCTTCTTGTAAATGAAACACCTTTCCAAAAAATGTGTAACCATTATTTCTTGTGTAATTTGAGTTATCTAGTGTGAAGTACTTACTTGCATCCATGTCGTCATGGCCTTTGATAATCTTAAAAACTTGGATTAGGTCCCCTCTCATTCTGCGGTTTGTTAAAGTAAATAGGTTTAACTCTTTTAGTCGTTCATCATATGGTTTGTTTCTCGGTCTGGGAATCATTTTAGTTACTCTCCGTTGCACTCTCTAGTTTTTCAATGTCTTCTACATAGTATGGCGACCAAAACTGGACACTATATTCCAAATGCGGACGAACTAATGATTTATATAAAGTGCGTATAACGTTTTCGGATCTATATTCAAAAGATCTCCCAATGAAGCCAATAATTTGATTGGCTGTTTTTACAACTTCAGCGACTTGTTGGGCAGGTTTTAAATTACTTGCTATAGTTACTCCAAGGTCTGTTTCTTTATTTACGTTCCTTAGTTGAATTCCGTTAATCGAATAATTTGCGCTTTCATTTTTACTGCCGATGTGGAGCACTTTGCATTTATCTATGTTGAAATTCATCTGCCATGTCTGAGCCCAGTTAGATAGCTTGTCCAGGTAATTCTGAATCTTTTGTATGTGCGATGTTCACTATTTGTTGGCACTTTAATTACCGTTTTCATAGCGAGCCTGTAATTTATGAGGAACCGGACCGAAAAATATACAAATTTATCTTGAAAGGGGGTCCAAGGGGTATAATTTTAAGTTTGATGGGAGGTCTAGGGAACAAACTAATAACCTCCCTTAAAATCACAGAGTGGATACAAATTTATGTACCCAACTGGGCAATAGATATATAATCCAATTTTACCAAGAATATAATGAAAAAATACGTCATTTTGCTGAAAGGGTTAATCAAGTACAGTATACTTGAAGTCATCCTCTCCCTCATGTTTTGTCCCATTAGTTTTGATATTTTAAGACATTTGCCCCATTATGTTTGCGATTATAAGACCTTCCATACCATTTAGGTGTCAAGTCTTTCATGGCGAGCGATAGCAAGCCTGCAATTTAGGAGAAACTGGCCTTCTACTGAAAAATGTACACGTTTATCTCGAAGGGGAGTCTTGCGGGTATTATGTTGAGCTTGATGGATGTCTAGGGAGGAAACTAATAAATATATAAATACAAATATAAAATCATATATAAGTAATTTAATAAATAAATAGATAATTAAATATATTTCTCCACTTAACACTATCTGATGCAACGTCTTGGGGGTTATTATAGTATTTTGTTAATTTTTTATTGAGTGTATTAATTGTTTTAGCCATTTTCGAACAATGTGTTTTTAGTTTAACCCCAAGACTTAGAAACACGCCTCTCCAGACCCCCTTCAAACTAAAAAAACGTCCCCCAAACCCCCTTCAAGCTAAATATGTAAATTTTTCGGTAGAAAAATGTCTCGGCCAAAGGCCGGTTTCTCCAAAATTGCAGGCTCGCTTTCGCTCGCCCAGGAAAAATAGACACCTTATTGGGTTGAAGTATCTTATAATCGCCCAACTAATGAGGTGAAACGTCTTAAAATGTCCAAGCTAATGGAGTAAAACAGGGAGGATCAAAATTGGCCAGCCCTGCACCTACTAGGGTTAAGGTATACAGTATAATCCTCTTGACAATTTATGGAGGCACAATAATGGCACTCAGACGAACATTATTAATAAACTACTTGAGGGGAGATGATTGATTGTTCTGGCCTCCTTTCTCCCTCATACTTAGCCTGGTTTAGCCATACATTGGTTTTCACATTTTGAGACGTTCAGCCCGTTAGTTTGGCGATTTTAGGACTTTGTCAATATTTAGACCTTTCAGTGCCATTTACATGTCGATTTTTTCCTGGCGATAGTGAGCCTGTAATTTAGGAGCCGGGCCATTTTTCTACCGAAACATGTACACATTTATCTAGAAAGGGGATCCTGGGGATTTTTGTTAAGCTTGATGGAGGTGTAAGGAATAAACTAAAAAAATAATAACAATATATAAATACGCAAATAAATACGCCACAAAGATCAAATTCATGGTGTTCCTTATTTTATTTTTTATTTTTTTCAACTGATGGTAAACTAGATCCCTTGTCAGCAAATTTCCCGATACGTTATGGAAAATTACGAAACTAATATACAGTATATCTCCGATATATCAATGCCAAGTGTTCTTAATTAACAGCAAATTTCGCTACACAATCTTCGTAATAACAGAGTAATGAAGATGGGGACATGACAATTTACCGTCAGTGGGAATACATTTGAGTATAGTTAATTAAAGTTAAGGGGGGATAGGCATATTTATTTGTTCATTTGTGTATCGTTTAAATATATATTTTAGTTTCTTCCCTAGACCTCCATCAAGCTTAAAAACACACCTACCCAAACCCTCCTTCAAGATATATTTGTACATTTTTCGATAGAATTTTTTTTCGGCCGAAGGCCGGTTCCTCTTAAATTACAGGCTTGCTATCGCTCGCTAGGAAAAAATCGACAACTAAATGACAAGAAAAATCTTAATATTGGAGACAAAAATGGGGTGAAAGATCTTAAAATCGCTAAACTAATTGGCCGAACGTCTTAAAATCTGAAAACAAATTGGGCTAAATATGAGGAAGAAGGAGGACCATAAAAACGACTCATCTCCCCTTAAACATACAGTGATAAAGGTTAGTGGGATCTACCGCAGGGTTTGGACAGAGACAAGGTACAGGAGTAGTAGTAATAGTAGTAGAAGATAAGGGTAGTAGTGACAGAGGTATGGGTTATTTTGCTGGTCTATGCTGCGGAATAGGCGTTAATTAAGGGGACAGTGGTTATCTTTTGGTGTCTACAGTATATATATACATTTATGTTTTAGTTTCCTTCCTAGACCTCCATCAAACTTTAAAAAAAACATCCATTAGATCCCCCTTCGAGACTATTTTGTAAATTTTTCGGTAGCAAAATGTCACGGCCGAAGGCCGATTTCTCCTCAATTACAGGCTCGCTATCGCTCGCCAGGAAATGATATCGACACCTAAAGGGCACGAAAGTTCTTAAAATTGACAAAGAAATGGAGCAAAAGGTCTTAAAATCGACAAACTGATGGGGCAAACGTCTTAAAATGTCAAAACTAATTGGAATAAGCACGAGGAAGAAAGGGGTCCAGAAAATCAACCCATCTCCCCCTAACCATGTGAGTATCCACCCCACAAACTTACCTTGCTCTAGAGTTGGTTCGAATCACCTCTGCTGCACTTAGACAGGCCGACACTCGCCAGGTCAATGTAGTGTCAAGATATATAGACTAAAATATATAATATATATATATAATATATATATAATATATAGTCTATATAGTCTAAATATCTTGTGTAGTGTACAACCCACGATAACCTCTCGGCCAGCCAGCGACCCCACTAGCTTTTGTGTGTGTTTGAAAGGTTTATTAACTCGAGCGACCCCAAGTGGGGTATTAAGAGTACATACTTCAATACAAATACAAAATACAATAACACATTATACAAAACAACAACATTATTTGTACATAATATTATTTCAACTTGACTGGTGGCCTTGTTGTAAGTTCAAGACTTTATGTCTTGAAATAATTCATAATTTTTCCAACAAATTTGGCAAGTTTTAATATAACTGCATGTTGTATACTGCTGAATAACTGTGACATTTTCATAGAATTAGGATTATTATAATAATATTTGTTAAGGTACTGCCTTCTGTAAACATTAAAATGTGAACATTTGAACAAAAAATGGAATTCATCACCGACTTCATTACTGTTACATAACATACAAATTCGCTCGTTTACATTTATGTTGTTGTGTCTACCGCTGACAATAGGCAGCATATGATTACCACATTTGAATTTACACAACCTTATTGAATATTGCTTTGGCAGTTTAAGTAAATAATCTTGGATGTGGTAATCGACCGTCATTATTCTGTAATTCAAACAAACACTACTTCTATTAACTTCCTCCGTCAATTTTTGCCTATAAATATCACTAGATCTAAGTTTAAATGCTTCTTTAAACCAGTTACCATTAATATTATTTACATCATTAAATACATGCGACATTCCATTGCTATCTAGTAAGCATTTGATATTATTTAACCATGTAATTTGTACTGTTCTCGATCATACAAAACTGTCATTAATCTATACAAAACACTTGAAATTTTATTTTCCGTATCACTTGTAATCCTAAACCAAAAATTTACCATTCTATTGTCTATGATTTCCTGCAAACTTCTAAAACCTGATTCACCATACACCATACATGTTGCAGTTGATTTATTCAACCTCAAAAGTCTCTTCAAAAAGCTATTGCATGTCCTTTTTAGGTGATCAATATTCTCACAGCCCCATATTTCACTACCGTACAATAAGATGGGCAATACTAGTTTTTCGTATAAATCAATACTTGTGTCGAACGGTAGGTTAAGCTTGTTAATTGTATTTAATAACCCATAAGTTGCTCTCTTACTTTTAATTACTTGTTTTGCTTTAGCTTTATGAAATCGACCGTTGAAGTTAAATGTTGTGGCCAGGTAAGTATAATCAGCCACTACCTGGATTTCATCATTACCGAATTTAAATGTCCTATGTGTGTGTGTGTCTCTTTCTGTGTGTGTGTGTGTGTGTGTGTGTGTGTGTGTGGTGTGTGTGTGTGTGTGTGTGTGTGTGTGTGTGTGTGTGTGTGTGTGTGTGTGTGTGTGTGTGTGTGTGTGTGTGTGTGTGTGTTGTGTGGGTGTGTGTGTGTGTGTGTGTGTGGGTGGGTGTGTGTGTGTGTGTGGTGTGTGTGTGTGTGTGTGTGTGTGTGTGTGTGTGTGTGTGTGTGTGTGTGTGTGTGTGTGTGTGTGTGTGTGTGTGTGTGTGTGTGTGTGTGTGTGTGTGTGTGTGTGTGTGGGTGCGTGTGTGTGTGTGTGTGTGTGTGTGTGTGTGTGTGTGTGTGTGTGTGGTGTGTGTGTGTGTGTGTGTGTGTGTGTGTGTGTGTGTGTGTGTGTGTGTGTGTGTGTGTGTGTGTGTGTGTGTGTGTGTGTGTGTGTGTGTGTAGAAAAATGGCCAAGCCGAAAAGCCAATTCCTCCTAAATTGTAGGCTTGCTGTCACTCGCCAGGAAAAAATCGACACCTAAATGGCATGAAAGGTCTTATTATTGACAAAGAAATGAGGCGAAAGGTCTTAGAATTGCTAAACTAATAGGGTGAAAGTATGTATATCTCAAAGCTAATGTGGCTAAGCATGAGGGATAAGGAAGTTCATAAAAGAAAAACACATAAATATATATAAAGGATAAACTTTAAAATATCCTCCCCTTAATTAACCTCCCTTCTAACAGTCATGGTAGCTGTTGATATTGTTTTCTGATCTGTTCCTGTCCACTTCTTGATAGTTATGTTAAGGGGAGATGGGTCGTTTTTCTGGACTCCCTTTTCCCTCATGTTTTTCCCCACTAGTTTTCAGATTTTAAGACGTTCGGTCCATTAGTTTGGTGATTATAAGACCTTTCACCCCATTTCTTTGTCGATATTACGACCTGTCGTGTCATTTAGGTGTCGATTTTTTCAAGGCGAGCCTATAGTTTTAGGAAGAACCGGCCATCGGCCGGGACATTTTCTACCGAAAAATGTACAAATTTATCTCGGAAGAGGTCTGGGGGTGAATATTTAAGCTTGATGTAGGTCTAGCGAATAAATTAAATAGTTAATAAATACATACATAAATAGTCCAACAAATATACCTACCCCCTTAACCCCTTAATGATTTGACGCGTTTTAATAGTTTATTCTGGCTATCACTAAACGATTTTATATAACTGAGGGACGACTTATAGCATGCTAATGGGTAAGTTTCGATCTAAATGAGCCCTTTTGCAACAATAGATCCTTCCTAAACTTAATAAAATCGATTATTAATAGTTATATTATAATGACGAAACCCGTCATCGTTTCCTGAAGGGGTTAAATGTGTTATTTCCTACGTCTTCGATTTTGGATATAATTCTTGACAAACTTTGTATTTATGAAATTGCTTGTAATTGCATATTGTAGAGGACACACACACACACAGACACACACACACACACACACACACACACACACACACACACACATACATACACAGACACACACATACATACACACACACACACACACACACACACACACACACACACACCCACACACACATACATACATACACACACACACACACACACACACACACACACACACACACACACACACACACACACACACACACACACACACACACACACACACACACACACACACACACACACACACACAACATCTTTATTTACCAGACATATCTCAGCCCACCAACCAATTTATGCTTGGGGCACAATCCTAGCAAAGATTGAAAATGAGCGTGGTTTCCTGTAATTTCGAGAATGAATGCACTGTAATGCATAACAATCTACACTCGTAATTTAATCATTCTATTTATCCCTCCATGCATAAAATTACGAAGAGAGTGAAAATTCAAGTGGTTAGTTGTACATATTATTATATGTATTTGAATAGCTTACATACTCCTATTTTAAATTAATGTTCTTATACTTGAACATAATATTAACTGTAGCTTAGACTAACTGCATTTGTTTCTTTCATTTAGATTCCTACACCCTAAATAGATTATGGGTATGAAAATGGTAATTAAAGTGTCCATAATAATCCACCCTTTTAATGATATATTGGATTATATAATAGCGTTTTCAATATTAATCGTTTCAGTTTACCAGGACGTGTTTCTTCATATTATTCAGACGATTGTTATACGATTTTATTTTGTTTATGAAGTAATTGTGGTAGGCAAAGAGAAAATTAAAGTAGTTTGTACTCTTTTGATTGCTAGATATCCTTCCTAAGCTGCATAAAATCATCAAATAATAGCCAGAATATGATGAAGAAAGGCGTCATCGAATACTGAAAGGGTTAATTTATCTCTCCGTACAAACCCCAACCCCTGGGGAACATTGTGGCTATAGACAATGCATATTAACCCTTTCGAGATTATTACGCTTTTTAACAGTTTATTCTGGCTATTATTAGACGATTTTACACAGATTAAGACGGATCTATGGGTTTTATAAGGGCAAAGACTATCTCAATTAACCCTCTGAACCCCATATTATACCCTTCCTAATCTGAATAAAATCGTATCATTATAGCCAGAAAACAGAAGGGTTAAAAGGTTAACAAATACATTACAAGAGAGGATGGATGAATACATTACACTAGGGACATGGAACACTATCATACTATGGGAGGGGGGGGGGGGGGATCGGTATGATATTGTGTTTAAAATTAATTATTGTTGATGGTTTGAATTGCTATTGGCATTTTCAAGCAATGTTTTATTTGTTGTCCCCCTAGACTAAACCAACGCCTTCCCAGAACCCCTTCAAGCTATATAAACAGCGCCTCCCAGACCCCTTTCAAGCGAAATGTGTACATTTTTCGGTAGAAATATGTTCCGGCCTGGCATTCTCCTAAATTGCAATCTCGCTGTCGCTCACCCAGAATAAAATCGACACATAAATGTAGCGAAATGACATGTAATCACTAAACGTATGGATCAAAACTTGTTAGAATCGCCTAAGTAATGGAGCAATCTGGACTTCCCTCAAGATGTATGTATGTTTGTATGTATGTATATACTCAGGTATATACCCCATTGCTGGGGGTGGCCGACTCGAGACAGAGACCGAACAGAAACCTTTAAAGTTCCAATTATTAGGGCCCGGAACCACTTTCGCGTTCCCTCGCCCCTTTCTCTGTCTCGTTGAGTAGAATAATTTTACAAGGGGAGGAGGATTCCTTGCATCAGGATAGTCTGGATAATCACCTTAGGCGAGGAACACACTCTTTATACTGCACAAATTAAGGAAGAAAATATGTAATTTAATGTATAGCACATGAATTATATAGCATGATATGTGCAAAATATATTTAATTTGTGTTACGCTTATCGTTTTTCTTGGATTCTGTTAAAATTTGCATCAAGTCTTCAGTGTTGTATTTATAATTGTATCCCTGTAATTATGTTTCTGTGTTTATATTGGACCTTGTATTAATGCATATAAATAAGAATAAAGATACATGAATTGAATACAAAAATAAGTACCAATTTAGTATTCTTGTATCCTGTATTCCCTAAACAAAAAATATTATGGGTATGAAAAAGGTATATATAGTTTCCATAATGATCTACCCATCATAAGGGTTTTGGTGACGATAAACCCATCTTATACGATTCAGAAAGGTAAGAAATTATTAATTCACCCAATGATCTTATATACCTGTCACACCCTATTTATACCCTAGATGTATACAGTCTGCAGTTCCCCCCCCCCCCCGATCCTGTAATTATTAAGGAACCCCCCGTTCTTAACATTAATCCTCCATTACAAACCCCAATGTACTATAATAAATTAATGAAAGCATTATGATCCTCCCGGGATTCGAACTCGGGACACCACACCCAGAACATAAGCATATAAACTATTACATCACCAACACAGTTAAAAGCTAAGTACACGATCACAATTTAAAATCCATTTTCGAATTCTGGATATTAATCTAATCATTTACTTTAGACCCAACTGCATTATGGATGGCCTAATGTTTTAGTGAGAGTAAAAAGAGATCGGCCAGATTTTCATTTGGTCGCCATTTTGATGCCATTATCAAACAACGGAGCGATATTTTATCCCTAACAACTGCCACCACCACCACCACCCCAGACAATCGTCCCCGTAGGAGTTGAATTGTGAGTTGCCTCGGCATATGGAAGCTTATGAAGGTGATTCATTCGCGGCTTCCCCCTCTCTGGGATTACGACGTCTGGCAATAGATAGATAGGTAGTACAATTGCCCACCATTATAAGCGTAAAAACCTTCCAAAAAGGTGTGTTTATGGTTAGGTTAGGTAATGCTAGATTTTGTTAGGTTAGGTTAGGATATGTAAGGACGGGATATACAGTATATGTCGTTATTAAGATAAGATAGAATACACTATGGATACATAAAAAAGCTAACTTAGGTAAAAGTAATATACGGTACCATGGGGTAAATATATTTAACAGTTTATCTGAAGAAATAAATTTGAAATCTACGGTAGAGAGTTTTAAGTCAAGCGTAAAAAAGAGCATTATTAATAATTATCAATGGTAGGGAAGGTGTCAATGTTCTAAGTATGCAATATCCAATGTCTGAACTTTTCTGCTAGATTACTACTACAGCTTCATGGATTGATCCTATATGTCCAATAAATATATTCATAGGTAACCTAGGAAAACAAAACTGCAGTCATGTTAGTAAAATTATATCTATTTAAGGCTCTTTAAGATGAATTGTTTCATCAAAGGGCCTGGTCTGTATTTGTATTGTTTATTTCTAACCTATGTATGCCTTAGACCAAATAAAATATCTTCAGTTTCAGTTTCAGGTATGTTAGAATAGAATAGAATAATATAAAATAGAATAGATCAGCTAGGCTAGGCTAAGTGAGATCATGTTAGGTTAGGTTAAGATAAGCTGCATTAGCTATAGTCACACAAGGGAGTAATAATTATGGTTTCCGTAAATTAACCTTACATAATCGTATTAATTAAGTCGAATTCTTCCTAATCTTGGCTAGGGTTGGCAAATGTCCGGGTGGCACCAATTGTCCTGTGGGGGAGTTGTCTTATGGGCAGTTTTTCGGGGCAGCTTTCAGGGGGGTAGTTGTCCTAGAGCCAGAATTTACCTGTACCAGAATTTACCTGTGCCAGAATTTACCTGTACCAGAATTTACCTGTGCCAGAATTTACCTGTACCAGAATTTACCTGTACCAGAATTTACCTGTACCAGAATTTACCTGTGCCAGAATTTACCTGTACCAGAATTTACCTGTACCAGAATTTACCTGTACCAGAATTTACCTGTACCAGAATTTACCTGTACCAGAATTTACCTGTGCCAGAATTTACCTGTGCCAGAATTTACCTGTACTGTACCATTATTGCCGAATGTTTATTATGGGCAGAATCCATGGACATCACAAGGGACTGGAGTTCTCGAAAAGAGGCTCCAGTCCTGACGGTTTACTTGACTTGCAGTGTGCTGGCTTAATAATCCAGAAGGGTTGATAGCCTCTCAAGTCCTATTTTAACTAACTAACCATGGACATAATTATTTGTGTGTCAGGCGAGGCTAAGGACACCACTGGCACCAATATGTTAGACGTTGGCCGATCTCTGTTACTATAGGGTCTCTAAAGGGTACATCACACATTCAGGAGTGCGAGCTATTGGGAGTCTAACAGGAGTCACTAGGAGTCGCTAGAATCACAAGGAGTCTGTCGATTTTCACCGCGAGCGAGTGGGAGTCTAACAGAAGTCGCTAGTGTCACTAGGTGTCATCGATTTTCACCGCGAATAGGCCCGCGAGTCCGAATTGTCCCCTACTCCTAGTGACTCTAGCTCGCACTCCTGACTGTGTGATGTACCCTTAACCCGGGAGTATTACGAAAACGCGGATTAAAACCCTAGACCATGTTCAAATTGCGCGAACATAAAAAGAGTGGTGTTTTTGTTTTTAATTACTTCAGTCAGTCCACGAAACACAGTCAGTAGGGTGATTCCGTTCAGTATAGTCAACGAGCTTAACCCCTTCTGTACCGCGACGTCCTTTTCATTATATTCTGGCAACTACTAGACGATTGTATTCAGCTTAGGAAAGACGTCGACCAAGTAAAAGGCTACATACTATCTCGATTTATCCTTTTAGCTACCATATATATTTCCTAAGCCTCATAAAATCGTCAAAATGTAGCTGAAATCAAATATAAAAGACGTCACCGGTACAGAAGGGGTTAAACTGGTCGTAGTAGTTTACCATGAATTTTACTATTCCTTAGTGGACAGTGTATTGACGACTTGCGAGTTTCAGGCTATAAGGAAGTTGGAGCCTTTTACATCGATACTAAACAGAAATATATTAATAAAATAGGTTTCTGATGAATATAAAGTTAAGTTGAATTGGGTTTTATGTATTTATAAGTGCACTTGGACCGTATTTTAGCTGGTAATTCTGCTAAATATCAATGTCTACCGCTCCAACTTCCTTATAGAACGAAACTCGCAAGTAGTCAATTGACGAACCCAAAACATACAAACCATTCCGCTGAACCGTCCAATGTTTATTTCGATGAGCAGTTTTATACAGCACATCCGACTATATTAACCCCTTCTGAACCGGTGACGTCTTTTGTATTTGATTTCAGCTACATTTAGACGATTGTATGTAGCTTAGGAAGGATATATGGTAGCTAAAAGGATAGTTGAGATAGTCTATAGCTTGTTAAATGGTACACATCCTTCCTAAACTGAACAAAATCGTCAAATAGTAGCCAAAAACAAAGTGAAAAGGACGTCGTCGGTATAGAAGGGGTTAAGGGGAAAGGGTTTACTTTTTGGTCGATGATATCATATATTTATATTTTTTTTTAGTTTCCTCCCTAGACCTCCATCAAACTTTAAAAAAAAATCCATTAGATCCCCCTTCTAGATTAATTTGTACATTTCTCGGTAAAAAAAAATCCCGGCTCTTCCAAAATTACAAGCTCCCTATCATTCGCCAGGAAAATAATTGACACGTAAATAGCACGAAAGGTCTTAATATTGACAACGAAATAGGGCGAAAGGTATTAAAATCGCCAAAATAATGTGCCAAACGTCATAAAATCTGAAAACTAATGGGGCTAAGCATGAGGGAGAAGGGGGACCAGAAAAACGACCCATCTCCCCTTAATGTCTTCATGGATGTACATAAATTGCTTCAGCCAACATACGCAGAAGGAAGATAAGCAGACGTGAACATTCGAGAGCTTTGTGGGTTTCCGTTTAATCCTTTGAGTACCAGCGACGTGTGTTATATTTTATTCTGGATATTTTTAGACGATATGATGCAGCCTTAAGGGGGGGGATAGTTAACTTTTTCGGCGATTTTTGCATGTATTCATTATTTTTCTAGTTTCCTCCCTAGACCTCCATAAAAAAAAATCACACACATTAGATCCCCCTTCTAGATTAATTTGTACATTTTTCGGTAGAAAAATGTCCCGCACGAAGGCTGGTTCTTCCAACATTACAGGCTCACTATCGTTCGCCAGGGAAAAAATCGACAGCTAAATAGCACGAGAGGTCTTAATATTGACGAAGAAATAGGGCGAAAGGTCTTAAAATCGACTAACTAATGGGGCAAACATCTTAACATCTGAAAACTAATGGGGCTAAGCATGAGGGAGAAAGTGGTCCAGAAAACCGGCCCAAGGCAACTGTTTTAAGACTTTTATCTCCATCCAGGTGTCGATCTCTTCCTGGCGAGCGATAGCGAGTCAGCATTGTATGGAGAAATCCGGCTTCGCCAGAGAAATGTTTCTATCGAAAAATGTACAAATTTAGCTTGCTGTCAGAACAAAAATATATATATGCTGGCTCGCTACCGCTCGCCAGGAAAATATTGACACCTGAATATGGGTAAACGTCTTAAAACAGAAGGTTGAATAGGGCCGAATGGATAAAAGCCAAAGAGAGAGGGAGAGAAAGAGAAATAAAGCGAGGTGGCCTCCCTTAATGGCAGGAGTAATCGTGTAACTGTGTGTGTCCAGCGTGGATTTAATTATAGCCGAGACCAATAAAGGACTATCCCGAAATATGTAACTATATATATCTTTCTCTCCTTTTCTCTCTCTCCCTGGCTTGTATCCATTCGGCCCCATTCAGTCAACTGTTTTAAGACGTTTATCTCCATCCAGGTGTCGATCTCTTCCTGGCGAGCTATCCCGATGTGGCCAAAAATATCTGGTTATAAACTCCTACTTCCACCTCCCCGTGGTGAGCAGGGGGGCAACAGACGTTAACCCCTTATGTACCGGCGACGACTTTTGTATTTTATTTTATCTACATTTCGACGATTTTATGAAGCTTAGGAAGGATACATGGTAGCTAAAAGGATTACTTGAGATAGTCTGTAGCCGTTGAATGAATAGACGTCCTTCATAAGCTGTACAAAATCGTCTAATAGTAGCCAGAATAGAATGAAAAGTACATCACCGGTACAGAAGGGGTTAACCTCTGACTAACAGAAGAGGTCAGTGAAAAAAGCGCCTATGATACAATATTTGGCCGCTCTTTTGATATACAAAAAACAAAAACAAAAATCCGCGCTTCCGTAGAAAACACGACGTGCTTTTGATATCCGGTGTTTCGTATAATTATTATGGTCTCTCCACCAACCGACTTTACTCCTAAACTCAATTAATGAAATCAACAAATACATGTGGCAGTCCAGGGATTCGAACCTAGGATGCTCACACCGAAATTCAGTGCATTTATCCATTGCGCCGCATTGTTCTTCTCTACCTCTCCAGACCTCCATCAAGCTGGCAAAAAAATATATACTGTATATACCCCCAAGACCCCCTTCGAAGATAAGCTTGTGCATTTGTCGGTAGAAAAATGCCCCGGCCAAGGGCCGGTTACTCTTAAATTGCAGACTCGCTTTCGCTCGCCAGGAAAAATTCGTCCCCTAAATGGCGCAAAAGGTCTTAGAATCGCCAAACTAATGGGGCGAGTGTTTTAAAATCTGGAAACTAATGGGGCTAACATGAGGGAGAAGGGGATGGGAATCAGGCCCCCCCGCCCCTCTCTCTCTCTCTCTCTCTCTCTCTCTCTCTCTCTCTCTCTCTCTCTCTCTCTCTCTCTCTCTCTCTCTCTCTCTCTCTCTCTCTCTCTTTCTCTTCCTCTCCCTCTCTCTCGTCTCTCCCTCTCCGCTCTCTCCCCCTCATCCTCCTCTCTCTCTCTCTCTCTCTCTCTCTCTCTCCTTACCAACATGAACAGTAACAACAACAACAGTAGTAGTAGTGTCGCCCTCCGTGGACCTTGATCGGACCCTATTATACAGAGGAGCAACAGCCGTGGTGAACCCTAGAGGCAACCCTTTACACCCAACCTGACCTAGATCACTACAGGGGGGCGGGAGGGGACAAGGTAGGTGGGGATAAGTGGGAGGAAAGGGGGAGGGGGTAGGTAGGAGGGGCAAGGTGGGAGGGGGAAGATATAAGGGGCAAGGTGGTAGAAGGCAAGGTGGGGGTAAATGGGAGGACAGGGTGAGGGGGGAAGGTACGAGGGGTAAGGTGGGAGGGGAAAGGTGGAGGAGATTTTAAGAAATTTCACCTCATTCGTTTGGAGGTTATGACACTTCACCGCATTCAGGTGTCGGTGTTTTTTTTTTTTTTTTTTTTTTTTTTTTTTTTTTTTTTTTTTGGGGGGCGAGCTAGAGCGAGCCTGCAGTTTAGAAGAATCCGGCCTTCGACTGGAATTTTTTTTTTTTTTTTTTTTTTACATATCTAGCCTGAAGGGAAAAAAAGGGGGGTGGGGGGCATGGTGTGGTTGGGTGGGGGCATGGCGTGGTAGGGTGGTCTCAGTTTTTAGGGGGGATGAGCGTATTTATTTGCTCATTTGTATATCTGTTTATATATATTTATTTATTTTTTATTTACCATCCTAGACCTCCATCAAGCTATAAAAAAATAAATACATAAAGAAATAAACAAATAAAATTAAATTAAAATAAAACACCACAAGACCTCGCCAGGAAAAAATCGACACCTAAATTACACGAAAAGTCTTAATATTGACAAGGAAATGGGGTGAAACATCTTAAAGGTCGCCAAACTTATAAGCCGAACGTCATAAAATCTGAAAACTAATGGGTCTAAGCAAGAGGAAGTAAAGAGTCCAGAAAAACGACCCATCTCCCCTTAAATCCACGCTTTTGTAATCTACGAGAAATCGGCCTACGACCGGGACATTTTTCTATCGAAAAATGTACAAATTTATCTTGAAGGAGGATCTTGGGCGGGTGTTTTTATAAGCTTGATGGAGGTCTACGGAGGAAACTAGAAAAATAGTAAAAAAATACATAAATGGGGTAATAAATACGTAGGTTATTATGGACACTTTATATATAATATTTTTTTAAATAAATAAAATAGAAAATAAAAATAGGAAAAGTGTGGATTGGGCCTGAGCATATAGATAGATAGATAGATAGATAGATAGATTATGGGCACTTTATATTCGCTTTTCATATCCATCATTTTAGAGTGGAGTTATGTGTGTTATGTGCCAGTCATTGTGTGGGTGTCTGGTTGTCTGTGTTGACGTATCTCTTTAACCCTTTGAGGACCAGCGACGTGTGTTATATCATATTCTAGCTATATTTAGACGATATTAGGCAGCGTTGGAAAGATCTGCGGTAGTTAAAAGGGTTGGCTGAGACAGTTTCAAGCCTTATTTATTGCTAGAGGTCCTTCCTAAGCTGAATAATATCGTCTAATAGTTGCAAGAATATGATAAAAAACACGTCTCTGGTACTGAATGTGTTAACTCATTCAGTACCGGTGACGTACTTTTCATTATATTCTAGCAACTTAAACATTATTGTGTTGGGCATAGGAAGGACCTCAAACAATTTAAATGCTACCAGACTATCTCAATTAATGCTTTTAGCTAACACAGATCCGTCTTAAACTTAATAAAATTGCCTTATGCTTGCCAGATATGTGATAAAAAGGACGTCACCGATACTGCATGGGTTAACCCCTTCTGTACCGGTGATGTACTTTTCATAATATGCTGGCCACTATTAGACGATTTTGTACAGATTAGGAAGGACGTCTACTCATTAAAAGGCTACAGTCTATCTTAATTAATCCTTTTAGCTACCATATATCCTTCCTCAGCTTCATAAAATTGTCTAAATGTAAGTGAAATGAAATATAAAAGCCGTCGCCGGTATAGAAGGGGTTAAGCAGAATATCAGACCTTATCCATATATGGATTTACAAGAAAAATTGTCAGTACCTTTATCTGGTACCAAAACAAACCCGAATAATTTGTGACAACATACTGTATGTAGACCCCCCCCCCCCTGCTTACCCTCATCAACCCCTCTAAATGCCCCCCCCCTCCCCCGGCTTACCCCCATCCACGTCCCTAAATCCCTCTACCCCCCCACCCCAACTTACCCCATCCACTCTCAAAACAACCACTCACCACCACCCCCCGCACTACCCCCATCCACTCCTTACATAACCCCATCCCTCTCCCCACCCCGGCATACTCCCATCCACTCCCTAAATAACCCCTCAACCCCCTCCCATCCACATCCCTCCAACCCCCCCCCCCCCCCCCCCCCCCCCCCCCCCCAGGCCCGGCTTACCCTTATCCACTCCTTACATAACCCCATCCCCTTCCCCCACCCCGGCATACTCCCATCCACCCCCTAAATACCTCCCCCCCCCCCCCTAGCTCCACCCCCCACCCCCGGCTTACCCCATTCACTCATTACATAAACACCCCTCCCCCTCCCCCCACCCCGGCTTACTCCCATCCACTTCCTAAATACTCCCCCCACCCCAGCTTAACCTCATCCACGTCTTCTCAACTGTACTTCCAGTCCTATCCATTCATATGCTGATGACTCTACCTTATACTACTCAACTTGTTTTTCAGGACGCCCCAGCAAGCAATCACTCAAAAACTCACATGATGAGGCCATAGAACCCTTCTCTTCTGACCTATCAACCATTTCCAACTCGGGCAGAGAAAGTCTTGTTACTGTCAATGCTTCCAAAACTCAATTTCTCTATTTATCTACCCGTCAAGAACGCCCACAGGTTAACCCCTTATACTTCAACAATACACAAATCAACCCTTCATCTTCTCTCAGTATTTTTGGTGTTTCTTTTTCTTCTGATTTATCTTGGAAAAGACATAATTATTACCACAGCTTCTTGCTCTGTACAGGGGCACAGTGCGTCCTTGTATTGAGTATTGTTTGCATGTGTGGGGAGGATCCTCTCACACAGCACTTCTAGGCAAAGTAGAAAAGAAAACCTTTCGTCTCATTAACTCACGTCCACTCACCGATCCTCTGCAATCTCTCTCTCTTCACCACAATGTTGCATCTCTCTCACTATTTTATCGCTACTGCAATAATCAGTGCTCCTCAGAGCTCTCTCAGTGTATACCACCTCCTCTACGTAGACTACGTAGCACCCATCTTGCAACACAATCCCACCCCTACTCTGTGCAACTCTCCAACCCAAGAGTGAAACTATATTCCCAATCTTTCTTATATTCAACAGCTGAACTGTAGAAATCACTTCCTGAATCCATCTTTCCCTCATCCTATGACTTAAATTGCTTGAAACTCCGTGGGTCCAGGCATATTGACTCGAACAAACCTTGATTTTGACCCTGTCAATTATTCAACTCTGGGAGAGGCACTCGTCACAGGCAATATTGTGTTTTGTCTCCCTCATTCACATAAGAAAACAACCTCCCCCCCCCCTTAAGTTGACCAGGGCACGGGTTTTTTCCACTATTTGCTGTGATACTTACTGGTTACTCAATGACTTCACACATACACTACGAGGATGATTTTTCTAAACAAAATTAAGTTGTTATTGTTGGTGTTGGTGTTGGTGTTGGTGTTGTTGTTGTTGTTGTTGTTGTTGTTGCTAGGGGTAAAGTGAAGGGCCAAGTGTACCCCGTGTGCCAGGCGTAGGTGTTACAATCTGATACACACACACACACACACACACACATGCACACACACACACACACATGCACACACACACACACACACATGCACACACTCACACACACACACATGCACACACTCACACACACACACACACATGCACACACACATACGCACACACACACAAAGAGAGAGTTACATATAGTTACGTAGAGTTACATAAATACACCGACTACACAGACCTTGCGGTCCCTACTAGGTAGTCCGGACTTAATGCTAAAATATAATTTGCTACAAAGTGGAAGGCAAGGATAGCAAAGCAGAAGGCTCTCTCCCCACCCACCTCTCCCTCCGACCGTTGGTCGGCATGAAATAAAGTTGGGGAAAGAAGTCCCCCAGCAGAATGGGAAAAACTTCTACTGGGAAATTTATAGTAAAGGACGAAGTTGAGAACAATTATATACTTTTGATGCTTAGCCTTTTTTTTTTTTAACCTACATTATTCCCACCGCCTCAAAATGAATGGTCTAGACTTCTTTTGAATGTGACATTTTGTCTTACATTGTACCACTTTCTCTGGTAAATTGCTCTCTCTCTCTCTCTCTCTCTCTCTCTCTCTCTCTCTCTCTCTCTCTCTCTCTCTCTCTCTCTCTCTCTCTCTCTCTCTCTCTCTCTCTCTCTCTCTCTCTCTCTCTCTCTCTCTCACACAATTGTTCTACATCTACAAAGGCTTTACTGGGTATCCAAAGATGTTTAAACGTCTCTCTTGCTCTGAAAAAATCGTCTAATGTTAGCAAGAATACAATAAACAAATGTATCAATTGTATTCAACGATTAATGTTTCTTCATTTGCACTGTAAAACATAAAGAGTAGAAATAAAGTATATAATATCATTGGGTATGTTGATATTAAGTAGCGGTAGTCCCAACGAACTTGACAATAATCTGGACCCCTTAACTTCTTATAACTCAAAATGAATGAAAGCAATCGGGCTGACATTTCTATCATTTGGGAAGAGACCACCAGGAAATAGGTGAGGAAATTTACAGCCAGTTTGCTCGAGGTCCTTTTGAGTTACGAAGAGGTCAGGGATCGAGATAATTGTCAAGTTCGTTGGCGCTACCTTTCCATTCTTATATTATATGGGTTTATTACATCCAACATACCTATACTGTAAAAGATTAATTAAAGATTTTCACTTAAGTGGGGGGTTTTCTGGACCCCCTTCTCACACCATTGGCTTTTAAATTTTAAGACGTTCGCTCCATTAATTTGGTGATGCTAAGACCTTTGGCCCCATTTTCGTCAATTGTAAGACCTTCCGTGCCATTTAGGTATTCCTGGCAAGCGATAGCGAGCCTTAATTTAGGAAGAAGCGGCCTTTGGCCGATACATTTTTCTACCGAAATATATGCACATTTATCTTGAAGGGGGATCTTGGGGGTATTTATTTTCAAGTTAGATGAAGGTCTAGGGAGGAAACCAGAATAATAAATGAATAAATACATAAATAATAACAAAACAAAAAACAAATAGAATGAAATAGAAAATTAAAAAAAAAAAAGGAAAGATGGGAATTGGGTCTGAGCATATAGATAGATAGATAGATAGAAACCCTACCTCCCTTAAGATATTATTGATGATTCGATTATCTTGTTCATAACTCTTTTAAACCCATATGTTTAAGTCTACAAATTGCCCACATAAATTCTATTTATCTTCGTAATTTTATCCATGCAAGTATATATAGTGTTATTGATTTATTATGGTATTTTCTTATTCAACAGTTGAATTGTAAGGTATGTTAATTACTGCATAACAAACTGCTCTCGTAATGCAGTAATACTTTTTATACTTCCATATATACAATTACAGTGAGGGAAAGAACTTATGTGGGTTACTGTACCTGGAATATTTGGGATAGTATTCTATTCCTGAAACAATATGTCTGCACTCTCAAAATGGATACATTTAGTGAACGATATAACGTACCCTTTTTGTTATATATATATATATATATATATATATATATAAACAGTGGCCATTTAATCGATTCATTCTGTAAGTGATTATATAAGTGACTATTGCTTAAGGGGGTATTACTCGCTTTTTTCTATTTAGTTTTTTTATTTTCTTATTAGTTTTGAAGTTTTAAGACGTTTGTTCCGTTAGTTTGTCGATTTTGAGACCTTTCGCCTCATTTTTTGTTTTCAATATTAAGACCTTGCGTGCCCTCTAGGTGTCGATTTTTTACTGGCGAGCGAAAGCGAGCCTCTAATTTTAGAATTAACCGGCCTTTGGCCAGGACATTTGTGTAGCGAAAAATGTACACATTTATCTTGAAAGGGGGTCTAGGGGTTGTTTTTCTAAGCTTGATGGAGGTCTAGCAAGGAAATTAATAATTAAATATATAGACCAAAAACCAAGCACTACCCCCTTAATTAAGCCTTTCTGTATACCATGATGCATTGCTTCTAATTCAGGCTATTATTCAACGAGACTAATTTATGTAGATTCTGGGGATCAAAGGGTTAACTGAGATAGAGTTCACCCTTTTGTTTACTAAAGGTATTTGTTAAGCTGTACAAAATCGCCAATCAAAGGTATATTTTAATAATTGTGTATATTGATGGTGATGTACTTTCTACCCTTTTATTAGATGGGTTAAGGGCGAGGTAGTCGCTTTTTTTTACCTCTTTCTCCCTCATGTTTAGCATATTAGTTTTGATATTTTAAGACGTTCGTTCCAATAGTTTGTCGATTTTAAGACCTTTCACCCCATTTCTTTGTCAATATTAAGACATTTCGTGACAATTAGGTGTCGATTTTTTCCTGGCGAGAGAAAGCGAGCCTGAAATGTTTTAGAGTAGCTTAACCGGCCCTCGACCGGGACATTTTTCTACCGAAAAATGTGCAAATGTATCTTGAAGGGGGATCTAGGGGACGTTTTTCTAAGCTTGATGGAGGTCTAGCGAGGAAACTAAAAAAATAAATGAATACATTTATTAATAGTCCAAAACAACAGCCACTAGCCCCTTAACCATAAACACTATTAGTTATTTACTGTCTTATTACAGTTATTTTGTGGTAAACTACAGATAAGAACTAAAATTGAATAAGGTTTTCAAAAGCCATAATTTACGGTCTTTTACAGTTAATGTTACGTATATTTTTACAGTATCAAGCTGCATACGATCGTCTAATGCTGGCAAAAGTAAAATGGATTAAACCGCCCTGTTACACTGTAACAAAATAAGTTTACAATACAAAGAAAAACGAGTAATAACACACCAAATGATTCTGCCGGAGAGCCTCAATATCAGATTATTTGTGAGGCTGAAATAATACTATTACTAATAATACTAATACTACTAATAATAACAATAACAATGAATATTGAAATCATACAATGTAACAAAAGTGCTATTGCAATTCGAACACATATTTCAGGATTTTGGAATACACATGTGATTCTTAATGAAAATGTGTCTATGTCTATCTATTTACACAGGCCCAATCCACACTTTTCCGGGTTTTTTTTTTTTTTTGGGGGGGGGGGATGGCCGACTCAAGACAGCAAGAACAGGGACAACACAAAACACAACAGAAAACAACGAACACACAAAAACAAAACACAAATTCAAACACAAATGTGTATTATAATGAATACCAAATTAGGAAAATTGACTAAAATGTGTTCAGATGAATACTATTAAAATGTGTACCAGCTTTGTTATTACAGTTGTGTGTTATATTAAGAACACACCATACTGTACAGTTCATATAATTAGTGTTTTAATAGTTTACGTGTTCAAATTAGCCTATAATATACAGTAGACAATTGAAACACTTATGTGTATCATTGTTTTACAATTTAGGGGAGATTGGTCGTTTTTCTGGTCCTCTTTCTTCCTCATGTTTAGCCCCATTAGTTTTCAGATTTTATGATGTTCTGCTCATTAGTTCGGCGATTTTAAGACCTTTCACCCATTTCTTTGTCAATATTGAAACTTTTCGTGTCATTTAGGTGTCGATTTTTTCCTGGCGAGCGATAGCGAACCTGTAGGATGAGAGGAACCGGCCATCGGCCGGGACATTTTTCTATCAAAAAGTGTACAAATTAATCTTGAAAGAGGGTCTTGGGAGTGTTTGTTTCAAGCTTGATGGAGGTCTATGGAGGAAACTAAAAAAAACAAAAATTAAAAGAATAATAATAAATATATACAACGTTTTAACCAGTAAAGCATTAATATTATTATTCAGAAGGATTTAATGTGAAACGCTTCATACAACACATAATTCATATACTATATTACTACAGTTCTACAAAGCCTTGAGGCCTTTTTATTAATACTATTGTACGCAGTTAAAACTATGAGTAAAACAGTGGTACAGTCAGCATAATAAATATAGTTAAACAGTGGTACAGTCAGCATAATAAATATAGTTAAACAGTGGTACAGTCAGCATAATAAATATAGTTAAACAGTGGTACAGTCAGCATAATAAATATAGTTAAACAGTGGTACAGTCAGCATAATAAATATAGTTAAACAGTAAAACAGTGGTACAGTCAGCATAATAAATATAGTTAAACAGTAAAACAGTGGTACAGTCAGCATAGTAAATATAGTTAAACAGTAAAACAGTGGTACAGTCAGCATAATAAATATAGCTAAACAGTAAAACAGTGGTACAGTCAGCATAATAAATATAGTTAAACAAACCTAAAGCCGGAGTCACATGAGCCGTTTTTCGAGCATTGTTTACGGGCAATTATGGTCTGGCAGCTTAAAAAATAACACTATCAGAATCCAGCCGCCTAACATAATCTAGCTTCAGTCTAGTTACCGATACCAGTGCGAAAAAGTCCCAAAATATAACGAGAAAAAACTTGCTCATGGAAAATTGACGGAAAAAGTGTTCGTGTGACAGAGGCTTAAGAATAATATTTTCTTGACCCCCCTCCCCCTTCTCCCTCATGCTTAGTCCCATTAGTCATCAGTGGACGATTTTGTTCCGCTTAGGAAGGAATCGTGGGAGTCAGAGGGTTAAGGCGGGATGGGCCGGTTTTCTGGACCACTTTTTCCCTCATGTTTAGCCCCATTAGTTTTAAGATGTTTGCCCCATTAGTTAGTCGATTTTAAGACCTTTCGCCCCATTTCTTCGTCAATATTTAGACATTTCGTGCTATTTAGGTGTCGATTCTTTCCCTGGCGAACGATAGTGAGCCTGTAATGTTGGAAGAATCAGCCTTCGGCCGGGACATTATTCTACCGAAAAATGTACAAATTAATCTAGAAGGGGGATCTAATGGATGTTTTTTTTTTTTTGTATTTGATGGAGGTCTAGGGAGGAAACTAGAAAAATAATGAATACATGCAAAAATCGACCAAAAAGTGAACCATCTCCCCTTAACTAAAATAGACATCACCCCCCTTGTATTCCTAGTGTGCCTTCCAAAGCTGAGTAAAATCGCCTAATGTTAGCCATGCATCAATTCCACTGGAAACATGTATGCTCACCATAAAGGGGGGATGGGCGTACTTGTTTGCTCATTTATGTATCTATTTATTATCTATTTATTATCTTTTTTAGTGTCCTCCCTAGACCTCCACCAAGCTTAAAAACAAAAAAAAACACACCCGCCCAAGACCCTCCGTCATGATAAATTCGTACATTTTTGTCGATAGATTCCTCTTAACCCTCTCCGACATATGACGCAATTTTGAGCCTATTAGGGATACGTTAAAGCCTTTATTACCATCAGGGGTATTTACAAACCTTTAGTTTAGTTACTTCAACCTCTGCAGTTGTCTTTGAGTTAGAAAACTAATTTTGGAGAGGTAATTATAAGAGTGAGAGAACTCTATTTCTTATTGCTAATCTGGCAACCTCTGCGTCATATGAGTCTGAAGGGGTTAAATTACAGGCTCGCTATCGCTCGCCAGGAAAAACTCGACATTTAGAAGACCCGAAAAATCTTAATATTGACAAAGATTATGGGGAGAAAGGTCTTAAAATCGCCAAACTAAGGGACCGAACGTCTTAAAATCTGAAAACAAATACTGCTAAACATGAGTAAGAAGGGGGACCAGAAAAACGACCCATCTCCCCTTAAACACAAAATATGTTATAATAGTACAGGGATACATTTCATTAGTGCATAATATTGGTTTTGCGTAGCAGTTTGAATGTATTTTTTAGCATCGATATTACTAATGTGTTTTGAGTGAACGATATATTATGAAAAAAGTTATATAATGTGTGTGTTTTTTTTTTCGTGTGTTTTTTTTTTGTTTTTTTTTTTTTAACCCACAATGTGTCTAAGAGGGTTAATGATTAAATAGGTACCAGTATATTTACGGTCCATGGGTTTGGCTAGCCCAGGTAATATAAGGATAGAAAGGCATATCAAACAGTTTACGGCATAACGCTATCAATATGCCCGACTTGATTTTACCTTTCTATGCCTTTAAGGGGAGACTTCCACCTGGAGGATTTTCTTCTGGACCTCTTTCTCCTTCATGTTTAGCCCCATTGCTTTTGAGATTTTAAGACGTTCGCCCCATTAGTTTGGCGATTTTAAGAACCTTTGCCCATTTCTGTCAATTTTAAGACCATTCGTGCCATCTAGGTGTCGATTTTTTCCTGGCGAGCGATAGCGAGCCTGTAATTTAAGGGGAATCGGCCTTCGGCCGGGACATTTTTCTACCGAAAAATGTACAAATTTAGCTTGAAAGGGGGTCTAGGGGGAGTAATTTTAAGTTTGATGGAAGTCTAGGGAATCAACTAAAAACCTCCCCTTAATAAATCAGTGGTGTGGGGATTTGCACATTATCTGGTTCTCCTAAGTGTATGGGGTTTTTTTTCTACACCCCCAAGATCCCCCTTCGAGATAAATGTGAAAAATGTTCGCTATAAAAATGTCCCGGTCGAAGGCCAGTTCCTCCTAAGTTACAGGCAGGCTCGCTATCGCTCGACAGGATAAAATCGACACCCAAATGGCACGAAAGATCTTGATATTGGCAAAGAAATGGGTCGAAAGGTCTAAAATCGTCACAGTAATAGGTCTAAGTACGAGGAAGAAAGGGGTCCAGAAACAAAAAACTCCCCTCAAGGCAAACCACTATCAACATATCCGACTTGCTTATAATTACCTTTATTAATTAAACCTTTACTATATTACAGTGTTTTAGATATTTCCGTGTTTAGTGGTTGTAGTAATTGTTATGTTCTATCCAACAACCAACTCTACTCCTTAAATCGATTAATGAAATATTACAAACACATGCGGCAGTCCGTGGATTCGAACCCAGGACGCTCACACCGAAAATCAACACCTTATGCATTGCGCCACGAAGACAGTTAAAGAATGGTGGACTCTGCCTACGATTTATTATTTATTATAATATATAAGCTGGTATCACACGAGCCCTTTTTCCTTCAATATTTTATCCTCAACACTGGTTTGGCAGATTATGAGGTTAACATTTGAAACATTTCGGTGGTCTAAGTGCATCTACCATCAGTCTAGTTTCCGATACATGTGCAAAATATTTCAGAAATGTTACCAGAATTTGTTTGATCATCGAATGTTGACTATAGAAGCTCTCGTGTGATACCGGCTTAACCTTTCAGTACCAATGATTTTTTTTTCTTCAGCTATGTGTATACGATTTTATGCAGCTTAGGATTGATCTACGATAGCTAAAAGGATTAATTAAGGCAGTCTGGAGCATTATAATTCCTAGACGTACTTCCAAAGATGAATAAAACTGTCTAATAGTTGCCAAAATATAATGAGAAGACTGTCACCGGTACTGAATGGGTTAAGTAAAGATGATATAAAGGAGTGCACCGTATGACTACCGTAAAGGAGGAGTGTGTTGTGAGTGACGTAACTAGGGTACATGCTTGGTTTGTCCGGGGTCTACAGTCTTATCTGGGGTACACTATAAGAGGTCCTGTAGTGGCAGAGATCGCTCAGCCTTATACAATACAATGCGATACGATACAATCAAATACAATACAATGCAATACAATACGATACAATACATATACAATACAATACGATACAATAAAATACAATGCAAATACAATAAAATACAATACAATGCAATACAATACGATACAATACATATACAATACAATACGATACAATAAAATACAATGCAAATACAATAAAATACAATACGATACAATAAAATACAATGCAAATACAATAAAATACAATACAAATACAATACGATACAATACAATGCAAAATCCAACAAAAAAAGGCGTCACCGGTACAGAAAGGCTTAAGTAAACGTTTGTTTTCTCTTTCTCTCCCTCTCTCTTTGGCTTGTATCCATTCGGCCCCATTCAATCTGATGTTTTAAGACGTTTACCCCCATCCAGGTGTCAATATATTCCTGGCGAGCAGTACCGAGCCAGCATATACATATTTTTGTTTTGATAGCAAGCTAAATTTTTACATTTTTCGATATAAAAATGTCTCCGGCGAAGCTGGATTTCTCCATACAATGCTGGCTCGCTATCGCTCGCCAGGAAGATATCGACACCTGGATGGGGATAAACGTCTTAAAATAGTTGGCTGAATTTGGCCGAATGGATACAAGCCAGGGAAAGAGAGAAAAGGAGAGAAAGATAAAAGAGCCGGTAAGTGAGGATGTAAAGGAGTGCACCATATTACCACCGTAGAATATCTGGGGTACATTAAGCTTTTTTTTTTAGTGTTTCCTAGACTTCCATCAAGCTTGAAATTACACCCCCATGACCCTCTTTCAAGATAAATTTGTAAATTTTTCGGTAGAAAAATTTCCCGGCCGAAGGCCGGTTCCTCTTAAATTACAGGCTCGCTATCGCTCGCCAGGAAAAAATCGACACCTAAATGGGACGAAAGGTCTTAAAAGTGACATAAATGGGGTGAAAGTTCTTAAAATTGCCAAACTAATGGGGCGAACGTCTTAAAATCTCAAAAGCAATGGGGCAAAACATGAGGGAGAAAGGGGTAAAGAAAAAAATCCCTCAAGTGGAAATCTCCCCTTAAGACATTGTGCAGTGAAAGAGATCGGCCAGCCTTTTATTTGGACACCATTTTGGTGCCGTAATTATCGAACACCTGGGTACACTGTAAACGATCGAACGGTTAACCCATTCAGTGCAAGTGATATCCTTTTTTTATTGTATTCTATCAACTATTAGATAATGGTATTCAGCTTAGGATGGACGTCTGTCTACCCATTGAAAAGTCACAGACTATCTCCAGTAATCCTTTTAGCTACCATGCATATTTCCTAGGCTTCAAAAGTCGTATAAATGTAGCTGAAATCGGATACAAAAAGACGTCACCGGTACTGGAAGGGTTAAATGTCAACAACGTACACTTATTATGTGTATCATTTGTATTACAATTAAGGGGGGTGAACTGTTTTGGTTCTGTCCTTTTCTATCTTTCTCTGGCTTGTATCCATTTGGCCCCATTCAGCCTACTGTTTTAAGACGTTTATCCCCATCCAGGTGTCAATTTTGTACTGGTGAGCGGTAGCGAGCCAGCATATTTTTTATTTTTGTTTGACAGCAGGCTAAATTTGTACCTTTTTCGATAGAAAAATTTCTCCGGCGAAGCCGGATTTCTTCATATAATGCTGGCTCGCTATCGCTCGCCAGGAATAAATCGACACCTAGATAGGGATAAACGTCTTTAAATAGTTGGCTGAATGAGGCCGAATGGATACAAGCCAGAGAAAGAGAGAAAAGGACAGAAATAACAAAAAGCAGGTCACCCCCCTTAACCTTAGAAGATCTGATGACGCAATTATTTTCTGTTTTCTGATTATTATTAAAAGATTTCATTCAGCATAGGAAGGGTATATGGAAATCAGAATTTGAATTGAGATTATCTTTACCCTTATAATTCCCCCAGATCATTCATATTTTTGTACTAAGTGTATGAAGGATATAAAATGTCAAGCTGCCTGTAACAAGTGTAGTGTGGCCCCTATGTTGAAAGTGACAATTTTGTTTTTATTAAGTGTTGTGTGCTTGTATTGTGTAGTGAAAATAATAGGATGAGGAGGTGTTTGTGAGAGCTAGCTGGATTACTCTCTGCGTAGGTGAGACACAACCAGAAACAGAGAGGGAGGCCAGACAAGTGAAACAGGGGTTCCAACAACTCCTTATCTCATGCCTATGTGGCCTCCCCTGGGTATTGCCCTGTTCGATTGGTGTCTACAGTTTCCCCAGTTAAAATTATACTCTGTTTCATTTCATCTGACTGTAAATTGAATCCCTTAGCAGCTAATTTATCGATACGTAATGGAATAATATGAAACCACTATGTCTCTGCATCATATTAAGACCAAGTTGATATAATTAACACCATATTTAACTACAACATCTTCAAAATAACTGAAACATCTTGATGGGAACTTTGCAATTTACTGCCAATTGAAAATAAACAGAGTATAGTTAATGTATATAGAACTATGCAATGATAGCCACAATAAACGGTCAAAATACGTTATAATCTTCAAAGGGTTAAACGTTAAATTTTTAGTGTATTATACTATTTAAGGGGGAGGTAGTCGCTTTTTTCTGGACCCTCTTCCGCATGTTTAGCATATTAGTTTTGGAATTTTAGGATGTTCGTTCCGTTAGTTTTTCGAATTTGAGACCTTTCGCCGCATTTCTTTGTCAATATTAATACCTTTCGTGCCATTTAGGTGTCGATTTTTTTCTGCCGAGCGAAAGCGAGCTTGTAATTTTAGAAGGAATCCTACCGAAAACTGTACACATTTATCTTGAAGCGGGGTCTAGGGTGTGTTTTTATAAGCTTGATGGAGGTCGAGGTCGAAACTGAAGACATTATAAATATATATTAAATCATCGTCTAAACTAAACCCTCCCCCCTTAAGTGAGGGTACCAACATGGCGGAGGTTGGCCGATCTCTGTTACTGTAGGGTCTCTAGGGTACACACACACGGTAAGCTTAAGGGGGGTCACCGTTTTTGTTTTATCTTTCTCTCCTTTTCTCTCTTTCCCTGGCTTGTATCCATTCGGCCCCATTCATCCAACTGTTTTAAGACGTTTATCCCCATCCAGGTGTCGATTTCTTCCTGGCGAGCGATAGCGAGCCAGCATTGTATGGGGAAATCCGGCTTCGCTGGAGAAATTTAGCTTGCTGTCAAAACAAAAAAATATATATGCTGGCTCGCTACCGCTCGCCAGGAAAATATTGACACCTGGATGGGGGTAAACGTCTTAAAACGGTAGGCTGAATGGGGCCGAATGGATACATGCCAAAGAGAGAGGGAGAGAAAGTGAGAAAACAAAGCGAGGTGGGCTCCCTTAACACCAAAGGGTACATATCCCACCTTCGCAAAGTTATCCCTTTCACTCAGATGGTACCGTTAAGGGGGAAGTTTTTGTTTGTTCTGGACCCCCTTCTCCCTCATGTTTAGCCTAATTAGTTTTGAATATTTAGATGTTCATTCCGTTAGTTTGTTGATTTTAAGACCTTTCACCCATTTTATTTTTGTTTTCATTATTAGACCTTTCGTGCCATTTAGGTGTCGATGTTTTCTGAGCGAGCGATAGATAGCTGGCCTGTAATTTAGGAGACACCTGGTACTACAACCTTATCTCGAAGGGGGGTCTTGCAGGTGTTCTTGAAGGGGGGTCACCGGCTTTTTTTTTCTTTCTCTCCTTTTCTCTCTTTCCCTGGCTTGTATCCATTCGGCCCCATTCAGCCAACTGTTCTAAGACGTTTATCCCCATCTAGGTGTCGATTTCTTCCTGGTGAGCGAAAGCGAGCCAGCATTGTATGGAGAAATCCGGCTTCGCCGGAGACATTTTTCTATCGAAAAATGTAAAAATTTAGCTTGCTGTCAAAACAAAAATATATATATATGTTGGCTCGCTACCGCTCGCCAGGAAAATATGGACATCTGTATGGGGGTAAACGTCTTAAAACAGTAGGCTGAATGGGGCCGAATGGATACAAGCCAAAGAGAGAGGGAGAGAAAGAGAAAAAAAGCGAGTTGGGTTCCCCTAAGCTCGATAGAAGGGAGCTAATTACCACCCTCCCCCCTAAAGGTTCCTTTCTACTGTCCCTACCAACAGACGATTTTATTCGGGTTTGGAAGTCTCCCTGAGAATCAAGAGGCTCAGCACACACACAGTCGTAATTATGTGTACAAAATAGAACACCTGACTGTAATTATGTGTACAAAATAGAACACCTGACTAATTATGTGTACAAAATAGAACACCTGACTGTAATTAAAGCGGTACACATTATAAGAGTACTGGTCATTTGAACACATGGTACAAACAGTCACTAATTGGCCATTCACAAAAGAATATTTGTTTATTAAAAACTGTAAATATGAAAAAGAAATACTAGGTAAAACAAGCAACAACAAACTTTCTGATCCTTACTAGGCTGCTTGTTAAAAGAGCGGAAGGATTGTCATATACAACAATTGGAGGACTCTTTAGTAGATATGTGGGTCAAATAGATGATAATAATACAATAATAATAATAATCATAATCATAATAATAATAATAATACAATAATACAATACGATAATATACAGAAACAATTATAGTACATAAATAATATATTATGACAACAAATTATAAAATAGGTTCGAAAAGCTTGCAATAGGTGTTGAAATTGTAACTCAAATCGATTGTCACATGGTTTGTGCATCCCAGTGTTTTTTTTTGTTTTTTTTTTTTTGCTCCCTAGACCTCCATCAAGCTTAAAGGAAAGCCCCCAAGATAAATCTGTAATTTTTTCAGTAGAATAATGTCCCTGGGGCTAAACATGAGGGAGAAGGGGCCCCAGAAACACCCTCCACCCCCAAGATCTCTTTACTTTATCGTTGCTAAAACATCAAGGGTGTTATGGGGGTGTCAAATGGGTATACATAAGATCATTAGGTTTTGTATATTGAGTTATTTACCTCTCTATCCATATTATTAAAGGGAGGTTTTTGTTTTGTGCTGCCCCTCGTCTCCCTCGTGTTTAGCCCCATTAGTTTTGAGAATTTATGACGTTCACCCCATTAGTTTGGAGATTTCAAGATTTTTCGCCCCATTTCTTTACCAATATTAAGAACTTTCGTGCCATTTAGGTGTCGATTTGTTTTCCTGTCGACCGATAGCAAGCCTGTAATGTAGGAGAAACCGGACTTCGACCGGGACATTTTTTTACCGAAAAATGTATGAAAATGAAGCTTGATAGAGGTCTGGGGAGCAAACTAAAAAGAAAAATAATAAAATAAATATATATAAAAAAAAATAAGGGAGTGTAATAAAACCAATATAACTTCATAAAGTTAAAATATTATGGACACTGTATTTACCCCTTTCATAGCCTACCCATAATGTTTACACTGTACACATTTTACTCAGCTTGGAAAGGACCTCTAGGAATGGATAGCTTATACACCCTCTGACTCTGACAGATCCTTCCAAAGTTGTATATTATCATCTGAAGTTACATTGTGCAAATATGGTGGATAGCAAAAGGCATATTAATGTGTCCATAGTAATCTACCCGTTTCAGGTTTATTGGGGGTAATAAACTCATCTTATACAAAGATAGAAAGGTAAACCACTCTCAAATACCCAATTATTTAATATACTTCTTTCAAACCTTTTTATAATTATACCCTAGATGTGTTTTAGTCTATAGTCTATTCATTATTGTAGGCCAAAAATATTCACCACTAACTTCTATAGCTCGAAAATGACCAGAGTAATGGAGCAAATATTTCTTGGGACGAGTCAGCCAGGGAATAGGTGGAGAGATTTACAGCCCATTTGTTCTAGTCCTTTTTGAGTTATAGAGGTAATGGGTTGAAATTCTGGACTACCTATAATAAATGTACAGTCAGAATCCAAAGGCTATAGACTGTCCCAATCGACCCATCCCAAGTTACACAATATACAGTAAAGTTACCTGGGGGTATACGTAGTTAGAATGAATATTAATTAGCGTCGTCTCATTGAAAGGATTAGGCCTAATCTATAGAGCTTAAGGGAAGAATTAGTTATATATATATATATATATATATATATATATATATATATATATATATATATATATATATATATATATATATTATATATATATGCAGAGAGAGAGAGAGAGAGAGGAAGAGATTTAGTTTCATCCCTAGACCTCCTTTATTCTTTAAATAAAATACCCAAAGACCCCCCTTCGAGATATGTTTGTGTATTTTTAGGTAGAAAATTTTCCCCTTAATTGTAGGTTCGCTATCGCTGTCAGGGAAAAATCGACACCTATATGGCACGACAAGTCTTGAAATTGACAAAGAATTGGGGCCAAAAAGATCTTAAAATCGCCTAACTAATGGGGCGAACGTCTTATAATGTCAAATGAATGAGAATTATTATTATTATTTTTTTTAATGATTGAAGGGGCTAATGACCCTTTTTTACCCCTACGCCCTCAAATTGTATGGCAATGAAAAGGGTATATAAAGTGTCCATAATAATATACCTTTTTAATGATAAGCTGGTGATGATAAACCCATCTTATAACAAATTCAAAGGTAAATCACCACCAACATACCCAATGATCTGATATACCCTTTTCATATCCTAGATTTTATAGAGTGCACAGATATCTCCAATGCTGAACAAATTCGTCTTATGATAGCTAGATGATGAAGATGAAGAAAGGCGTCCCTGTATAGTTAAGAGGGGTTAAGGAAGCGATATTTTCATGGGCCCCCCTTCTCCCTCATGTTTTGCCCCAATAGTTTTGATATTTCAAGACGTTCACCCTATTATTTTGGATATCTTAAGCACTTTCTCCCCAGTACTTTACTAATATTAAGACCTTTCGTTCCAATTTAGGTGTCGATATTCCTGGCGAGAGAGAGCGAGCCCGTTAATTTGTCTAACGAAAAATGCACAAATTTATCTCAAAGGGCATTTTTTTTTTTTTTTTTTTTAAAGCGTGATGGAGGTCTAAGGAGCAAGCTTTAAACCTTCCCTTAATACTGTACATCCATAATGATATTCCCATGACCAGACATGTTAAAAAAATCTCTATATTCAAGTTTGGATCAGTGGGGTTCAGGAGTACTTTTATATCTTCATATAATTATATATATATATATTTTAACATTGTCGTAACTTCCAATTAATGTTCCTTTATTGGAAGTGACGAAGCTGTGAACATGAATACAAATATATAAAAGCGCTCCTGAACCCCACTGAACAAACCTTCAATATAGAGGCTTTGTTTATGTCTGGTTTAATGAAGAAGGCATATTAAGTGTACGTTATGATGATAGCACACTGTTTCTGTCCGTGGGTCCGTGGGATAAACTACTCAGGTAAACAGGTAAAGCCCTATCGATACGCCTAGTCATTGTATATATATATATATATATATATATATATATATATATATATATATATATATATATATTATATATATAATATATATATATATATATATATATATATATATATATATATATATATAAATGAATCAATAAATAATATAGAAAATCTCCCCGTAACCCCTCCAGTATACGCAAGTGCCATGCTTATCTTAGTCTGACAGGATACAAACTACCACAATTAATCTTTTGACTCCCACATATCTGTCCTAAGCTTAATAAAATCTTCTAATGAGAGCCACAGTAAAATCAAGACAGGCGACCCTGTACACAAAAAGGGTTAAATATCGATACCATAAGATTATACAAGTGAGTGTGTTCATTTCCTGTATAATTAGAAAGACTGGAGATGGAGTGTTATGCAAGAGTTAATAATACACACACACACACACACACATATATATATATATATATATATATATATATATATATATATATATATATATATATAGAGAGAGAGAGAGAGTATATGTATGTGTGTGTGTGTGTGTGTTATTAACTCTTACGTAAAACCCCAGTCTTTCCATTTTTATATGAGGGAGAGAGAGAGAGAGAGGTTGGGGGGATAGTATATGTGTGTGTGTGTGTGTGTTATTAACTCTTACGTAACACCCCAGTCTTTCCATTTATATATGAGGGAGAGAGAGAGAGAGGTTGGGGGGATAGGGGAGGGGGAGGTGGTACTATGACAACAAGTTCATAGACCTCTCCCTCCAGGTGGCTCGGGATAGATACATAGAGTCACATAGATATACATCCTCACAAAGGTAAACAGATAGATATTTCTATAGGTAGATAGATGGAGTTTGTACTCTATATAGTATAACAATAATTAATAAAATAGCATAACATAATTGATACCTATTCCAAATAGTAATTAACTAACTTTATATATATATAATATATATATATATATATATATATATATATATATATATATATATATGTATATATATATATATACTGTATATATATATATATATATATATATATATATATATATATATATATATATATATATATATATATATATATATACGGTATATATATATATATATATATATATATATATATATATATATATACCGGTATATATATATATATATAAATATTGTATTTTTTGTCCAAATTCACACAACACATTTTGATACCATTGAAGTGTGTGTATGTGTGTGTGTGCGCGCACACACACACACACACACACACACACACACACACACACACACACACACATATACACACATCAATGGTATCAAAATGTGTTGTGTGAATTTGGACAAAAATACAATATTTATTGATATATTCACGTGTGTGTGTGTTTGTTTGTAATGTATGACTATATGTAGATGTATACAGTATATCATTATGTGTATTCGCATATGAGTACAGTACAGGCGCTGTCATTAATCCTGGTACATTTTGAGCCTCTAACTGATTAAACTAACCTCCGAAAATTAAATATGTGGGATAAAACTAATGAAACGATTCAATTCAGCCCAAGATAGCTGCTAAAATGTATATATCATAATTTATAACCGCGGCTGTACATTATATAATGGTATAGCCCTTATTGTATGAATATTTACGGAATATGTAGGTATGCAATATGAGTATGTGTAATGAGTGTGTGTGTGTGTGTGTGTGTGTAATATGTATAACGTATCAACCCAGAACTGTAATTATAATGATTGTTGTTTACTTTAGATGTATAATTATTGGTTTACAAGTAGTTTAAGAATATTTAATGAATAATAATTGTAAGAATCCTATGTGTACAATAATATATTTGTGTCGTTAAAATATTACAGTATTTCAAGTTCTGTACTTGCATGCGTAATGTGCATTCAAATGCAAACTGAATATAAATAGAAAAATAAATATAATTTAATTCAACTGTCCGTCTCTATCTGTCACATACACACGCGTACATACACACATCTACAAACACACATACCTCCCCCTACACACACAAACACAACTACACCTTCTACTACTACACACTCACGCACACTCAAACACACACAAATATACCGTACAAACTCACATACACAACTACACCTTCTACCACACCCACCCACACACACACACTGAGACACACACACACACACATACCTAACCACCACCCTCCACCTTACGTAACAGGTCGGTTTAGGCCTATACGTCCGCTTCTCTATATTGATGACTACCTCTCTCTCTCTCTCTCTCTTGTATCTATGTTGAGATGAATATACCAGATCAATAGGGGATAACTTTATATAACATGAATATATAAGGGTAATTAAATTAATGTATTTTCTAAACCGCTGCCAAGTCCTGTTATGTTACATAATTTATCACTTACGTAAGCAAGAGGTCTACTGTAGTCCTCAGGCCTAGTGTGTGCCTTTGTTATGTCATATTTGGTGCATAATAGACATATCATATCAATGCCATCTCTCTCTCTCTCTCTCTATATATATATATATATATATATATATATATATATATATATATATATATATTATTCTGTATATATATATATTTATTTATTTATTGATATTTATTGATTGAGATATGCAGTATATGCTGTATAATTATAATAGTTCTTTTGATTCATTCCGGTACTACAAAATGTATGAAATCAAATCTCTCTCTCTCTCTCTCTCTCTCTCTCTCTCTCTCTCTCTCTCTCTCTCTCTCTCTCTCCTTACGTCACCGTGTTAGGCCTCTCTGGTGGTCTATTATAAACGTTCTCAGGGTCACCACTCTCCTCTTAGTTTCCTGGGAAGCCCTGTTTACTTCTTTTAACCCCTTCTGTACCAGCGACGTCTGTTTAATTGTATTATATCTATATTTAGACGATTTTGTTCAGTTTAAGAAGGATCTGTGGTAGTAGAAAGGGTTAAGTGAGATAGTTCGAAGTCTGTTAATTGCTGGAGGCCCTTGTTAAACTGAATATAATCGTCTAACAGTAGCCAGAATAAAGTTACAAGGACGGCACTGGTACTGTAGGGGTTAAGGGCAGATGGTTCGTTTTTCTCGCCCCTCTTCTCCCTCATGTTTAGCTCCATTAGTTTTCAGATTTTAAGACGTTTGGTACATTAGTTTGGCGATTTTAAGACCTTTCGCCCTTTTTTGTGTAAATATTAAGACTTTTCGTGTCATTTAAGTGTCGATTTTTTTCTGGCGAACGATAGCGAGCCTGAAATTTAGGAGGAATTAGCCTCCGGCCGGGACATTTTGTCTACCGAAAAATGTACAAATATATCTTGAAGGGGGATCCTGGGGTTGTTATTTTAAGTTTGATGGATGTCTAGGGAGGAAACTAAAAACATAATAAATACATGAAAAAAGGACCACATTTAAGAGGTCTATGGTTTAGTTGTAAATTAATATATTAAATTATTATTTATTTTTAGTTTTCTCCCAAGACCTCCATCAAGCTTAAAAAGATACCCTCACGACCCCTCTTCGGGATAAATTTGTGCATTTTTCGGTAGAAAAATGCCCCGGCCGAAGTCCGCTTCCTCCTAAATTGCAGGTTCGGTTATGGCACGAAAAAACTTAATATTGACAAAGAAATAAGGTGAGAGGTCTTAAAATCGCCAAACTAATGTGGCGAACGTCTTAAAATGTCAACACTAATGGGGCTACACATGAGGGAGAAGGGAGTCCAAAAAAAAACTAATACCTCCCTTTAAAAGAGATATACTCTAAGGAAAATAAAAGTCTGACGACCCTGAAAACGTTTATTAACCAGAGGCCTAACGCAGTGATGCAGGGAGAGAGAGAGAGAGAGAAAGAGAGAGAGAGAGGGTGGGGGGGGGGGGGCTAACTCAGTGACGTAAGTAGAGTGAGAGAGTGTAGCCCCATTTGTTTTGAGATAATGTTTGCTCCAACAGCTTGGCTCATTTAAGACCTTTCGCCCCATTTTATTGTCAATATTAAGCGGTGGCCGAGCGCACTTAGTACACTGTATGGGGAGCGCTAGCTCTGGTGTCGGGGGTTCGATCCCACGCGCCGGCAGGGGAAGTTCTCTCAAAAACTTTCCCTGGCCGTGAAGGCAAGGTCTGGACCCACAAAGTCTCCTGCCCACGTCCTACTCCCTCGGGGGTATGTAGGCGCTCTCGTTAGCAGCCAGGATCAGTCTGTTGATCCCTTAGGATAAGATCTAGGTTAAGTCTGTGTATTTTCAGTCCCATTGGCTACCGGCTTGAAATAAACCGATTATTATTAGTAGTAGTATTGCACACATACACACACGCATACAAACACTCACACACATACACACACACACACACACATACACACACACACACACACACACATTCTTATCACACTGTATCACACCACACTCACATACACACAAGTACACGCGCTAACACATATGCATATTAACACACACACAAATCCGTTCTTCGATTTGCCAAGCACTCTTTCATCAATAATAAATGCACTGAACTATCCAACTCTTCCCAAGCTTTCTGGCATCTAGTCAAAAACCTCTCCAACAACTTTTCTTCCTCGTCTTTCCCTCCACTTTTCCACTCTGATGGCACAACCATCACTTCTTCCTCTGACAAAGCTGAACTTTTTGCTCAAACTTTTGCCAGAAACTCTACCTTGGATGATTCTGGTGCTATTCCTCCCTCTCCACTCTTCTACTTATGCCTAATATCCTAATCTCTTCTAAAGATGTACTTTCTACCCTCTCTGAGCTTAACCCTTTCACGCACATATGATGCAGAGGTTGCCAGATTAGCAATAAGAAATAGAGTTCTCTCACTCTTATAATTACCTCTCCAAGATTAGTTTTCTGCCCACAGCTAACTCAAACACAACTGCAGAGGTTGAAGTAACTAAACTAAAGATTTATAAATACCCCTGATGGTAACAAAGGCTTTAAAGTATCCCTAATAGGCTCAAAATTGCGTCATATGTCGGAGAGGGTTAATACTAAGAAGGTGTACGGTCCGGATGGTGTTCCTCCTGTTGTACTTAAAAACTGTGCTTCCGTGCTGACCCCCTCCCTAGGCAAACTCTTTCGTCTCTGTCTCTCCTCTAACATCTTTCCTTCTTGCTGGAAGTTTGCTCTCATTCAACCTGTCCCAAAGAAGGGTGACCGCTCTCAACCCTCCAACTATCGTCCAATTGCTCTCATCTCTTGTATCTCTAAAGTTTTTGAAACTATTCTTGCTTCCAAATTTCTTAAGCATTTCTCTTCTCATAATCTGCTCTCAGATCGCCAGTATGGCTTCCTTAAGGATCGCTCTACTGGTGATCTTCTTTCATATATTACTAACTCTTGGTCATTCAGGGACTTCGGTGAGACTTTTTCTGTTGCACTAGACATATCGAAGGCCTTCGATAGGGTCTGGCACAAATCTTTAATTTCCAAACTGCCCTCCTTCGGTTTCTGTCCCTCCATCTGTGCCTTTGTCTCTAATTTCCTTTCCGGCCGTTCCATAGCTGCGGTTGTGGACGGCCATCGCTCACTTCCTCATCCTATCAACTCCGGAACAGTGTTCCTCAGGGTTCTGTCCTATCTCCTATTCTCTTTCTAATTTTCATAAATTATCTTTTCAACTGTACATCTAGTCCCATCCATTCATATGCAGACGACTCTACTTTACACCACTCAATTAGTTTTCCAGAACGCCCCAGCCAGCAGTCCCTCAAAAGTATACGTAATGAAGCCATAAAATGCTTATCTTCTGATCTAGCTACTATTTCCAATTGGGGTAGAGAAAACCTTGTTACATTTAATGCTTCCAAAACTCAATTTATCCATCTTACTACCCGTCAGGAACCTCCAGAGGACTATCCCTTATTCTTCAACAATACAAAAATCAACCCTTCATCTTCCCTCAATGTTCTCGGTGTCTCTTTTTCTTCTGCTCTCACTGGGAAAGACCATATTACCAGTCTCGCTAAGGCAGCCTCCCAGAAGCTGGGTGTGCTCAACCGCCTCAAGGGATTCTTTACCCCTGCGCAGCTACTTGCTCTGTACAGGGGCACAGTGCGTCCTTGTATTGAGTATTGTTCACATGTGTGGGGAGGATCCTCTCACACCGCACTCCTAGATAAAGTAGAAAGGAAAGCCTTTCGTATCATTAACTCCTGTCCACTCACCAACTCTCTGCAATCTCTCTCTCTTTGCCGCAATGTTGCATCTCTCTCACTATTCTATCGCTACTACAATAATCAGTGTTCCTCGGAGCTTTCCCAGTGTATACCACCTCCTCTACGTAGGGTACGTAGTACCCGCCTTGCAACACAATCCCACCCCTACTCTGTGCAACTCTCCAACCCAAGAGTGAAACGCTATTCTCAGACTTTCTTCTATTCAACTGCTGAGCTCCGGAACTCTCTTCCAGAATCAGTCTTTCCCTCTTCCTATGACTTAAATTGCTTCAAACTCCGTGTGTCCAGGCATTTTAGCTCGAACGTCCCTTGATTTCGGCCCTGTCACTCTTTGAAACCTTGGGGAGGCACTCGCTGCAGGCAGCTATGCCTTTTGTCTCCCTCATTCACATAGAACACAAAAAAAACACACACGCATTCATATCAACAAACACACTTGTTCACACACCCATACACACATTCATATTAACAAACACACTTTTCAAACACACACGCACACACACATTCATATTAACAAACACACTTTTACACACACACACACACACACACATTCATATTAACAAACACACTTTTTCACACAGACACACAGTCATATTAACAAACACACTTTTTCACACACACACTCACACCCATTCATATTAACAAACACACTCAACTTTCTCTTCATAATTGCTGAGGGGTACAGGGCCCTGGGTGGGTCTTTGGTTTCCCGGGCGTTTCCGCACCCTCCTCAGCTCCCCGCCATGGAGTGGTTTCGGTCACCCAGGCTTTTTTGTGGTCGGCAGGGAGGGTTCTGTGGGGGCGCTCGGTTATGGCCATGGCCTTGCTCAGGACCTAGGGCTGTTCGGCCAGGCAGCTTGGGGAACAACAACAACAACAACAAACACACTTTTTTCACACACACACTCACGCACATTCGTATTAACAAACACACTTTTGCATACACCACACACACATTCATATCAACAAACCCACTGTCAATAAATCCTGCGCGCTGACCACTTCTCCACCACCCTAACTGCGCAGGTAGCTGGATGCAGGTGTCTCAAAGGGTTGTTTATTTATCACCACCTCAACCAGTTTCCCAGCCCAAACAAGTGCAGCCCCAGAGATGACCAGGGTAACGTGGGAATAGTAGGGATAGAACACCCTTTAGTATATGGGGCTTGGACAACTGCTGACATCTTGGGTGTTAGGATTCAGTTCAGTTCAGCTTCTCTAGGCTGTTCGCTAGCATTGTTTGTGTTGGAGAAGGATAATGGTTGGAGTGAGAGATACCGTTATTACCTATCATATAGTATAGCTCTCCTACAACACTTTACTATATATATATATATATATATATATATATATATATATATATATATATATATATATATATACCGGTATATACAGTATATTTATACAGTACATATACAATATTATCATTATATCAGATTGCAAGAAACATTATACGTTATAGTTAATGTTTACATCAGTTTTAAGTTACATTTCAGATTTCCAGAAACATTATATTAAGTGTTGTACTGTTTCCAGCTTAGCAGAAACTGTTTAATACGCTGCATTTCAGATCGCCAGAATAATTATTTTGAGCTACCGGTATTATAATGGGGAAAGAGTTGTTGTTGTTGTTGTTCCCCAAGCTGCCTGGCCGAACAGCCCCAAGGCCCCGAGCAGGCCAAGGCCACAACCGTGCGCCCCCACAGAACCCTCACTGCCGACCACAATAAAGCCTGGGTGACCGAAGCCACTCCATGGCGGGGAGCTGAGGAGGGTGCGGAAACGCCCAGGAAACCAAAGCCCCACCCAGGGCCCTGTGCCCCTCAGCAATTATGAAGAGAAAGCTGAGGGGCAAAGGATTTTTTTTTAACGCTTTGGCTTCCAATCTAGGTAGACTGGGAGGTCAATCCACGGAAGAGACGCCGTCACTTGAGATCTAGAAAATATAAAAGTAAAAGGAACAGTCAGAGTAAGCTATGGGTATGGCAGAGATCGCTCAGTTCTCACTCTGATAGACCAGCCCATCACCAGATGGGGAAAGAGTAGATGCATTTATTTATTTAATATTTTTTTAAAGTTTCCTCCCTTGACCTCCATCAAGCTTAAAACAAAACATCCCCAAGTTCCCCTTCTAGATAACTTTGTACATTTTTCGGTAGAAAAGTGTTCCGGCCGAAGGTCGATTCTCCCTAAATTACAGGCTCTCTATCGCTCGCCACGAAAAAATCAATACCTAAATGGCATGAAAGGTCTGAATATCGACAAAGAAATGGGGTGAAAGGTCTTAAAATCACCAAACTAATGGGCCTGACGTCTTAAAATCTGAAAAATAATGGGGCTAAAGATGAAGGAGAAGGGGGGCCAGAAATGCCAACCATCTCCGCTTAAAAGGTTTTCAAAAACGGCCTAATAACTCCTTCGGTACAATGGAGACGTGTTTTGTTTATATTCTGGCTAACGCTACGCTTTAATAATTGGGCGTGCATAATAGAACACGGCTGCAACAAAATGGTACACTCAGATACCATAGTCTCTAGCCCACCCCACTCTTGCAAAAGGTGAGGCCAGGACCCTTTCTGGATGGCGGCCCACAGTGATGGTGAGGGGTGGGGTTGGAGAGAGAGGGCAACACACAAACGAGCACAGTGTGAAGCATTTGAAGACTTCGAATCCTGTCCCAAATGCTTCACGCTGTGTTCGTGTGTGCGTTTCTCTTTCTCCCAAACCCCAGCCGTAACTATCACTGTGGGCCACCGTCCAGAAAGGGTCCTGACCTCACCTCGTGCCAGAGTGGGGTGGGTTATAGACTATGGTATCCGAGTGTACCGTACACATCTTAACCCATTGAGGAGCATGACGCGTTTTGACAGTTTATTGTGTCATTCATTAGACGATATTATACTGCTTAGGAAGGATCTGTGGGAATTAATAGGGTAAAGTCTGTCTCAATTAACCCTCTGACTTCCATATATCCTTCCTAATCTTAATATAATCGTCTAATAATAGCCAGAATAAACTTTCAAAACGCGTCATAAACCACAAAGGGTTAAGTGTAGAATGTGAACACATTTTAGAAATCGTTGACCAATTGGCTATGCATTACCGAAATATTCATATTATGCTTCATGGTGTCTTTAAGAAGCCAGAAAAACATCAAATTGTTACGCAAAATCACTTATTACACACTATGTATACCAGTTTTGTTAAGGGGAGGTTTCTAGTGTGTTGCTTAGACCTCCATCAAGCTTAAAATTACATCCCCTAGACCCCCTTACAAGATAAATATGTACATTTTCGGTAGAAAAATGTCCCGGCCGAAGGCTGATTCCTCTTAAGTTACAGGCTCGCTATCGCTCGCCAGGGAAAAATCGACACCTAAATGGCACGAAAGGTCTTAAAATTGACAGAAATGGGGCGAAAATTAATAAAATCGCCAAACTAATGGAGCAAACGTCTTAAAATTTCAAAAGCAATGGGGCTAATCATGAGGGAGAAAGAAGTTCGAAAAAAAATCCCTCAAGTGGAAACCTCCCCTTAAGATTATGTATTTATTTATTTTAGTATTTTTTATTTTTATTTTTTGGTTACTCCCTAGATCTCTATCAAACTTTAAAAACACCCTCGAGACCCCCCTTCGAGATAAATTTGTAAACACATTAGGTAGACAAATAGCCCGACTAAAGGCCGGTTCTTCCTAAATTACAGGCTCGCTATCGCTCGCCACGAAAAAATCAACACTTAATGGCGCGAAAGGTCTTAATATTTCAAAGTAATGGGACAAAAGGTCTTAAAATCGTCAAAATAATGGGTCGAACGTCTTAAAATAGCAAAACTAATGAGGCTAAAATCGTGAACCCTACCCTCTATAACTGAAAAGGGGCTAGAGCAAATGGGAAGTAAATTTGCACACTTATAATAGAGGTTAACGTTCAAGAGTTATAGCCTCCCTATTTGGAACAGGGTATGCAATATTAAGGGGAGATTTCCACTTGAGTGACTTTTTTCTTGACCCTTTTCTCCCTCATGTCTAGCCCCATTGCTTTTGATATTTTAAGACGTTTGCCCCGTTAGTTTGGTGATTTTAAGAATTTCCGCCCCATTCTGTCAATTTTAAGACCTTTCGTGCTATTTAGGTGTCGATTTTATCCTGGCGAGTGAAAGCGAGCCTGTAATTTAAGAGTAACCGGCCTTCGGCCGGGACATTTTTCTATCGAAAAATGTACAAATTTATCTTGAAAGGGGGTCAAGGGGGTGAAATTTTAAGATTGCTGGAGGAGTAGGAAACAAACTAGAAACCTCCCCTTAATCTACACTACAGTGATCTTATTATTGTGGAGATGTTATTGCGATGTGCTAACCTTGGTTATTGAGTTCCCGTATCACTTTAGACGAGGTTTTTGTTTTTCTGGATCCTTTCTCCCTCATCTGTCGCCCCATTAGTTTTGAGATTTTAAGATGTTTGCTCCATTTGTTTGGCGATCTTAAGATTTTTCGACCCATTTCTTTGCCAATATTAAGTACTTTCGTACCATTTAGGTATCGAATTTTGTGTGGCGAGCGAAAGTGAACCGACTGTATAATTGAGGAGGAATCGGCCTTCGACCAGGACATTTTTTTACCGAAAAATTTACATATTTATCCCAAAAGAAGGGTATTTTTCATATTTCGTAATATATTTATTTATTTATATATAGGCCTATGTATATACTATATATATATATATATATATATATATATATATATATATATATATATATACAGTATATATTTATTTATATATATGTATATACTATATATATATATATATATATATATATATATATATATATATATATATATATATATATACAGTATACAGGTATATATATATATATATATATATATATATATAATTATACAGTATATATTTATTTTTATTTTATTTTCATTTTTTTGAAGCGTGATAGGTCTATCGAGCATGACGTGTTTTGACAGTTTATTCTGGCTATCACTAGACGATTTTATTCAGCTTATGGTGAACTTGTGGGAGCTAAGGAGTTAATTGAGATTGTATTAACCCCTTTCATTCCTAGATATCCTTCCTAAATTACATGAAATCATATAATGAATAGTGTACAAATGCGTCTTAGAACCTCAAGGGGTTACTCGTCTTAGAACCTCAAGGGGTTACTCGTCTTAGAACCTCAAGGGGTTACTCGTCTTAGAACCTCAAGGGGTTACTCGTCTTAGAACCTCAAGGGGTTACTCATCTTAGAACCTCAAGGGGTTACTCGTCTTAGAACCTCAAGGGGTTACTCGTCTTAGAACCTCAAGGGGTGTTACTCGTCTTAGAACCTCAAGGGGTTACTCGTCTTAGAACCTCAAGGGGTTACTCGTCTTAGAACCTCAAGGGGTTACTCGTCTTAGAACCTCAAGGGTTACTCGTCTTAGAACCTCAAGGGGTTACTCGTCTTAGAACCTCAAGGGGTTACTCGTCTTAGAACCTCAAGGGGTTACTCGTCTTAGAACCTCAAGGGGTTACTCGTCTTAGAACCTCAAGGGGTTACTCGTCTTAGAACCTCAAGGGGTTTACTCGTCTTAGAACCTCAAGGGGTTACTCGTCTTAGAACCTCAAGGGTTACTCGTCTTAGAACCTCAAGGGGTTACTCGTCTTAGAACCTCAAGGGGTTACTCGTCTTAGAACCTCAAGGGGTTACTCGTCTTAGAACCTCAAGGGGTTACTCGTCTTAGAACCTCAAGGGGTTACTCGTCTTAGAACCTCAAGGGGTTACTCGTCTTAGAACCTCAAGGGGTTACTCGTCTTAGAACCTCAAGGGGTTACTCGTCTTAGAACCTCAAGGGGTTACTCGTCTTAGAACCTCAAGGGGTTACTCGTCTTAGAACCTCAAGGGGTTTACTCGTCTTAGAACCTCAAGGGGTTACTCGTCTTAGAACCTCAAGGGGTTACTCGTCTTAGAACCTCAAGGGGTTACTCGTCTTAGAACCTCAAGGGGTTACTCGTCTTAGAACCTCAAGGGGTTACTCGTCTTAGAACCTCAAGGGGTTACTCGTCTTAGAACCTCAAGGGGTTACTAGCCATATATTGAAGATCATGCTCAAAGTTTAACGCCTTTGGATGGAACCGATTCCTATATAGCCTATAGCCTATAGACTATTTTGCAGGCATCAAATTTACACTGCATGGCATTTAGGTGTCGATTTTTTCCTGGCGAGCGATAGCGAGCGTGTCATTTAGGAGGAACACACCCCAGAGGCATCGGATGTGGAGAGACTGCCCATCCGTATCGTCCTGCTCGGGGATCGAACTCGATTTTAGTAGGTTGTGAGCCGAACGTGCTGCAGCTACACAGTGGTCTCAAAATGGCGCCTACGTGGAAGGTTGTCCCCCGACGTAGGTTATGTGAAGGATGATAAAAACTGTGGGATACTTCAGGGGGGGGGGGGGGGGGGGGGGGAGGGGGGGGAAGAGGGGGGAAGAAAAGAGGGGGGGGGGGTGAGAGGAAGGCGGGATCATCCATCAGTAGTGTTTACCAGTGTGTGTGTGTGTGTCTTATGTGTACGTGTGTGTTTATAGCCTATGTGTGTGTGTGTGTAGCCTTATCTGTGTTGTGTGTGTGTAGCCTTTATGTGCGTGCTTATGTGTGTGTGTGTGATTAGTCTCTATGGGTGTTGGTGTGTGTGTGTGTGTGTAACCTATGTGTGTGTGTGTGCGTGTGTAGCCTTTGTGTGTGTATATGAGTGTAGCCCTATGCGTGTGTGTGTGTAAGTGTGAGTGTGTGTGTATATGAGTGGGTGGGTGTTGTAGGTGTGCATGTGTGTGATGGCACCACCGTCACTTCTTCCTCTAACAAAGCTGAACTCTTTACTAAAACTTTTACTAAAAACCTAACCTTGGATGATTCTGGTGCTGTTCCTCTTTCTACACCGCCCTCTGACATACTTATACCTAATATTATAATTTATGTAAAAGATGTGCTTTCTGCCCTCTCTGGACTTAATACTAAGAAGGTGTACAGGCCAGATGGAGTTCCACCTGTTGTACTTAGAAACTGTGCTTCTATGCTGACTCCTTGTCTAGGTAAACTCTTCAGCCTCTGTCTTTCATCTAACACATTTCCTTCTTGCTGGATGTTTGCTCTCATTCAACCTATCCTAAAGAAGGGTGACCGCTCTCGACCTTCCAGCTATCTACAATTGCCCTCACATCTTGTATCTCTAAAGTGTTCTAATCTATTTTCTGAATTCAAAATTTCTCAAGCATCTAACTTCCCATAACCTTCTTTCAGATCGCCAGTATGGCTTCCTTAAAGGCCACTCTACTGGTACTCTACTTGCCTAACTCTTGAGCATCCTTCCTTTGGGACTTCGGTAAGACTACTTATAGTGTGATAGACATATCAATAACTTTTGACAGAGTCTGGCACAAATCACTTATTTCCAAACTACCTTCCATTGGCTTCTGTCCTTCTATCTGTGCCTTTATCTCAAATTTCCTTTCCGGCTGTTCCATAACTGCGGTTGTGGATGGCCATCGTTCACTTCCTCACCCTATCAACTCCGGTATTCCTCAGGGTTCTGTCATATCCCCAGTCCAATTTCTAATTTTCATTAATAATCTACTCCCTGTACCTCTAGTCCTGTCCACTAATAGGCTGATGACTCAACCTTACACTATTCAACTAGTTTTTCACAACCTCCTTCCTCGAAGTCACTCCACGAGGCCATGGCGCACCTATCCTGTGATCCTTCAATCATTTCTGATTGGGGAAGAGAGAATCTTGTTACTTTCAATGTTTCCAAGACACAATGTCTCCATCTGTCTACCTTTCGATGAAGTTGGGGCCGATTATGCCTTATTCTTTAACAATACATAAATCCACCCTTCATCTTCTCTTAAAATCCTTGGTTTCTCTTATTCCTCTAAACTTTCCTGGAAAGATCATATCACCACTCTTGCTTGAACGGCTTCCCAGAGGTTGAGTGTGCTCAACCATCTCCATGGGTTCTTTACCCCCGCACAGTTTCTTACTGTGTACAGGGGCACAGTGTTTTTTTTTTCTCCTATATTCCAACTAGGCCTACTCTCTCTCGGGCATAGGCTGAGAGCCTGTACATTCGATCATGTATCAAGTATTATTCGCATGTGTGCATGGGGAGGTTCCCCACAAACTGCATTTCTCGAAAGGGTAGAGTCCAAAGCATTCCGTCCTATCAACTCACCACCTCTTATTAATTCCCTACAATCTCTCTCTACACACCGCAATGTTACATCTCTTTCACTCTCCTATAACTATTATAACAATCAGTATTCTTCAGAACTCTCCGTGCATACCCTCTCCCTTATGGTGAGTGGGAGGCACCCGATTTTTTCAACACAATCCCACCCTTATTATATACAACAAGATAATTAACAAATGTGCTCAATCTTTCTTATACTCAACAAGTTAACTCTGGAGCTATCTCCCTCAATCAATATTTCCTTTATCCTATGACTTAGACTGTTTTATACTTTGTGTGTCTAGGCATTTTGACTCCAACGTACCTTGAATTTGGCTCTCTGTCACTCTTTTGACTTTGGAGGAGACACTCAATACATTGAGCCTGCTTTTTGTCTCCTTCATACACATTTTTCACCACCTCTATCATAACTACCACTACCACTACCACCATCACCACTTCCACTACGGCCACCACTACCATCACCACTACCACCACCACCTCACCATCACCACCACCACCACCACCACTACCACTACCATCACTACCACCATCACCACCACCACCATCACCATCACACCTCGAAGTCTTAACAAGATAAATGATATCCTGGTGCTAGACACTTTATCAGTATCAGTGTTTTACGGTAATATTTAACCAATATTATAATAGGAAATGCTATAGATAGATAGAAAGATCAACAGAGAGAGAGAGAGAGAGAGAGAGAGAGAGAGAGAGAGAGACGTTTTGTATCATAGTATGTACTTTAAATATACCAATTCTAATTTCCCTATAATATAATATAATGTTCACCTTAATAATGCAGATCACCTCCTGTACCTTGATACATTAACAGCCAAAGGGTACAATAGTTATACCCTGTCCATTAACACAAGGCATTAACACTATTTCAGGAGGCTTTTTCGTTTTACTCACCCCTATTTTGATTATAAGACGCTTCACCTCATTAGCTTGGTAATTATAAGACACTTCACCCTATTCAAGAGTTGATTTATTGGGTGACCGGTCAACTCAACCAGTAGACCATTTCAACCAGTACCAAATCAACCAATACGGTTAGGTTAGGTTAGGTTAGTACTATATTTTGGCACTGGTTTGGTTGGTCTGGGTTAATTTGGCACTGGTTGAGATGTCCTGGCCGAAGGCCGGCTACTCTTAAAATTACAGGCTCGCTATCACTCGCCATGTAAAAATCGACACATATGGCACGAAAGTTCTTAATATTGACAAAGAAATGGGACGTAAAATCTTAAAATCGCCAAACTAATGGGCCGAACGTCGTAAAAAATAAAAAAACAATGGGGTTACACACGGGGGAGAAGGGGGTCAGAAAATCCAGCTCATCCCCCCTTAAGCTGGCGAGAAATAGGCAAGTTCCCATCTTAATTACTCAGATATTACGTTTATAGAGCCAAATATGTCATGGAAACCTGGCAATAATATGAGGCAGACAAATTATATTATATATTATATTCTATATACTCAGGCCCAATCCCCACTTTTCCTTTTTTATTTTTGTATTTTTTTCGCTCTTTTCCTGTATTTTTTTTTCTTTGAGGGTGGCCGACTCAAGACAGAGCCAGAATAGGGACAACACAACAGAAAACAATGAACACACAAACACAAAATATAAATTCACACACATAGTACTTATAAAATATCCGCCAAGTTAAAAACAAAATCTAGTATAGAGCACCATTTGGGAGGAGTTGAGGGGGATGGGCGTGATTATTTGCTCATTTATGTATCATTTTATTTAGTTTTCTCCCTAGACCTCCATCAAGCTTAAAAAAAACACACACCCGCCCAAGACCCTTCTTCAAGATAATGTGTACATTTGTTTATAGAAAAAATTCCCGGCCGAAGGCCGTTTCCTCTAAAATTTCAGGCTCGCTATCGCTCGCCAGGAATGACACAAACAGTCCTAATATTGACAAAGAAATAGGGCGAAAGGTCTTAAAATCGCCAAACTAATGGACAGAACGTTTTAAAATCTAAAAACTACTGGGGCTCAACATGAGGAAGAAGGGGGACCAAAAAAACGACCCCTGATTAAATAGCAGTATGAATATTCTCATATCCAGTGAGTTCATTGCTTAATAGGTGACGTTCTGAGAGTGAGGGTCTGAGTCTAGGAGATGAGAGAGTGAAGCACTGGAGCGAGGCATCTTAAGAGATGGGTCTGCTTTGAGCCGTGAGTGAGCAACTAAGGCCCATGAAGGCAAGATGGCAGTGGCTGGTTGCAGCTAAAAGTGCTTCACGTGTCTCACTCCCTAGACTGGAACGAGACCTCACAGGCTTCACCGTTCATAACGGTTGAATGTACAGGCTCTCAGCCTATGACCGAGAGGGAGTAGTTGAAAAAAAAAGGAAATAAGTGTCTAAGATTATAGCCCATTTGCTCGGTTACTTTTTGAGTTACAGTAGGTAACGGGGAGGTATATTTTCTGTACCCCTTTGTACCTCATGCTTAGCCCCATTAGTTTCAAGATAATAAGACGTTCGCCCCTTTAATTTAGCTATTTTTAAGATCTTTCAATCCATACTTAACCAATATTTAGACCGTTCGTGCCATTTACGTGTCGATTTCCTTCTGGCGATCGATAACGAGCCTGTAATTTAAAAGGAAAGGGCCTTCTGCCGTTATTTTTCTCTGCCGAAATCTGTAGAGATGTATCTCATAAGAGGTTCTAGGGGGGGGTATGCTTGACAGAGGTCTAGTGAACAAACTAACTCCACCCACACTCAAACATACACACACACACTTAAGGGGGGTGACCTGCTTTTTATGTTTCTCCTTTTCTCTCTTTCTCTGGCTTGTATCCATTCGGCCCCATTCAGCCAACTATTTTAAGACGTTTATCCCCATCTAGGTGTCGATTTCTTCCTGGTGAGCGATAGCGAGCCAGCATTACATGAAGAAATCCGGCTTCGCCGGAGACATTTTTCTACCGAAAAATGTACAAATTTAGCCTTCTGTCAAAAACATTTTTAAAATATGCTGGCTCGCTACCGCTCACCAGTAAACAATTTACACCTGGATGGGGATAAACGTCTTAAAACAGTAGGCTGAATGGGGCCAAATGAATACAAGCCAGAGAAAGATAGAAAAGGACAGAACAAAAACAGGTCACCCCCATTAATGGCAAGTATTTTTGGCCTACGTATACTGTAGTGAATGGACTATAGTTAGCTATAGCGTCCTTCTCCAATTATCCTTGTAGGAATGTTGACGGGGGGAAAAAATTACCATAGTAAATTGACGATTCATGTTTTCGTGCGATGCCTCCTTTTTCAGGGTACGGTGACACGTGTCTTTATTTTGTTTTGACTACCGGTTGTATTCAGCTTAGGATGGACCTCGAGGAATCAACTGAGTAATCCCTATCCTAATAGCTCTAGACTCCAATCCCTATGCTCTAAAAAATTATGGACATGAAAAGGGTAATTAAAGTATCCGCATTAATATATAAAGGTAATATGGGTAACAATAAACCCGTGTAATATACAGATAGAAAGGTAAATCACTATCAATATACCCAGTACAAGGGTTAAAGCTTGAAGGAGGTCTAGCGAGGAAACTGAAAAATCAATTACTAAATAGGCCTACATACATAGAACCAAAAACAAGAACTACTCACTTGAGTCAGAAATAAAGGTTGTAGAAAGGTATATAGACTCACTGGGTATATTGATAGTGATTTACCTTTCTATCTGTATATTACACGGGTTTATTGTTACTCATATTACCTTTATATATTAAAAACCACCCCTAGACCTTATTTCAAGATAAATTTGTACATTTTTCGGTAGAAAAATGTCCCGACCGAAGGCCGGTTCCTTAACAAATTACAGAACATAAGAACATAAGGTTCGCTATCGCTCGCTAGGAAGAAATCGATACCTAAATGGCACGAAATATCTTACTATTGACAAAGAAATGGGTCGAAATTACATAAAATCTTCTAGTAATAACCCGAATGGAAGAAAGCAAGGCGTCATCGTATACCGAGAGGCTCGAACCTGGACCTACTTTATTATTCATGTCCACCACACACCCAACAATACCCTTGCTTACCATACCAGCAAAAAAGGGAGGGATGGGAGAGAAAAAAAACACGAAAAAAACAACGAAGGAAAAACAAACCTGAGTCATGATTGTGTTTTATTCATTCATTGGGTCATGTAGAGCAGCTCAAATCCAATTGTTATATTGGAGTACATCTTTCTCGACTAGGAGTTTCGACCTTAGCCAGCTCACTGGACAAGATTGTTGCGGGGTTTCGTTAAAATAAAACTGGGTGTGTAAGTAAAATACTGTCTCCATATAGAGCAGGTACTTCATGTGACAAACCAGTGAGTAAAATAGAAATAATCAGTCAAGATAGTGCGGATATAGTGATGTGTAATAGTAGTATCGATAACACTACACATGTAACTGATAGTAAAGATGAGAATACTGATAGAGTAGAATTTCCGTCTAGAGCTAGTAGTTCAACAGGAAATAATAAGTTATCTAAACACAATAGAAAATTAGTTGCAAATAAAAGTAATAGGTTGAGGGTATATTATACAAATTGTAGGAGTTTATGTAACAAAATGAACGAACTTAGAGCACTCGTTAGCACAGAAAATATAGACATAATAGCGCTAACTGAAACTTGGATTAATACAGAATCTAGGCATTTTTTAGCAGAATTTGATATTCCAGGATATAGTTTGTTTAAATATGACCGAACAAGTAGGAGGGGCGGGGGAATAGCAGTGTTTGTCAGGAGTACATTAAAAAGCTGTATTAAATCAGGTATTAGACTAAATAATGATAATGAAAGTGTTTGTGTAGAGGTTAACGAAGGTAGTGAGACTATAGTTATTGGAGTTATAATATAGACCGCCTAATATGAATAGAAATGGCGGAACATCGTTATGGGAGGAAATTAAAATAGCATCAAGGTTTAGCAATGTGTGCATTATGGGGGATTTTAATTTTCCGAACAATGATTGGCAGCACCAAATAGGCGACTCCGATTCAGTAGAGTTTATTGAGGTAGTACAAGATAGTTTTTTATTTCAATTCATAGATACGCCGACTAGAGGTATTAATAGTCTTGATTTAGTTTTCAGTAACAATGAACATATGATAAATGATGTAGAGATTGGTGACCACCTAGGAAATAGCGATCATAAATCTATGTATTTTAATATACAATGGACAGGGAATGCTAAAGAGAATACGACACTTATCCCAGATTTCAGAAAAGCCGATTATGGTGGGCTAAGAAGAGACTTAAGGGTGGACCCTATTGTTAAGCAATTAAGTCAGGATATGCCAGAGTTAAACTTGCCACCTACATATAACCAGTGTATTGCTTCACTCCACAATGCTCAAAATAAATATATCCCTAAAAGAAGATTTAGATCGACGCAGAACCAACCAAAATGGATGACTAATAAGCTAATAGATCTTATAGGAAAAAAAAAAGGAATATATAGAAAAATAAAGAAAGGCAAAAATCATCTACATATATACTATCAGACTCTATCAAGACAGGTCAAAAAGGAAATCAGGAAAGCAAAAAGAAATTATGAAATAAGGATAGCCAGTGACTCAAAAAATAACCCTAAAGCTTTTTACCAACTATATAAATCTAAAGTTAGAGATGTAATAGGCCCCCTAAAAACTTCAATAGGAGAAATAACAGAAAATGATTTAGAAATGTGCAGTACATTAAATAGTCAGTTTCTTTCCGTTTTCACTAATGAAAATTTGGCACAGATTCCAGAAGTCAATATGGTATATAGTGATAGTATAGAAAATATGTTAAGTACAGTTAGTATAAGTAGAAATTATGTGCTTAAGGAAATTGACAGACTGAAACCTCAAAGATCGCCTGGTCCTGACGAGGTATATGCTAGAGTATTAAAAGAATGCAGAGATGAGTTAAGTAGTCCATTAGCATTTGTATTTAACAAGTCATTAGAAACAGGTTTAGTTCCAGAAGCTTGGAAGCTTGCAAATGTAGTTCCGATCTTCAAAAAAGGTGATAAATCGATAGCATCCAATTACCGTCCCATTAGTCTCACATCAATCATAGGAAAGTTGCTAGAGTCTATTATTGCTAGGAAAATTAGAAGCCACTTAGAAAAATTTAACTTAATAAATTCTTCTCGGCATGGATTCACTCAGGGACGTTCTTGCCTTACTAATTTGCTTAGCTTTTTCTCAGAGGTATATGAAGCAGTAGATAGTGACAAGTCATATGATCTTATTTATTTAGATTTCAGTAAAGCTTTCGACAGAGTCCCTCATGAGAGATTGATGAGAAAGGTTGAGGCACATGGAATAGGAGGATCGTTTTGGGATGGATTAGGTCATGGCTAATTGGTAGGAAACAGAGAGTCAGCATAAATGGTACCAAGTCAGAGTGGGGAGCAGTCAAAAGTGGTGTCCCCGGGGATCGGTATTAGGTCCCCTGTTGTTTCTTATATACATAAATGACCTAGATTTAGGTATAACTAGTAGGATAAGTTAATTCGCAGACGATACTAAAATGGGGAGATCAATTGATTCGGATAGCGATATAGAGTGCCTCCAAAGGGATCTAGATACCTTACATGAATGGTCAGTAAATTGGCAGATGAAGTTTAACATTGACAAATGCAAGGTATTAAATATAGGGAAGATGCAAATAAATTTTAAATATAAACTAGCTAATTTAGAATTAGAAAATTCAGACTGCGAGAAAGATCTAGAGGTGTTTGTTAGCAATGATTTGAAGCCTACAACACAGTGTATAAGCGTTCGTAATAAGGCAAACAGAATTCTCGGGTTCATCTCTAGGAGTGTGAGTAACAGAGCTGCTGATGTTATCTTAAAACTTTACTTGTCATTAGTGAGACCCCATATGGATTATGCTGTTCAATTTTGGTGTCCTTATTACAGAATGGACATAGATTCATTGGAGAGAGTACAGCGTAGAATGACAAAAATGATCCATAATATTAGAAATCTTCCGTATGAAGAAAGGTTGAAGAAATTAGGTTTACATTCGTTAGAGAGATGCAGAGTTAGAGGGGATATGATAGAGGTGTTCAAGTGGGTTAGTGGGATTAACAAAGGGGACATGACAAATGTACTAAAGCTCAGTGATAGCGAAAGAACTCATACCAATGGTTTCAAATTAGATAAATTTCGTTTCAGAAAAGATATAGGCAAATATTGGTTTGGTAACAGAGTTGTAGATGGGTGGAATGGACTACCAAGTGCTATAGTGGGATCTAAAACGGTAGGGAGCTTTAAGATAAAATTGGATAAGCATATGGACAAGAAGGGTTGGGTATGAAGGGGATCAGCAGGGTTGGGCCAATCAGCACTTTGCAGACCCCCATAATCCTGCGTTAATCTCCAACCGTTTTGGTAAGATGATCCTCAGGGTATTAGAGTGTTGAGCCTATAAGTGGGCATTGTAATTGAATTGGGGTTGTGTGGGACAGGGATCTGCCTTGCTTAGGCCAATCGGCTTTCTGCAGACTCCCATTTTCTTATGTTCTTATGTTCTTATATATTTCTCGTGAATGGAGGACGCTTTTAGTTGTATGGATTCTGTTTGTGTTAATTGAAAATGAATGCCCATACTCCATTTTGTTCTATTCTTCTTGTATATAATGTCAACAGTGTCAACAATGCAATCGTGATAGTTTTAGTGAGGCACTGCACAGAATAATTTATAAGTTAGTTTTCATAGATTAAAGCAACTCTTTATCAAAGTGGCAAGGCAGACAGCCCGCTACCTTTCACTCTGTTACTCCCTTTTTAAATATCTACTTACTTCACTCTAATCTCCAATAACACATTTTCTGCTCTGCAACCCCCCCACCCCCACCCCCCCCCACCCCCATAAGCCAGCTTCTTTCATCTTAACGTCATCAGGACAAATTCCTTCTTGGAACTGAAAAAAACCAAAAACAGGTCTTCAGTACTTAGGCAGCGGTGATTAAACTGTTTTTGTTTTATAGAAATACTAATATTGTATCATAGACAACATGCAAATTAGTTTTGCACATAGCATAATTTACAGTAATAATTATTGACACTACATTGATCATTAAGTTGATAAGTATAGCCTATCACTTTCATTCTGCCAACGTAATTATACACACGTTTTATTTATAACAGAGGTGACAATATCCAGTTAATTAATTCCAACATAGATGATTATATTATTTTGAAGATTACCAATAATATAAGGATCTGTAGCCTACTGATAGCAAACAAGCAGCGACAGATGGGAGAGTCTAATAATATATACTTAAATTATGTAGCCTTAATATATAACTGAAAAATGTGGCTAGTAGGAGTATAAAATACTGAACACTCACAAGTGTGAAAGGCGTCATAATCGTTGCTTAAGTATTATGATGTCTATAATATTATCAACTCTGCGTAAGCAGAGTTTGGTATCGCCCCCCCCCGTATAGTGGGTACCACACGAAAAAAAAATCTGTCTTCGTCGTTGTCGTCGTCGTCGTCGTCGTCGTCCGTCTGTCTCGGAACTCCTCCTAGACCGTTGGACGGATTTTCACCAAATTTCACACGAACATTTGTTGCGTGAATGCAAAAGTCAGTCAAAACAGATTTTTTGAATTTATGCAATAGTTATGATTTTAGGTCCAAAATATGGTTTTGCCCCCCCCCCCCCTCCCCCCCAGCAATGATGGCGTTCTGGGAGCGAAAACATCTCGCTACGTATTTGCTAGGTTAAGTTAGTTTAGTTGGCATTAGAAGTGATGGTAGTAATATTTGGATTTATGGTGACAGTAGTGATAATGGTTATAATTGTAGTGATGATGGTTGTAGTTGTATTGATGATGATGACAGTAGTGATGATGATGACAGTAGTAGATATGATGGTGACAGTAGTAGTAATGATGGTCATAAAAGTAGTGATGATGGTGACAAGTAATGATGATAGTTGTAGTGATAATAATGACTAGTGATGATGGTAGTGATGATGGTGTGAGTTTTAGTGATGATGGTGAGTAGTAGTGAGGATGGTGAAATTTGTAGTGATGATGATGATAGTTGTGGTGATGAAGTTCTTAGTAATGGTGATGATGGCAGTAGTAGTTAATATGGTGACAGTAGAATAAATTATGGTAATATTTGTGACAGTAGTAATGATGATGGTTATAGTAGTAGTGATGATGTTAACAGTAGTAATGATGATTGTAAGATGGTGGTGATGATATTAGTAATGATGGTTGATAGTTGTAGTATCAATGATGATAGTGATTAAGATGCTAGTGACAATGGACAGTGATTATGGTGAGAGTAGTAGTGATAATTGTAATTGTAGTAGTGATGATGACAGTACTCGTGATGATTGTGGCAGTTGTAGTGATGATGGCAGTAGTAGTGATTATGTTGATTGTGATTGATGATGGTATTAGTAGTGAGGATGGTAACCCATCGCAGAGTTGGGTATGCCGTTTTGATTTTGGGCAAAACGGCACGTCTACTTTATTATTATTATCAACTCTGCGTAAGCAGTTTGGTATCCCCCCCCCCCCCCCCCCCCGTATAGTGGGTACCACACGAATAAAATGTCTGTCGTCGTCGTCGTCGTCCGTCTGTCTCGGAACTCCTCCTAGACCGTTGGACGGATTTTCACCAAATTTCACACGAACATTTGTTGCGTGAATGCAAAAGTCAGTCAAAAAATATTTTTTTAATTTATGCAATAGTTATGATTTTAGGTCCAAAATATGGTTTTGCCCCCCCCCCCAGCAATGATGGAGTTCTGGGAGCGAAAACATCTCGCTACGCATTTGCTAGGTTAAGTTAGTTTAGTTGGCATTAGAAGTGATGGTAGTAATATTTGGATTTATGGTGATAATAGTGATAATGGTGATAATTGTAGTGATGATGGTTGTAGTTGTATTGATGATGATGACAGTAGTAGATATGATGGTGACAGTAGTAGTAATGATGGTCATAATAGTAGTGATGATGGTGACAAGTAATGATGATAGTTGTAGTGATAATAATGACAGTAGTGATGATGGTAGTGACGATGGTGTGAGTATTAGTTATGATGGTGAGTAGTAGTGAGGATGGTGAAATTTGTAGTGATGATGACGATAGTTGTGGTGATGAAGTTCATAGTAATGGTGATGATGGCAGTAGTAGTTATTATGGTGACAGTAGAATAAATTATGGTAATATTTGTGACAGTAGTAATGATGATGGTTATAGTAGTAGTGATGATGTTAACAGTAGTAATGATGATTGTAAGATGGTGGTGATGATATTAGTAATGATGGTTGATAGTTGTAGTATCAATGATGATAGTAGTGATTAAGATGCTAGTGACAATGGACAGTTATTATGGTGAGAGTAGTAGTGATAATTGTAATTGTAGTAGTGATGATGATCATAGTAATGGTGATGATGACAGTACTCGTGATGATTGTGGCAGTTGTAGTGATGATGGCAGTTGTAGTGATGATGGCAGTAGTAGTGATTATGTTGATTGTGATTGATGATGGTATTAGTAGTGATGATGGTAACCCATCGCAGAGTTGGGTATGCCGTTTTGATTTTGGGCAAAACGGCACGTCTACTTTATTATTATTATTATTATTATTATTATTATTATTATTATTAATGATAAAGGTATAAACTACATACAAAATATTAAATTTATTGTATATCATAATACGATTATTTTAAAGTATATTAAGAATATCTATATAACAATAAGTATAGGATTAATAAGAATAAATGGGATGAGAATACTAATAAGCTAACGTTCAAGAAAAATAAAAAAAACATCAGGTAACTAGAGAACATTCAGTAAAACGGCTAACTCATACCTATGGTGGAAAGATGGTGCTTGCATTTTTCCTCATAAGCCATACTCCCCTAAGACTTATGCTCGCCCCCAGCCATGTCGCACCCATCAGGCCCTACACACCAATACCACCGTCATATTAACACACACACACACACACCGTGTGTATAAATGCATGTATATAATTATACTATGTAGCCTACTAATATGTGTAATTGTATAGTATGTGTGTGTATTTCAGTATACTATGGTAAACTTAATTACCTGCCTCACCTTTCATACATCTATATATATCTATACCGTTTATATATATATATATATATATATATATATATATATATATATATATATATATATATATATATATATATATATATATATATATATATATATATATATATATATATAATTATAGTCTAGTAACACACACACACACACACACACACACACACACACACCAAATGCAGGATAATACATATGATGGTTCAGAGTTCCTTTGTCGGGATTGGACAAAAAATTCGCGCGAAATTTTGATGTTGATTGCTTGGACGTGCCGATTGCATCAAGTTTAAAAGTTTATATATGGTTCTCATTGTGTTGCAATACAGAAACTTAATGAACTTCTACATAAGTATTGTTTTCTTATTCATCTGTTGACGCTTCAACAAGCGAAACAGTAGATGCAACCAGTTCGTTGCTCCTCAGTCCTTTTTTGTTGCAAGAGGAAGCGGATCCTCTGCATGCAATGCCACTTACTCTCGGGGTTTTCTGTATTCACAGTGCTAATATCGCTTTGCTGTAAATGAAATGGAGTTCACTAAAGATTCAGCTATACAGCAACTGTAAAAGGTAACGTTAATACATTGTTACACGTACTGTTTATGCAATATTCTGAGGTACGATTGTTTACAATCTAGCAGTGATGTTGCAGGAAGCTCAAGCCAGAGCCACAACTCTCGCTCTAACATCGATTTCCTTCCTCTCTCTCTGTAAGCGTCACACATGTATACCAATGTTTGTATTTTACAAACACATGTGTTAAGAATATTCGTATGCTATAATTGATAACAATCAAATTTGTATAAGGGAGTATAGTTTTTGTTGTGAACGTCTAGACCGTAGTCGTAGGCCCATGACGTCACAGGCTGAGTCTTTGTTGTTGTGTAGGGAGGGCGCCTTTGCTCACACGCCCATGGCCGCCCTCCAACCTCCCCCCGCCTCATAACACAGCGGCACAGCGGCCACTACCACAGCACGGAGGCCGCTACCGCCGGTAAGTACAGCAAGAAGTGTGGGGGGCGGCCACTATGGTCACTTCCAAAATACGACCATTCAAGTTGTTGGCGCGGCAGCGGCCTGGGTCCAAAGGGTTGACATCTCCACCCCGTTAACTCAAACAACATCTATTTAATTAATGAATTACGTGATGTTAAGCCGTGCCGATAATCTAAAATAGAATGAATAGTGTCAATGTATTTATTGTATTAGTTTTTAAAGTATGACATTAGTTGATACGCTCGCTGAGTGGTTTGTTTACATGGTGGTGGGGCAGCTCCCAGGGAGGTGGTGCCCAGCCTACAAAAAATATGAACGTGTTGAAAAGAAGGGGTCCATTTGCAGGGGATTTTGCAACGTTTTGCATGGGGAGGGTGAGTAGGCTATGGGTTAGTTGTTAGCTGGTAGTGATGGTGGACAGACAGGACATCATGACTGGACTCACTTTGGCGGGCACACGCGCGTTTTACCGTGAGTCATTTTTGACACTTGACACCCCATACGTCAGGTGTCACATTTAGTACGGTACTATTGTTGTCATTGTTTATATGGCTGACAGGGGAGATGTCATTGTTTATAGTGAAGAATATAAGCCTTGTGACCCATTGGTGTGTGGCCAGCCTTGAAGTGCTTTATATTTGTATGAATAAGGCTAGGCTATTGTTGCACAATTGCAACATTGAAACTTAATTGAAATATAATATTTATGACTCATGTTCATTTTATGGTAATTAGGCTATATTGGTTTATTTTTGTATAGGCTAGGCATTTAGGCCTAGCCTATTGTGTGGCCACCCTTAAAGTGCATCATGCTAGCGGCTAGCCTATTATGAATATTTGTTGCAACATTGAAACTTAGGCCTAGTTGCAATTGAATATTTATTACCCATCACCCCTTATTTGGATAGGCTAATTAAATTGGTTTAGGCTATTTTAAATAGGCCTTGGCTATGACATATACCGGTAGCCTAGGCTATGGTATTTGAGTGAGTTTGGACAAATTCCGATAAATGTTTACCTATGGTCCCGTTAAAATATCCTCAAGTAACCTATTAAAAACTGTTCAGGGGACTGGTTAGAACTTGTAGGAACAGTACTGTAGTATGTTTAATTGAATGTCGGAAATCGGTATTTACTGAGAAATAACAGTCTTAAAATGCGCTATGGGTCACCCAGGGTCCCTGCCTTTCTTTCCCAGGTAATGTTATGTTATATTATATAGGTTATATTAGGGTTAGGTTAGGACCATTAGGTTAATCTAATCTAATATAATATTTGTACATTTTGGGCAGTGGGCGGGGCCACGCGTATGTGGCGGCGTACAGACCCTCCTGTAAAACATAGCGCATTTTAAGATTGTTATTTCTCAGTAAATACTGATTTCCGACCTTCAATTAAACATCCTACAAGTTCTAACCAGTCCCCTGAACAGTTTTTAATAGGTTACTTGAGGATATTTTAACGAGACCATAGGTAAATTTTTACCCAAATTCCTTCATTAGCCTAGGCTACTTTAAATTTTAATTACGGTAGAATTTTGCCTAGGCCTTCATGAAAACAGTGTTTTCATCGATAAGTGAATTAGCCTAGGCTACTGGTATTTTTTAATAAGAGGACAGCAAATTGAAATATTTAGCCTATATTTCCAGTTTTAAAATAAATGATAAGTGTACGGTACTACTGTATCAGTAGTTGTGCAACTTATTACAGTACAGTACTGGTACAGTACAGTACTTCTAAAATTAAAACCAAACTTTAAGAGTTTATGAATACTGTACAGAACAGTACCGGTACACATCTTTTATACATTTATAAGATGCATAGACAATTTTGAAGATTTTGTTCTGGATATATAGGCTTAATCAAGGATATGGGGACATTTTTTCCTGGTAATTTATCAAAATGTCCTAGCCTATGCTTCATATTAATATATGTCATTACCATCGGAAATTCTTTTTATGGGCCCTATATAAAGCACTAGAAAAAATAAACCTCCCTATCAATGCCGGGCAAACTCTAATTAAGCCTGGCAAACTTGATGCTGATTTCAATAAGTCATGGGGGCCTCAAGCCATCCTTTATCCTATGGCAAAATAGATATACAGTGTATAGCCTATATAGGAAATACATATACCGTACCGTATATACAGTATATATATAAATATACCTGTATATAAATATATCGGTATATATATACCTGGTATATATATATACCAGGTATATATAATATTATATACCTGGTATATATATATACCGGGTATATATATATATATATATATATACCGGGTATATATATATACAGTATATATATATATATATATGTACTGTATATATATATATATATATATACCGGATTATATATATATATATATATATATATTTATATACTGTACAGTATTTATATATTTATACCGGTATATATTTGTTTATTTTTTTACTCTGAAAAACCTGTTCATCAGATTGTTTTAAGATCGATGGATAATGGAGAAAAAAAATCGGTCAATATAAAGATGATGTAATTAAATTGCTAAAAAATAGTTTCGATTGTTTTTATCTAGTTTAGAGTTGTGTAAGGGTGTTTTGATGTGTGATAATAGGGGGAAATGCATATTTACCCATTAAACAATAATCTAAAAACACGCCCCTTCACTCGCAAAAATAACTATTTGGCCATAACCGTTTGCCGTGGGATACAAAATTCTCCCCCCTCCCCCCCTGGATTTATTGAAATCGTCATATATTTAAACAGTAGGGGGCAAAAACCAAATTTTCCCCAACGCTTCTTCTTCGCGGCGGATCTAAACAAAGCCACCCGCCTCTTGCGAGGTAGGCGATATATAAGGATATTTTGTTCTTTTCAGGATCAGTAATACATTTTTACGCCCATTTAGACACATATAGGAATGAAATGCATGGTTTAAGAAACCTATAGGCCACGATAAAATCGATGTATGATTTTAATTACCGTACATCATCTTTATATTGTCCAAAAAATCCGATGGTTGTTATGAATTGAAACCACTTTATAGTGATGAAAATTAACTAAAACAAAACAAAAAACAATAACAAAGGTGGCCAGTTTCCTTGATATTTACCATTTTCTATCTTCTGGGCTATTATGGTATATACTCTGGGAAAATTTTTGCTTAATTTTTTATTAAATATTTATTAATTCAAGGTTCATCAGAAATCTAACCCAAATCTTCCTAAACATGAATAGAAGGTTAAGAATATTTAATTTAGAAAAGCTTAGTTTAGGATTTTTAGGGTTATTCTAAAGCTTAGCAAGTGAAGACAATTTGAGATAATAAGCAAGTTCTCTTACAATATTTATACATACTGGTATATAATATCATTATAGCTAAAATAAATACCTGTAGGTCTAAATGTGTCTGGGTATGCTTTAACTTTAGCTTGTATAGGCTATGTTAATTAATCAAATTAACATCCAATTTATTTGTTTTTATCGGACAATATTACAGAGTGCTTTCAGTATATGAGGACATCTTCCTATCATTCTGGCAATGATTTGGTAATATATTTAGGAAGGACTTGTAGGAGTTTGAGAGCTAATTGAGATAGTTTTTCCCCTTTGACTCAATGAGATACTTCCTAAACCTTATACAATTGTCGGTAAGAATTGTGTTAGTAGGCCTACTACCCTTGCTTTGCACCCGTTTTCTGTTGACCATTTTGGGTAAGGCTGTAGTATTCAGGTGTACCGGCCGCCTTGTTTACACTACTCGCGATCATGTTCCCGTCTATTTTAACTGCTGTGGCATAAAATAATAGGTTGAGGGGGGGCTTTGACCCCCTCATCCCCCTCCCATGACTTATTGTCATCATCATATATATTGCCAGCTGGGGGCAAATAACAGAACAAAAATTCAAAATAGACGGGAATGTAACCGCGAGCACACGACCTATGTAAACATACGGATACTAAGTCCTTTCCCCATTTTGTTACGATGCCGGTGATTTTTTTCACATTGCGGGGGTGTCAGGGCAGCAACCCCACCTACGTTACTAGTTTAGGTTAGGTTAATGACAATATATGCGTGGCTCAAATTTGACCAGGGAAGGAAGTGGGTCGCCCTCTTATAGGCTATTGTGATTAATCTCACCTGACAACCTAACTTTCTATTATAGGTGGGGGCTGCTGTCCCCTCACCCCCGCAAATGTGTCAAATTGCCAACAAATAATGTGTGGGAGTGAAAAAATACACCAGGGTTGTTACAAAATTGTCAACAGAAAACGGGTGTGGTGCGAGGGTTGTACTATGCACCTGCTAACACAATTCATGGCAAGAATGTAGTTACCGGGTGTACCGCCCGTCTTGTTTACACTACGCGGATGCTCACCATCATGTTCCCGTCTATTTTGACTGCCTTTGGATACAAAAATACATTACCCTAACCAAACAACCTAACCTAACCTAACCTAGTATTATAGATTTATAAGTATTTATTTTATTATAAGTATTTATAGATGATTTATGTTGTATGTCGGTAGTGGTATACCCGGTAACTACATCCATCCCCAATCGCCCAATAATAGCCAGAATATAGTGAAGAAACGCGTCATTAAAAAATTAAAGGGTAAGAGTAATGTTATGGTCTTTGAAAGGGGTGCAGTCACAGAGTGTGTGGTGAGGTTGAACGGTCAGGTTATGGAGAATGCCAGCTCATTTAAGTATTTGAGCAGTATGTTGAGAAAAGATGGGAGTATGGACTCTGGAGGAAGACGTGCGGGACAAGGTGCAACAGGGGAAGAGGGTTGTAGGAACACTGAAATCAGTAACAAGAAATAGGGTGGTCAGTATGGAAGTAAAGAGGTCCTTGCATGATAGTGTGGTAATCCCGACATTGACGTACGGGAGTGAAGCATGGACGTTGTTATAGAAACACAATCCAAGAGTGAGAGGAGTGGAAATGAGTTACTTGAGAAGTGCGTGCAGAGTTACATGGAGGGATAGACAGACGAATGAGGAAGTACGAGAGCGGTGTGGTATGCATGTTGATGTGCAGGAAAGTGTGAAAAGGAACACCTTGAGATGGTTCGGCCATGTGGAACATATGGGAAATCGAGAATATGAAAGTGAAGTGGAAGGGCAGAGAGGCAGAGGTAGATGGAGAGAGAGGTGGTAGGATAGAGTTAAGAAATACATGCGTGAAAGCGGTGTTGAATGGGAGGAGGGGCGTTGACTGACTGGGAACAGAGGTGATAGGGGCGATTCATTCGTGGCCATCCCTTCGGGGATCATGGCGTCTGGCAATAGGTAGATAAATGGAAATTTGAGATTACAGATTACTGAAATCTGCGTTGAATCCCTTATTACTGGCGACATCTTTTCAATTTTATTGTAGCTATGCAATATTTAGACGGGTTTGTGCAGTTTAAGAAGGATCTATGGTAGTAAAAAGGGTTAAGCAATATTTCTAACCTGCAAATTGCTGGAGACCTTTTGTAAACAGCATAAAATTGTCTAATAGTACTTTTGCCAGAATACAGTTAAAAAGACATAGCCGGTATGGAAGGGGTTAAGAGTTAACCCTTTATGTATAGGCGAGGTCTTTTAGATTTTATTCTAGCTATATTTAGACGATTTTGTGCAGTTTGAGAAGGATATGTGGTAGTAAAAAGGGTTAAGTGAGATCATTCAAAGCTTGTTAATTGCTGGAGGCCCTGTTTAAACTGAATATACTTGCTAAATAGTAGCCAGAATGAAGGTAAAAGGACGTCGCACGTACAGAAGGGATTATGACTGACTGGGATAAGATGTGGATACTGTAACTATGGTCGCATGACGCTTGGGCCGCAGCCCTATTGAGCAGTGTGGCGCTCAGGCCGACCCAACAGCTGGCCGTGGGATACAATGATGGCTTGAGAAGGTCTTTGCCCCCCTCACCCCCCCCATGACTTATTGTCACTCATCAGCAAATTTTGTGGCAGTTTATATAATTGGGATATTTGTTTTCAGTACCAGTACTGTACAGTATATTTTTTTTATCAGTGCTGGTACAGTAAATATCTTTCTTCGTGGCCACCCCCTTAGGGATCAAGGCGTCTGGCAATAGATAGATAGAAGAACAATTTCAGAGTAAGAGGGCTATTTTAGATTGTTAGTAGCATTTTTTTTCGTGGGCGTATTAAAATAGTTTTGTTCTGATCTCTTTGAATATGGGTCATAAGTCTCTTGTACTGTATGCCCTTTTTATTTAACCACTTAGTTATGGTACCGTTTTGGTATATACTTTTATACCCTAGGGAACACTATGGAAATCTTACAGTTCCATTACAGGTTCTCAAACTGTGTCCATTTAATTTTAAGACTACTGTATTGAATTTGAGATGGAAAACAGGAATATTTACATGGAATTTAAAATTTGGATTTTTTAGAAATTTTATCACTTCTAATGTCATAATATTAGGCTAGAAGAACTGAACCATACCATAACTTTAACTTTGTATATTGAATATAGTTATCTACTGTACAGTATGGTATCTATTGCCAGACACCTTGATCCCTGAGAGGGTGTCAATGAATGAATCACCTGATATGCTCCTCCGTTATATCTTTCTGTCGGTGCCCTTCCTACCACCCAAAACCATTTCCACCTCTCATCTCCATCCCTCCACATCACTCTTGGTCTGCCTCTCCGTCTCTGCCCTTCTACCTCATTCTCATACACTCTTTTAGTAATGTTTTCACTCTATATACGCTCCACATGACCGAAGCACCTCAAAGTGTCCCTCTTCACACTCTCCAGCTAATCCATATGCACACCACAATGCTCTTGTACACTCGTGGAGAAAGCAATCTGTACACTGGTGAGCTGTAATTTGTGTGAATGGAACTAATTGGATGAAACATACGTCTGTATTATCATAAGATTTCGACCTATTTCCAGAACGTTTAGAGCGTTATTGTAAAGATTGTTTTTCCCCGAGTGTACTCCCTCATTCGTCTGAGTATCTTTCATTAATATACAACTCTTAAGTTAGAGATTGCCAAAGAAAGTTGGAGGAAAAGCGCTCATATAACACCTGTTTTGGACCATGTTTATTTGATTACTCCATTATTCATAGTGTGAAGAATATCATGCACACAGACACATTTAACCCTTTCTATCAGATGACTCCAATTTATGCTACATTCTATCTATTCAGCTTATATGAACGTCCTGTCAGAGTTAATGGGTTGTTGTTGTTGTTTTTCCCCAAGCTGCCTGGCCGAACAGCCCCAAGGCCCCGAGCAAGGCCAAGGCCATAACCGAGCGCCCCCACAGAACCCTCCCTGCCGACCACAATAAAGCCTGGGTGACCGAAGCCACTCCATGGCGGGGAGCTGAGGAGGGTGCGGAAACGCCCGGGAAACCAAAGCCCCACCCAGGGCCCTGTGCCCCTCAGCAATTATGAAGAGAAAGTTGAGGGGCAAAGGAAAGATGTGACGCTTTGGCTTCCAATCTTGGTAGATTAGGAGGTCAATCCACGCAAGAGACGCCGTCACTTGAGATCTAAAATATATATAAGTAAAAGGAACAGTCAGAGTAAGCTATGGGTATGGCAGAGATCGCTCAGTTCTCACTCTGATAGACCAGCCCATCACCACATGACTAGAACCCAATCCTCTCAGCATCAGCTAGGAAAGGCCCTAGAAAGCCGCCTTTGGCGGGGGGATAGCTCCCCTATTTCAACCCTTTTCGGGGTTGGGCACCCGCCCAGAGTTAATGGGTTACCGGTACTGGTAGTCTTGAATTCCTGAAGGTCCTTCCTGACCTGAATAAAATAATCTGGCATTAATCATTAAAGTACCGGTACTGTATATAAATTGTCATATACAGTATATGTGTTAAATACTGTTACCTCGTATGTCCCTTGATTTTGGCCCTGTCACTCTTTCAACTCTGGAGAAGGCACTTGCCACAAGCAGTTCTGCCTTTTGTCTCCTTCACTCACATGGAAAAAAAAAAAAAAAACGTGAAGATGAAGAATATATAAATATTTTAGTGTACGTTTCAGTAGGTTATTTATTTGTATTGCCGGACTGTGAACGTAAGGGGAGCTGCGCGTAGGGGTAGACCTAGAAAGACGTGGGATCAGGTACTCCGGTCCGATCTCAAAATGAACTTGACAACAGAGGCAGCCCTTGACAGGGTTACCTGGAAAGCCGCTATTTAGGATGTGAGACTGTAACCACACTCTGTGGACGAAGCGGTCTTTAAATTTGTATGTATGCATTGGAGCAGTGGAAATGAATTACTTAAGGAGTGCGTGCGGAGTTACATGGAGGGATAGACAGACTAATGAGGAAGTAAGAAGGAGGTGTGGTGTGTGCTGGAAAGTGTGAAAAGGAACAACTTGAGATGGTTCGGCCATATGGAACGTATGGAAAGCGAGAGAATGACTAAGAGGGTGTACGAGAGTGAGGTGGAGGGACAGAGAGGGAGAGGTAGACCGAATGAGAGGTGGAAGGATGGAGTGAGGAAGTACATGAACGAAGGCGGTGCTGGTTGGGGGGAGGGGCGTCGACTGACTGGGGCGGTTCGTTCGTGGCCACCCCTTCGGGGATCACGGCGTCAGGCAATAGATAGATAGATAGATTGGTTCAGTGTGGGGTAAGTGAATTTTGTAGTCAGGCCATTGTTACTTACGTTATATTTATCTTGATAATAATTTGTATAGTGAGGGAATGTATAAATGGACTACTAGACGAGTGGTCTAGTGATGATTCTTTATAATTCAGAACTAAAATAGACAGCGCTAGTCACTATTGGTGGCGGTTTAAATTTGGATCGGATCGAGCATCCCCTTCGAAAAAAAAAAAAATCTTCTCTCGTACCATCCGTCTAACCTCCCCTTACATAATTAGGCCTATATGTTCTCATTTACAATTAATATAAAGATTAACAAATTGAGTTAATATTTTTCCTTAATTAATGAACATAATGTAGTAAATGTAATTGAGATTGAAAGTGAGGAGTTCCTGTAACTAAGATTACCCGGTAACTTACTCAACCCACATTAACCCATTCATTATATGAACTCATTGCTAAGTTTGATAAAATTGTCTTGTATTAGCTATAGTACAGTAATAGCCTAGAATAATTCTTAAGTTAAGCTTTAGAAGTTGCTTGAGATACTTTTCTCCCTCATTTGCTATGAGTGGTCATTCCTAAGCTACAATATTGTCTTAATGTCAGCTAGATGAAAATTAAAGAGATCATCAAACTGAAGGGTTAAAGACTGATTTTTATTTAAACCTTTGTAACCCCTAGGTTGTCTGTAGCTACAGCCATCTTTATATTTTTTATTCTCAAGTTTATCAGTTTTATAATAAAAGTTATAGTATGGTACCAGTACAGTACTATTTTCAGCCTTAGAAGCCTGATGAGAAAGTAGGGTCAATATTCTCATTCAACACACATCTCGACCGAACGGGAATACCATCATATGGATGTATTCTTGATCACATACTAGATACAATAGATAGCTGTACAACCAACCAATCAGAATGATACCCTTTTTTATTTTATCTTTATCTCATAGGCCTTGTAAATATGATGGATTGTAAAATTCACTATCAGGAAGAGTGTAGTGTAGTGCCTGAGAATACGGCCGTAAGTACGGTAGTGATTAAAGGCTACATATACTGTTAGCTTGGTAGGGATAGAGTCTTTCTTTTACTTCTTTGCTGTGACGACTCTAAATCTATTTATTAAACTAAGCTATGTACAGCCACTTATAAGAATGTATCTATTTATTAAACTAAGCTATGTACAGCCACTTATAAGAATGTATCTATTTATTAAACTAAGCTATGTACAGCCACTTATAAGAATGTATCTATTTATTAAACTAAGCTATGTACAGCCACTTATAAGAATGTATCTATTTATTAAACTAAGCTATGTACAGCCACTTATAAGAATGTATCTATTTATTAAACTAAGCTATGTACAGCCACTTATAAGAATGTTTGGATTTTTTTTAATTGATGCAACTGTACAACTAATGTGATTAATTTATGAATGCAATGGATTTGTATTTAATAAAAATAAAATACAGTACAGGGTATATATATATACTGTACAGTAGATTTCTTATTAATATATAACAAATTGCTTTCATAAATCAACTTTCTGGTACTGTATATACATATACTTGAATACTAAAATGAATAATGTTTACAAATGCTTAAGAGTGAGAATACCGTATTGGTATTGAGCTCTTCTCTGTATAAAATTAGTGTAATGATACAGCGTGTCAGATTATTAATAAATATTATGGTGGTGCTTTTGTGGTGGCTGTCTAGAAAGTATATATGGTACCGGTACCAATATCAGTGTTTCTCAATAAATATGCGGGTAATTCAAGATTTTTTCATCATCATCTTAATTTTGTAAAGCACTTTGGGACATTGTTGCATATGTGTAAGCCTTCTTTACATAATGACAACCTTCTAAAAAGTTGAGGGTATGGTACAGTAGCTTCTATATTCACAACCTTCCAAAAAGTTGAGGGTACAGTACCTTCTATATTCACAACCTTTACTCTGAAGTCTTTTATGCTCTTGTGCAAGACATGATAATAGATTATGAGAACCCCTTTAAACGGAGAGCTGTGAAATTAAGTTATTTTAGAATGGCAGCTGGTATGAACACTGAACAGGCTAGATGAACTAAGTAACATAGAAGTGAGTCTTTTGGAATGGCAGAGCAAGCTGTAGGTATTGAATATGGAGTGGTTGAGTGCATAAGGAGAAATACTTTGCAGTGGTTCGGCCATGTGCAAAGATTGGATGAGAGCAGATTGCCAAGAAAGATACATGGGAGGCAAGTAAGAATGTTAGTTGTTTGTGGAAAAATCATTCACGAGCAAAGGGAGTGGGTCTGAATAAAGTTGCCTGGAGTGTTTCTGCCATGGCCATTAATTATAGCTGGGGTCTCAGATTGATGTACCGTAACCTTAACGATGATTAGCTTGGAAAGCCCTCTCACATTCAGTTCAGTAAGCATTTGTTCATTAACTTAAAGTTTTTGTGTCTATTATTTTACTGTATAGCTACTGGGATCATGAATATGTTGACAGATATTTTATCAATTTTCCCCATCCCCTGGGGGTAGTTATGCCTTCACATTTAGTGGAGGAAAAGGAATGTGCCTCACGTATCCTATTGCGTGTCGTACAAGGCGACTAAATGGAGGGGTGGCGTAAGTACAGTATGGACCAAAGGTCATCCGTGTTATGGCAGTCTTGTTGTAGTACCGTACTGTTGAGGCTGGTGTGGTTGCAAATATAGTTTATGCAGGTTCCTCAGAGGGACTTGTTGAGTCTTGCTGAGACATGGTTAGCACACTGCCAACATCAGCCACAGTAATGATATGAAGGGGCAGTAATATGGCAGGACTTTATTTGTACTACCGGTACATTCTAACTGCTGAATGCAACCCTGTCTGAGCTATTATAATATGATGGGAAAGGGCATTAAACCATTGTATATATGTACCGGTAACAAGAAATAGGGTGGTCAGCACGGAAGTGAAGCGGTCTTTGCATTACAGTGCAGTAATCCCGACATTACCTTACGGAAGCGAAGCATGGACGATGGTGGAGAGAATCAGACCAAGAGTGAGAGGGGTGGAAATGAGTTACTTGAGAAGTGCGTGCGAAGTTACATGGAGGGATAGACAGACGAATGAGGAAGTTGTTGTTGTTGTTGTTCCCTAAGCTGCCTGGCCGAACAGCCCCGCGAATGAGGAAGTAAGAGGGAGGTGTGGTGTGGATGTAGATGTGCTCTGGAAAGTGTGAAAAGGAACACCTTGAGATGGTTCGGCCATATAACGTATGGGAAGCGAGAGAATGACTAAGAGGGTGTACAAGAGCGAGGTGGAAAGACAGAGAGGGAGAGGTAAACCGAGAGAGAGGTGGATAGAGTGAAGAAGACAAGAAGTATATGAATGAAGGCGGTGCTGGTTGGGAGGAGGGGCGTCGACTGACTTGGGACAGAGGTGCATGGGGGCGTTTCGTTCATGGCCAACCCTTTGGGTCACGGTGTCAGGCAATAAATAGATGTACCGGTATGTATAATGTACTAGCAGATACAATACTGGGTGTTAAAGAGCCAAATAATGAAATAATCATATGTATCCCAAAACCAATGTAAAACTTTTAATAAGAAGAGGTCTTAACTAAGCTAACTGAGAATCATCCAATATTAATCGGAACAAAATACAAAAAGACGTCCTGGTGTAGAGGTTGAGTTGTTGTTGTTGCTGTTCCTCAGGCTGTCTGGCCGAGCAGCCCCAAGGTCCCGAGCAAGGCCAAGGCCATAACCGAGCACCCCCACAGAACCCTCCCAGCTCACCACCAATAATGCCCAGGTGACCGAAGCCACTCAAAGGCGGGGAGCTGAGGAGGGTGCGGAAACGCCCGGGAAACAAAAGCCCCACCCAAGGCCCTGTGCCCCTCAGCAATTATAAAGGGAAAGTTGAGGGGCAAAGGAAAAATGTGACGCTTTGGCTCCCAATCTGCCAGGGTTGGCAGTAGGGAGGTCAATCCACGGAAAAGACGCCGTCACTTGAGATCTAGAAAATATATAAGTAAAAGGAACAGTCAGAGTAAGCTATGGGTATGGCAGAGAACGCTCAACTCTCATTCTGATAGACCAGCCCATCACCAGTGATAGACCAGCCCATCACCAGGTTGAGTAAAATATCTTTGCTGAAACTACCGGTAGTGTAAAAAGTATAATTATACTTGATGCGAGGTACTGATAGTGTAAGGATTTAGCTGTGTGTAAAACTCTTCAGTTTCCATTATATATATATATATTTTTTTTTTTTTCTATGTGAATGAAGGGGACAAAAGGAAGTATGCCTGTAACGAGTGTCTCCCCCAAAGCAACCAATGTAAAACTTTTAATAAGAAGAGGTCTTAACTAAGCTAACTGGGAATCATCCAATATTAATCGGAACAAAATACAAAAAGACGTCCTGGTGTAGAGGTTGAGTAAAATATCTTGGCTGAAACTAGTGTAAAAAGTATAATTATACTTGATGCGAGGTACTGATAGTGTAAGGATTTAGCTGTGTGTAAAACTCTTCACTTTCCATTATATATATACATGTATATATTTTGTTTTTCTATGTGAATGAAGGGGACAAAAGGAAGTATGCCTGTAACGAGTGTCTCCCCCAAAGCCAAAAAAAAAACTGTAACCCTGACAATCCAGAAAGTCCAATTGTCCGGAATTCCAAGGATAATTTTCATGTCATAGTGTACAGTACTTTAGTTGAATTGGTGACATGGTAAAGTGTTTCAAAGACTTGTCATACAATTGATATATGCATTTAAGCCATTTTGAGATGCTTGGAGGATAAACAGGGGTAATTGAGATCTTATTTCTGTGTTTAGTAAATGCCATTCCAGCATAGCCTCTGGCTGCTGTTTCCTGGATTACAAGGCTTAAACTGTACATGTATATCTTTATATGTTATTGTTTTTTAGTACCCCGTAAAGTGGGGTAACTTCGGACTTGGGTCATAACTTCGGACATCGGCGATAATAAGTAATTAAGACATTCCGGTTGTCATTATATAATGGAAACTCTTTTTATTGTTTTTTTTGTGGGGTCCGTTTAGAGAAATGGCAAAGGAAGAGCATGTAAAAGTCCTAGGGAACTGACATGAGTACAGTATATGTACACGAAAAAAATATTATATATGTGACGAAAATATGTAAATTTTTCGCTACCCTGCCAAACTTCTATCACCCTGAAGAAATTTGTTTGTATGAATGATGTTGTGACTGATATAATTTTGTAGTAACATTACCAGAGACAACATCCACCAAAGGAAATTTGTTACACTTGTATAACGCTCTAGCTAGAACAGTATCATTTAACCGATTGTGTTTAAAAAAAAAACATGGTAACTTCGGACATGGAACAAAACAATCGTTTGTTATTATTTACCCTATGAAAATCATTCATAATACTTGTACATCATTAACATGGTGGTAAAAGATCAAATCATCATTCTCCGAGTCCAAAAACCCATAAAAATATGATACTATGCTAACCAATTTATGTATTTCGGATAATTCTGGATATATAATATATATAAATTAGGAGAGGCATATATCTTGTCCAAATTTTTTTTTATCTGCCGAAAGAAACACCAACAAATACGTTATACCTATAAAAATGCTCAAATTCATAAAAGTGTATATGCAGTGATATATTATACATACCTATATATTTTCACTAGGCCTAGTTAATTTTCGAGTTATTGATTTGACAGCATTGGTTATTTTTCCTGCTCAATATTTTCTAGGAGTGAGCTCGATGCCTAACGAGAACAGATCCAAACAGAATATATGTTAAACATCGTATATATCCCCCTCCTATACTGATTATACAGGCCTAAAAGTATTGACTGTGCATTTTCCACTATAACATCGGACAGGAATAAGCAGCAATAATAAAATATTCATATAAATAGTAGGAGCCGAAAAATGAATGAAATAAGGCCACGAACGTAGGTCCGAAGTTCTCCTCCGTTCGTCCGAAGTTATCTCAGCTTTCTTGGCAACCATTTTCCATAAGAAACACCGTATGTCCGAAGTTATCCATACATGTCCGAAGTTATCAACTTTTCAAGCAAACTTCGGACATCATTTAGGATAAGGATAGCTCTCTTCTTATGGGGGATAATTTTAGGAGGCTTCCTGGATTACGGCGCACTAACACCATACATCACTTGACCTAGTTAAATCTCTATAATGTGTTTACACTCAGGAGAAATTGTTAAAAAACATCGAAAAATGTCCGAAGTTACCGCATTTTACGGGTACCACCCACTTACATTTTTTCTTTTTGTATGAAGGAGACAAAAGGCAGGCTACCTGTAATGAGTGTCTCCCCCAAAGCCAAAGGAGTGACAGAGAGCCAAATTCAAGGGACGGGGCAAAATTCCTGAACACACAAAGTTTAAAGCAGTCAAAGTCATAGGATGAAGGAAAGATTGATTGAGGGAGAGAGTTTGAGAAGTGTGGTATGAGGGGAACCTCCCCACACATGTGAACAATACTTGATACATGGGCATACTGTGCCCTTATAGGATACAGAGCAAGAAGCTGTGCTAATGTTAAGGCTGACATTTGTGAGCACTTTTTCATTTAACTTTGATTTTGCAGCTTTTGAAATATAAATATATAAATAATTTGTTGTTCAATTTCCTCTACTTTCAGTCTGCTGTAGCATTCCAGTTCAAAATAGTCTCAACATGTTGCCAGAATTAAGTGTTTGATCTAAAGTTGCCAAAAAAGCGCTTGTGTAAATCCTTTTTTTACTCTCCCTATGACTCCACTGATCTAATACAGCTTAATGGTAGCTTTCTATAAAATAAAGGAACATGGAGGCGATTCATTTGTGGTCTCCACCTAGGGGTTCAAGGCATCTGGCAATAGATCGATAGATAGGGATAAGTAATCTTGATCTGATTTCAAATTATGCATCTTGTAGTGTTGCAGCCCAGTTCAGGGCTGTCTGGAATGTCGCCATCAAGAAATGAGATTGAAATCGTACTGTCTTCAATTTTTACGTACCGGGTACTGTATGTCTAAAGCTTAAATGTATTTGGAGGGGATGTCTCTCTCGCTCAGTTGACAATTTGTAAGATAATTTGTGATTACCTTCAAATAATTACTGGTACCGGTAACAAAGTTAGGAAAGACCTCTTTCTGGCTAAGGTTTAAGTCCATCAATCAGATAATGTCTTATTTTTACTTAATTTATGCTACTGCAAGATGATGTTACACAGTAAAGAAAGACTTCCAGGAATGAAAGTGTTAAATACCATCTAATTTAATAATTTAATTATGACAGGTATTTCCTAAGTTGAATAAAATTGTCTGGAGATGGTTATAACAAAAATAGGATAAAGTTAATTAATATAGTTATTAACCATTTCATATTTATATGGGTGGAGTCATGAAAGTAATACAAGCAAGAGTACTGTATTGGATTTTGGAGTACCCCTGATACGCTAAGGGAATGAGTGGAAGCTGCCTGTGCTATTGTTTGCTGATGATACAGTTCTGATGAGAGATAAAGATTGGGAGTTGCAGGGTTTGGTAAATATGGAGATGTGTGAGAAGTGCGTGCGGAGTTATATGGAGGGATAGACAGACGAATGAGGAAGTAAGAAGGAGGTGTGGTGTGGAGGTAGATGTGCTGGAAAGTGTGAAAAGAAACAATTTGAGATGGTTCGGCCATATGGAACGTGTGGGAAGCGAGAGAATGACTAAAAAGGTGTACGAGAGCGAGGTGGAAGGACAGAGAGGGAGAGGTGGAAGGATGGAGTGAGGAAGTATATGGATGAAGGCGGTGCTGGTTGGGAGGAGGGGCATCGACGGACTGGGGACAGAGGTGCATGGGGGCGGTTCGTTCGTGGCCATCCCTTCGGGGATCACGGCGTCATGCAATAGATAGATAGATAGATAGTGTGTGAAATGGCACCTGAAGGTCAATGTGGTTATGAGTAAGGTTATTGTCTTGGAGAGGGATGCATTCACAGAGTGTGAGGTGAATTTGAATTGTCAGGTAATGGAGAATGTTAGCTCATTTAAGTATCTCGGCAGTGTGATGAGTAAAAATATTGAAGATGATGTGTGAGAAAGAGAAAAATGGGGAGATGGTTGTAGGAATGCTGAAAGCAGTGACAATGAATAGGGTGGTTAGCTGGAATAATGTGGTGAGCCTATCATTGACATACAAGAGTGAAGCATGGACATTATTGGAGAGACATAAATCAAGAGTGAGGGGTGAAAATGAGTTACTTGAGGTGTGTGTGGAATCATATGGAGAGATAGATAGACGGGTGATGTAGTACGAGAGCATTTTGGTGTGGATGTGAACGTGATGGAGAGTGTGAAGAGGAACACCTTGAGGTGGTTTGGTCAAGTGGATTGTATGGCAAATAAGGGAATGAAAGTGAGGTGAAAGGACAGAGAGGAAGATGCAAACAAATGGAAGGATGGAGTTGAGAGGTCTATGAGTGAAAGGGGGTGTTGGGTGGGAAGAGGGATACTGACTAATTATGGACAGAGGTGCATAGAGGAGATTAATTCGTTTCCACCCCCTCAGGGATTAGGTTTCTGGCAATAGATAGATAGATATTTAGAATTACTGTAATCATGTGGAGAGATAGAAGAACAAATTAAGTCCTGGAGTGCTATGATATTCTGTAACTGGAAGTAATGCAAAGTTGTAAGAGGAATACTCTTAAAATGGTTTGGACATATGAAAGGAATAGATGGTGGTAGACTAAGAGAGTAGCTTTATGAAAATGAGGTGGAATGAGTTAGTATACTAGATTAAGGTCCCAAGGATGAGGTGGATGGATGGAGTTATCTTATTGGAGGGAGAATAGCATAGATTGGAGAGAGATCTGCCTTTTTTTGTTAATAGCCAACTCCTTGGGAATAAAACTTCTGACAATAGATAGCCTACATACATGCATACATAAATTTATAGACGGAGTGTTTCACACGAGGTGCGGTTTCAGTCTCCCGTCCTAATGGTGGTGTTCTAGACAGCCCTGTTCAGAGCTGCCTCACTTTTCAGTTTATTACATCTGAGATCAGAGTGTATTGTCTGATCCCACATCTTCTAGGTCTACCTCTTGGTGCAGCCTCTTTTGCATTCACGAACTTGCATATTTTCACCCTGCTTAGTTCATCCAGCCTCTCTACATATTCAAACCATCCAAAAAAATGGCAATACAGTAGGCTCACATATCTCGATCAATCTCATCTCGATATTTCGCATCTCGATGCCACCTTCAAGCTCTCCCCAATCACAAATTTCGATGAAAAACGTTAATCTCGATAGCTAAATATCGATGCTAGATGCTTATATACTAATATAAACAGAGTAATCTTGACCAAATCGATTTGTGAACCTCACAATCATTGTACCTTAGGTACCTTAGATTGTGTTCGCCACTCTCCTAGCAGCACCGAGGAGCGCGTCGCCCCTCATTGTGGGTTGTGTTGTGTTTTGTTTACCTGTACTGTATACTAATGTACCGCTAGTATCGAACGTTTTCGAGCGGTAGTCTTACCTGACTCTCATCTCTGCCGCTTTCATTTATGTAGTAATATAAATTACTTTACCATGTTTTAATATACATTAATATTTGTATGAGGAAAATCTAATATATAATAATAGTAAAGACAAAAGAAAACTTAATTAAACTGTATACCATGGAAAATGTATGGAAGTCGGTAGATTTGCGACCATTTTAGCAACTTGTAGCCTCACGATACAACACATGTTGATCACCAGTCGACTTTTGTTTTTCTTCAAGTGAAGATGCTTTGTTTAATTGATCAATTACATGGAATATTGTAGATGTAGTTGTAGCTGAAGGGTTAGGGAGCCATAAGATACACATATTGATCCAGATTGAGCAAAAGGGGGGTTAATACAGCTGGTTGGCGATCGTAAGTACAAGTTACTGGGTCAAAAGTGGTGATTGTCAGATTTTATGTTGGTTACTTGCCGACTCGCTGGTCCCTATTTTATTTTTCCCCATAAGAAGTCAACTTCCCATCTCGATATTTCAAATCTCGATTGCTTTTTTCGGTCCCAATACCCATCGAGATAGGTGATCCCACTGTAGATAGATTGATTTTTGGTGCTGTTCCTGTGTTGAATATTATATTGGTCATCGAGATAAATTAAGTGAAGGTTGAGGTGGGTTGTTTAAATGATGATGATAGATGTAGATAATTAGATGAAGTAGATTCATTGGTGTTAATGTAGTGGTGGGTCATATAGGGAGGGGAGGAGGTTTTGCGAATAATACTCAAGCAATTGGCACTAAATAGGCTCTGTTTTCCACTTGTATGTCTTGGTCACCTGATGACCACTCTCCAAGCTGCATGATCCCTTGCAGCATCCCTGTCAAGTCCCCTAACTGAAATATTTCTCATTACCTTGTCCCAGGATTTCCTCGGTCTACCAACCGTCATCCTTTCCCTCTACTACTATGCTTCTGATGTGCTATACCCAGTCATCCTTTTTCTTTCTATCCACATAGCCAAACCACCTCAGCATGGTACTTGCCCGGGTGACCGAAGCCGCTCTTAGTTCTCGTGCGCCCCCAAGGAGGGGGACGGGGCTGTTTGGCCAGGCAGCTTAGGGAACGACAACAACCACCTCAGTATGCATCACCTCAACAGTATGCTGTAGTCTATTCTGGCAACTTGCTCTCTCAACTTTGCTCTTATTGGTCTCTTTTTCTCTGTGGCATTACACATCCATCTCACCATGCTCATTTCAGTGCACTCAAGTCTTTGGGTGTCATGTGATGTTTGTTATGAACACAAAAATCTTCTTTTTTACAGGTGAGTGTCCCCGTATGAGTGAGGGGTCTTGGCCCTTACTGCCACCCCCAGTTTACCATGGAGTGAAAAACAGTTCTCATAGGAAGGCTATTACCCCAGGATCGCAGGAAACTGGTGAGTGTTCCCTAATGCATGTATTGGTTTTATTTTTCATGCCCGTGTTATTTGGGTTGATTCTTGCATAGCACAAGTCTGATGGCGAGTGTTCCGTGATTAGTGTTTTGATTTTTCATTCCCATTTGTTTTTTGTGTTGACTCCTATATAGCAAAATCTGATACCATGTTCTAAAAAGTGTAAAAGATATTAGGCCTACTCAACTAAAGTCATAAAGCATTAAGTACGGTATTGGAATTAAAAACAATATACCGGTACTGTATCTTCATTACTGTACTTAGAACTAAAAAACTGACCACGAGATATCATTATTACTGTAGCGGAGAAGGACGACCATAATACAAGTGACACAGTGGCGATCATATGAAAAACATTCCAACTATCAGCAACAGCATGGTACAGGCACTGATATTTATTATGTTTCATTATTGTTTGGTTTTGTCTGTGAAAAATAGAACCTTAAAGTCAATGTAGTAAAGAGTAATGTTATGGTCTTTGAGAGGAAGGCAGTCACAAAGTACTGTATGAAGTTAGGTTGAATCATCAGGTACAGTAATTTTTTCATAAAAAACAAGACTTTAAGTGAAGCAGTAAGTTTTTTTCCCATTTTCCTGCAATTATATATAATTTTTGTCTCATTTACAACTAATAATGAAGCATAAAAACTTTTAGTTAATTTTGTTCCTAATTAATGAACAGTGTAATATTGAAACAACTTAAAATGAGACAACTTTAAGTGAATGAGTTCCTGTAATGTAAAATCTCAGCTCACTTAAGCATTTGGGTAGTGTGATGAGTAAATATGGGAGTATAGAGGATGAAGTGCGAGAAAGGGTACATCAGGGGAAGGTTGTAGGAATACTGAAAGCACTTTTTAGGAATAGGGAGATGAGCATGAAATTAAAGAAGTCACTGCATGATATAGTGTGGTAATCCCGACATTAACGTATGGGAGTGAAGCATGGACGTTGTTGGAGAGACATAAATATAGAGTAAGAGGAGTGGAAATGAGTTACGGTACTTTAGAAGTGCATGTGGAGTCATATGGAGAGATAGACAGACAAATGCAGAAGTACGAGAGTAATGTGGATGTGCTGGAGAGTGTGAATTGGAACACCTTGAGGTGGTTCGGTCATGTGGAGCATATGGCAAATGAGAGAATGACTAAAAGAGTGTATGAGAGTGAGGGGGAAGGGCAAAGAGGAAGAGGCAGACTGAAAGTGAGGTGGAAGGTTGGAGTTGAGAGGTATATGAGTGAAAGGGGTGTTAGGTGGGAGGAGGGATGGTGACCGACAGAGGACAGAGGTGCATGGAGGGATTCATTTATTGCCACTCCCTCGGGGATAAGGGTGTCTGGCAATAGATAGATAGATAAATATTGTTTATTACTGTGTTAGTCTTTTCATCAAGAGACGCATTATGCGGTAAGTTAATCTGAAAACTGGAGTGAATTCGGAACTCTCTTTTGTATATTAATAAGTGGTCTTCTTGTTTTACAGTCTTAAGACAGATGTTGAGTATCTTATTGGGGGCTCACCTAAAGGGCTTTCAAGCCCCATAACCACAAAAATAGAGTGTTTTCATTGTTTGTTAAATAGGACAGAGATGGGTATCTGAAATCACCCTGTTGTTATGGTGAATTCAGACACCTCTGTGGTGAATTTGTCATTCATCATCAAATCTGATGCCCCGCTTCCAGAGGAAGTGCCCCAAAAGGGATGGCCATGGCAGAAACTGCCTCCAGGCTCCCAGACATGTCCCGACTGACCCACTCCACAGTGCCATTTCCACTAAGTGGATTTGTGTGTGGTTAAAATTTAGTATATCTCCTGTTGACAATGTATCACTAATAGTTTATTCAGATCTGCAGCTTCTTCATTTGAGTGACCTGAAGAAGTTGTTTGTGAAACATTGTCAATAAAATATACCTCAATAATTTGTACATTCATTGAAATAAAGGGTGTATGGGAGACTAGCCAAATTGTATGCAGTGGTTCAATTAGTATGTAATATCGATAAATTATATTCGTGAATAAGATCACCAACTTAAGTTAGCAGTAATAGATAGGTAATTATTTAGTTGAGCACTCCATTTATGTACTTTAGCACAGTGTTACTAAGAAATAGTTATTTCCAAAGAAATTGCACAGGATATTTTTCTAGTGTTGTCGGTACGTTTTCTCTATGTACAATATAAAGAAATACTGTACTACCGGTATGTCATCATTATGATTTTATTTTGTTTAAATTAGATGATTATACTCAGCTTATGAAGGCCCTCTGGGAATGAAAGGAGTACCGGTATATATTAAGTCAATTACGCCTTTGACTCTTACTGGTCTTTCCTAAGCTGTTCAAAGTTGACTGCTGTACTGTAAATTAAACTCGAGTAGATGGAAGATAGAGTTCATCATGCTAAAAGGATTAATCATAGAATGTAGGAATAATAAATTCACTACTTTTCCTACCATTTTAAATATATGTTAAGACATTCTTTCCTTCTTGTCTAGCTTTAGTTCTTCTACTTACAATAAAATTAACTAACTTTACACAGGGAGGTCAATCTGGATAAAAATGACATGAGCCACAGTTATTGGAAATAGCTCGATATCATAACAAATATTGTCGGCATATTTTTATTATAGTATCGAGCTATGTAAATATTGTATATTCAATTTTAAATTCTTATTAAATGCCTAATATAGCATATACAGTATGTACACTCTATGCATATTTTAGCAGTAGATTTTAATTTATATTTTCTTTCTGCACATCATTTAAAATTATGGTATTCATTAAGTTTATCCATGTTTTATAAATTGTTTATACCAGAGGAAGTTTAGCAGGATGACATTTTTAAATAGATATAATGATAATTTTGATACTACTGTACAGTACTGTATACATATTTAGGATATACCACCATGGCATTACAAGAAAAATATTATGAACAAGAACATGAATTATTTTTTTATTTTTTTTATTGATCACCTCATACAGTACAAGATATTGGATGTAAGAGGGCCTTCACATTTAGTGGAGGAAAAAGAGTATGCCTCACGTATCCTACTGTGTGTCGTACAAGGTGACTAAACGGAGGGATGGCACTAGTATGGACCAACAGTCATCCTATTCAGTAAAATCTTGTTATGTCTCTGTTTTGTTATTGTTTTGGTAAGGCTGGTGTGGTTGCAGATATAGTACTGCTGGTGCTGCAAGCTGGACTTTCTTGACTCTTGCTTAGGGACGGCTAGCACTATGCCAACATCTTTACATCAGCCACAATGATGATTTGATGGGGCAGTGTAATGACAGGACTTTATTGTACTACACTCAAACTGTTAAAAGGCAACCCCATCTGAGCCATTGTAGTGTAATGGAAAATGATGTCTGGTATTCCTGTCAGAGGGAAACAATAATTTATTATTATAGGTAGCGCCAACGAACTGGACAATAATCTTGATCCCTGACCTCTCTGTAACCCAAAAGGGCCTAGATCAAACTGGCTGTAAATATCCACACCTATTTCCTGGTGGACTGTTCCCAAATGATAGAAACGTCAGCCCGATTTCTTTCATTCATTTTGAGTTATAAGAAGTTAAGGGGTCAAGATTATTGTCAAGTTCGCTGGTGCTACCTATAGTACAGCAGTTTGTTAGGAATCCACTGAGGGCTATTCCTTGTTAACTTGTTATGCCTTTGTTTGGGAATACCATGATAGGATCTGGAAAGTTTTACTGAGCATTACTGTAACTCTCATTCATTATGATTCAGCAAAACTATTATTAATTTTGTTGGAGGTGTTTGGTGTTGTGGTGAAATTAATAAAAATATAGATTATAAAATGTGCAAACTAGCATGGGAGAAGGGGAGTGTACCTGATGACTGGAAGACTGGCATAATAGTCCCCCTATATAATGGCAAAGGGGAAAGAGGAGTGTGTGGTAACCACCGAGGAATATGTCTTCTAAGCGTAGTAGGGAAGGTATACAGTAGGGTAGTGATTGAGAGAGTGAGAGTGAGAACGGAGAAATGGATAGGCGACGAGCAGGGAGGTTTTCGGAAGGGAAGAGGATGTGTAGATCAGATTTTTACCCTGAATTGTGTTGTGGAGAAATATCTGGAGAAGAAACAAAAGGTGTATGTTGCCTTTATGGACTTGGAGAAGGCCTATGACAGGTGGATAGAGAAGGTTTGTGGAAAGTACTTAGAATATACGGAGTAGATGGCAAGTTGCTGAAAGCAGTGAAGAGCATGTATGAGGGTGCAAAGGCGGCAGTACGTGTGGAGAGTGAGCAGAGCGAGTTCTTTGACCTGAATGTTGGTTTGAAACAGGGGTGTGTGATGTCCCCGTGGTTGTTTACTGTATACAGTAAAAGTCCTTTAATCCGACGACCGATGATTCGAATCTCCCAATAGTCCGAATTTTTCAATTTGAGGCCAAATCCGAATTCACCCGATGGTCCGAATTTCAAGAAGTCCCAAAGTCCCCTTTTTGAGGCATTAGTCCACTCAAATGACACATAATGGAGCACACACATATCATATGTTCATGAATTCACTTTAAAAGTTTACCATTGTCATTGTAGCCTATTACCTACTTCAAAACATTCAGATAAATGGTCAAAGGAAGCTACTGATATAAACGTAAACACCACATCGTCTGCTAGAGAGTTTGTTTTGCTCTTGAACGCATCCTTGGGACGCTCCGATGCGCTACTGGCTTGCACCGCATTTTCTGCAAGCGCATTCAGTCTTGAGCTTGAAAACGCACCTTTGGACGTTCCGATACGCTACTATTTATAGTTCAGTGATCGGAGCATCCCAAGGGTGCTTTCAAGACAACAAGACAAGGGTGCTTTCAATACAATATAATACAACAGAGCACGTCACAAAAGGAAAATTACAAGAACCTCTCAGGGAAGTGCCGTTGTTAAGGCATTACTTCCCGAACCACATCTGATCTGATCTTCAAGAGCAAGACAAACTCGCTAGTAGACGATGCGGACATAGCAGATTCCTTTGTCCATTAATCTGAATGTTTTGAAGTAAGTAGGTAATAGGCTACAATGACAATGGTAAACTTTTGAAGTGATTTCATGAACATATGATATGTGTCTGTGTCATTTGGGTGGCCTAATGCCTCAATGTTTTCGTCAGGCCATTAATACACAGGTTCATAGGGGTAAAGTCCGATAATCCGAAAAATCCACTAATCCGAACGAGGGCCGGTCCGCTGCCCTTCGGATTAACGGAAGTTTACTGTATATGGATAGAGTCATGAAAGAAATACTATCAAGAGCAGTGGATGTTGGTGTATCGCTGAAAAGGGAGGGAATTGAGTGGAAGCTACCTATACTGCTGTTTGCGGATGATACAGTTCTAAAGAGTGATAATGAATGGGAGTTGCTGGGTCTGGTAAATGAGTTTGGAACAGTGTGTGGAAAACGGAATTTGAAGGTAAATGCGGGGAAGAGCAAGGTTATGGTCTTCGAAAGGGGTGAAGTCACAGAGTGTGAGGTGAAGCTGAACGGTCAGGCTATGGAGATCGTCAACTCTTTTAAGTATCTGGGCAGTGTGTTGAGTAAAGATGGGACTATGGATGAAGAAGTGCGGGAGAGGGTACAACAGGGGAAGAGGGTTGTAGGAACGCTGAAAACAGTAACAAGAAATAGGGTGGTCAGTATGGAAGTGAAGAAGTCCTTGCATGACAGTGTCGTAATCCCGACACTGACGTACGGAAGCGAAGCATGGACGTTGGTTGAGAGACTCAGACCAAGAGTGAGAGCTGTGGAAATGAATTACTTAAGAAGTGCGTGCGGAGTTACATGGAGGGATAGACAGACTAATGAGGAAGTAAGAAGGAGGTGTGGTGTGGAGGTAGATGTGCTGGAAAGTGTGAAAAGGAACAACTTGAGATGGTTTGGCCAAATGGAACGTATGGAAAGCGAGAAGAATGACTAAGAGGGTGTACGAGAGCGAGGTGGAGGGACAGAGAGGGAGAGGCAGACCGAATGAGAGGTGGAAGGATGGAGTGAGGAAGTATATGGATGAAGGCGGTGCTGGTTGGGAGGAGGGGCGTCGACTGACTGGGGACAGAGGTGCATGGGGGAGGTTCGTTCGTGGCCACCCCGTCGGGGATCGCGGCGTCAGGCAATAGATAGATAGATAGACAGATTATCAGCAAACAGTAGCACAGGCATTTTCCACTCAGTCCCATCCTTTACTAGGGGTGCCGGTACTCCAACATCAACTGCCTTGTATTTGTTTAATGACCTCCATATGTATACTAAACAATCATGAGAACATCAAACACCTTGCTATAACCCAACATTTAGATCAAAGAACACGTTCCATTCCTCCTCTACATGCACTGTCATGCATTGTTGCCCTTACACCCTTATACATGCTTTTCACTGCTTTCAGCAACTTAATCCCTTCTCCTTGTCCACCACAAACAAGCCTCCAGAAACACATCCACACTTACATCATTAACTGCTCTATTCAATCACTCAAAGGCAACACATAACTACATGCACGACCCCCCGACATTGACCTCTCAGAATCCCCCGTCCCCCCAGGAGGGCACAGTCCACCTGGCCAGGCTGCACTGTGAGCCTCATCTGGCTCTCCTCAGCTACCAGAGGAAGCTAGACTGAGTCTGTGACTGATGGCTGTCCGGACTGTAATATTGCACCCCATACCATAAAGCACATTATGGAAGATTGCACTACACTCAATCACGCACACCAACAACTCAACATACACTCACTGAGGGCTCTGTGGGAACGCCCAGTTCCGGCTATTACCTTCTTCAGGGACTTAAAATGGTTCACCCAGGCAGTCTTTGGAACAACAATAACTTACCATCCACTCCGTATATTATCAGTACTTTCCTCAATCCGTTTCTTTTTACTTTTTATTAGCGTTCTCTAAGTCCACGAAGGCAGCATATAACTTTTTTCCCTTCTTCAGATATTTCTCCTCAACATTTCTCAAAAAGATGATATAGTCTATAAGACTACAACAGCATCTTCCCTTCCTAAACCTACTCTTTTCCTTACCTACTACTTCCTCTATTTGCTGACTCACCTGCTCCTAATTGATGACACTAATCCTTAGAGGTCACAATAAATAAAAGTTAGGTTAAGAGTGGGGATTTCACCCACCAGTCATCCTCATACATATGCATTATAAATGCATAGAAATTTATACTTGTGGTCTCACGATGCCAAAAAAAAGCACCATAACTGTTAGCATGGTAATATGATGCAGATTACATCTGTCAGTTTTAGAATCCCACATTAATCCAAGAACTGCATGTTTTGGTTTTCCCACTGCGTCTACCAGATGTACAGTATTTTCTGAAAAAAATCGACCCCCTCCTCTCCCCCCTGAAACTGACCAAATGTGCCTCAAAGTGTTCGATATTGGCCTGAAACAGCTTTGATGAAGTCCTGGTAGTCAAGTAATGGTGATCGTTAGTTTGGAAATGGCATCATATTACTACTGCAACCACAAAGTTTATATAGATGCTCTGAAATTCTTGCTCTATTGAGGCAAGTCGCATTTTGCCTATTAAACATCGATAGAGGCACATCGTAGTTTATGGATTAATAAACCATTAGGTCATAAGACTGAAACCGAACCTCGTGTGGCTCACCAAGTTTTTAAAATTATGTAATAAGTTTTTATTAATATTTAATAAAATGAAAGTAAGACAGAGTGAAGAATGTCTGTATGTAACTGAAAAGAATACTATTATTTGCAAAGGATGGACGGCTTGATTGGCCTGCACCTGTGTTGAATTGATAATTGACACTGATTACAGGAAACTGGTAGAAAGTATAATTAGAATATTTGACAAAGTCATTCTCTCACATGCAGTGGAAACCTGTTTGCAAGTATCTCGGTAACATATCTCATTGTAGTCTTAGAACATGCACTACTTTTAGCAACAGTACAGTCGAACTCAAAAGCTTTCTGACAACCTTGCTCATAAAATCATATTTTCATGACGGTTCTCATGCATTTGTAATAACCCGTGACTAATAATATATGTTTCACGTCCTAGAAGTGTCAAGTTAATGTCTTTCACTCTAGATTTCACACAAATTATCATAAAGATTTTCAGTAAGCAATGAGATACTTGAAATTAGTTACTTGAGAAGTGCGTGCGGAGTTACATGGAGGGATAGACAGACGAATGAGGAAGTAAGAAGGAGGTGTGGTGTGGAGGTAGATGTGCTGGAAAGTGTGAACAGGAACAACTTGAGATGGTTCGGCCATATGGAACGTATGGGAAGCGAGAGAATGACTAAGAGGGTGTACGAGAGCGAGGTGGAAGGACAGAGGGAGAGGTAGACCGAAGGAGAGGTGGAAGGATGGAGTGAGGAAGTATATGAATGAAGGCGGTGCTGGTTGAGAGGACTTCAAACAGTCTACTGCACCAAATCACCACCCATAACGAGGGGCGTCGCGCTCCTTGGTGCCGCTAGAAGAGCGGCGAACACATCAAAAGGTATCAAAAGGTAAGGTAAAGGGGCGTCGTCTGACTGGGGACAGAATTGCTTGGGGGCGGTCCGTTCGTGGCCACCCCTTCGGGGATCATGGCGTCAGGCAATAGATAGATATATCGATAGACGTCGTGTATGATAAAACTAGTTCATGCCATTGGTGTAAGATAGAGAGAATTGAACCAGTATAAACAAAAAATGCGATATGTATTGAGTGGAGAGACCAGGACAAGTGAAAAAGTTATAACATTGATTTAGAATAGTAAAGTTAGGACATATACAATCACGGTCAAAAGTCGTGGCCTACCTTCACAACTTCAACTTTATATTCATCTTTTGATGTAATAAAAGAATACTCCTCAACCAAACTGACCACCAACTATTCTTGATTGTTTTCAAACATTCGTGTTAAGTGTGTGGGGGTGCGGGGGGGGGGGGGTGATTAGTTAGTTAGTTTGCTCCCTAGTCTTCTATCAAGCTTTATAAACACCCCCAAGACCCCTCTTCGAAATTAATTTTTAATTTTTTCGGTAGAAAAATGTCTCGACCAAATGCCGGTTCCTCCTAAATTACAGGCTTGCTTTCACTCGCCAGGAGAGAATTGGCACCTAAATGGCACAAAAAGTCTTAATATTGGCAAATAAATGGGGCTAAAGGTCTTAAATCTCCAAACTAATGGGACAAATGTCATTATATCTCAAAACTAAATGTGAGGGAGTAGGGGATCCAGAACAAACAAAAACTTCCCCTTAATTTTTGCTAGAAAGTCAAGATTGAAATTCTGGCAGTATGACACGACTTATTATCTCGACTGTACCATAGTTGCTAAGAGAGAGAGAGAGAGAGAGAGAGAGAGAGAGAGAGAGAGAGAGACCTCAAGTATAAGAGACGGCAAGTGAGTGAAAAACAATATTAGGCAGTGCATGAGAGACAGCAAGTATGAGACAGTGAGAGACAGCAAGTGTGAGACAGATATAGTAAGTATGAAACAGTGAATGGGAGACAAGAAGTATGAGAGACAGTAAGTGTAAGACTGAAATATAGTAAGTATGAAACGATGAATGGGAGACAAGAAGTATGAGAGACAGTAAGTGTAAGACTGAAATATAGTAAGTATGAAACGATGAATGGGAGACAAGAAGTATGAGAGACAGTAAGTGTAAGACTGAGATAGTAAGTATGAAACGATGAATGGGAGACAAGAAGTATGAGAGACAGTAAGTGTAAGACAGAGATAGTAAGTATGAAACAATGAATGGGAGACAAGAAGTATGAGAGACAGTATGTTAGTATGAAACAGTGAATGGGAGACAGGAAGTATGAGAGACAGTAAGTGTAAGACTGAAATATAATAAGTATGAAACAATGAATGGGAGAACGTAAGTATGAGACTGAGTGACATTCAGCAAGTATGAGACATATAATAAATATGAAACAGTGAATGGGAGACAGTGAGTGAGAGACCGTGTGAGACGGAGAGATAGTAAGTATGAAACAGTGAATGGGAGACAGTAAGTATGAGAGACAATCAGTGTAAGACAGAGATAGTAAGTATGAAACAGTGAATGGGAGACAGTAAGTATGAGAGACAATCAGTGTAAGACAGAGATAGTAAGTATGAAACAGTGAATGGGAGACAGTAAGTATGAAAGACAATCAGTGTAAGACAGAAATAGTAAGTATGAAACAGTGAATGGGAGACATCAAGTGTGATACAGTGAACAAGACATTTTATGAAAAGCAGTGTGTAAGTGACAGTAAAGGACAGTATTGTATTTGAGACTTGTGTAAGAGACAGTATATGAGATTATGTGGGAGTGACGAATAGGGAAGTTTTTCTGGATCCCCTTCTCCCTCATGTTTAGCCCCATTGGGTTTGATATTTTAAGACATTCGCCTCTTTAGTTTGACAATGTTAAGACCTTTTGCCCCATTTTTTTTGACAATAATATGACCTTTCGTGCTAGTGTCAATTTTTACCTGGTGAGCGATAGTGAACATGTAACATCTAACATACTAGACCTAGTAGCTAGCAATAACCATGGGATTATGCACTCCTACGAGCTCTACGAGATCACCATGTCGGACCACAAAATCTGCGAAGCGTCTCTCGCAATAAATGCCTTGCTCAATAAACCACAGCAAGGTCAGCAAGAAAAAACAGGAATGGCAAAATTAAACTTTTACCACAAAGACATTAAATGGACTGAAATTAAAGATGGACTGGGCAACCAAAATTGCGGAAGACAGTGCTGCAAATATGCTCTCCAAATTCGCCACAATTTGTGAAGAAATATGTAAAGACAATGTCCCGACTAAAAGTACAGCTAAGAAAAAACACATCCCACGGGACCGTCGCATCCTTATGAGGAGGAGGAGCCTCTACAAAAGAAAATCGGCAAATAATCTTCCACATCTCAAAGCCATCAACTTTCACAAGGCCCTCCAGGAGATTGAAAGCAAACTCCTAAAATCCCATGAAGACCAGAGGAAGAGAGAAGAACTACAAGCAGTCCAGAACATAAGCAGTAACTCAAAGTTTTTCTTCTCATACGCTAACAAAAAATCCAAAAACATATCGGCAGTAGGGCCATTAGAAGACGTCGATGGAAATCTGGTGGCCGACCCAGTGGAAATGGCAGACATACTAAGGGCACAGTATGAAAGTGTCTTCAGTGTTCCTAACCCCCACAAAACTGTGGATGACCCAGCGGCTTTCTTCACAATGCAAGAGCCCTCTCCCTCACCAATACTGACCGACATAATCCCAGAATTTAATGATATAATTCAAGCCATTGACGACATAGCAGCCGACTCAGCAACAGGTCCAGACGGGTTCAGTGCACAGTTTCTAAAAACCTGCAAAGCTGAACTGGCACTACCACTGCAACTAATCGCTGCCAAGTCCCTAGCTACCGGTACAGTCCCCTCATCCCTGAAGGAAGGGGTAGTGAAACCTATTCACAAAGGGGGTAGCAAAGGACTGGCCAAAAACTATCGGCCCGTAGTGCTAACCTCAACAAAGATAATCGAGCGGGTCATCAGAAAGAGAATAACGAAACACATGGAGGATCTCGACACTTTCAACGGGGGACAGCACGGGTTTAGAAAGGGCCGGTCCTGTCTGTCGCAGCTACTTGCCCACCATGAGGCTCTACTAGAAGACATCAGTAAAGGCAAAAACGTCGACGTGATATACCTGGATTTCGCCAAGGCATTTGATAAAGTAGATCATGGCCTCGTTCTTCACAAGCTGAAAAATCTAGGTATAGGAGGAAACCTCGGCAAGTGGCTGCACAGCTTCCTAACACATAGGGAACAGAGAGTATCGGTCCAAGGACACCTTTCAGACCCAAGCGAGGTAATAAGTGGCGTTCCGCAGGGGTCTGTACTAGGACCACTTCTGTTCCTTATCATGATAGGGGATATTGATCATGATCTCCAGCACTCCAAGGCCACCTCATTTGCAGATGACACAAGAGTAATGAGGAGGGTAGAAACAGCGGACGATGTGGCCCTGCTACAAGAAGATCTGAATCGCCTTCTGGACTGGGCAGATTCCAACAACATGAGGATGAACGGCGAGAAATTTGAATTGCTAAGGTACGGCCCTCTACAAACCATCAAAGAGGGCACCAGCTACCAGGCCAATCAAGAAACCATCACTCCAAAAGAACATGTGCGGGACCTGGGAGTAACAATGAGTACCGATGGAACTTTTTCTCGCCACATCAACCAAACCACCGAGACAGCTAGGAGACTCGCAGGATGGATCCTCAGGACCTTCCAAACTAGAGAGAGGGCCTGTATGCTGACACTCTGGAAGGCTCTGGTCCTCCCAAAGGTGGAATACTGCTGCCAGCTATGGGCTCCCCACAAGATAGGTGACATCGGCAAGCTGGAGTCTCTTCAGAGGACCTTCACCAGCAGGATCTGGGGTCTCCAACACATGAATTACTGGGAACGCCTGAAGGAGTTGCGACTCTACTCCCTTCAGAGACGACGAGAACGTTACCTAGTGATTTACGTGTGGAAGACCCTAGAAGGGCTGGTACCTGACGTGGAACTAGTCATCAACAACCACGTTAGAAAAGGGCGGCTTTGCTACATCAAGAGGACTGAGGCTACCTCTCAGAAAATAGCAACAGTCGCCCACAACAACTTCAGCAAAAATGGGGCTCGTCTCTTCAATACTGTACCAAAGGCCGTCCGGGAACTGACGGGAGTCACGACCGACTCCTTCAAGCGTCAGCTGGACCGATGGCTGGCCACAGTATCAGACGAGCCCCCAACACCAGGATATCCCAGCACCGCATCCAACTCGTTAGTAAATAGACGGAACGAGGGAGTTGCGGAGCTGCCTGGCTGCAACGGAGGTCCACTTTAGCTGCGCCCACAGAGGACGGAATTCTACCAAGTATGACCAAGTAAGTATGTAATTTAGAAGGCCGGGACACTTTTCTACCTAAAAATTTTCAAATTTATCTAGAAGGTGGGTCTTGGGAGTATTTTTTAAGCTTAACCCCTTGAAGCTCTGACGCGTTTTAGCAGTATATGTTGGCTATCATTAGACGATTTTATACAGCTTAGGAAGGATCTGTGGGTATGAAAAGGGTAAATAATACCTCAATTAACCTTTTGACTTCCATATACCGTTATTAATCTGAATAAAATCATCTAATAGTAGCCAGAAAACAGAACAGAAACGCGTATTGGAGCTTGAAAGGGTTAATGGAAAACTAAAAACCTCCCCTTAAGAGGGGTGACCTTCTTGTGTTCTCTCCTTTTCTATCTTAGGCCTACTCTGGCTTGTATCCATTCTGCCCCATTCAGCCTACTGTTTTAAGACTTATCCCCATCCAGGTGTCGAATTCTTCCTGGCGAGCGATAGTGAGCCAGCAATGTATGAAAAAATCCGGCTTCGCCGGAGACATTTTTCTATCGAAAAATTTACAAATTTAGCCTGCTGTCAAACATTTTGTTTTAAATATGCTGGCTCGCTACCGCTCGCCAGAAAAAAATCGACACCTGGATGGGGATAAACGTCTTAAAAGAGTAGGCTGAATGGTGCCGAATGGATACAAGCCAGAGAAAGAGAGAAAAGGAGAGAAAAAAAAGGCAGGTCACCCCCCTTAAGAAAGACTGCCTGAGTTCACTACACTTTATAAGGACACCACACTTCTTTCCCACGCACCTAAATTACCTCTAACGTACCTTGATTTTGGATCTATATAACTCTTTCAACCTTGTGGGGGACACTTGTTACAGACAGCTTTGCCTTTTGTCTCCTTCATAGACATAAACAAAAATAATATAACCTGATGCATTGCGTGAGAGACAGGAAGAGACTTGAGAGATTGGGAGCCATTTATTCAGTCCTCGGGTCCTAGCAACACTAAACCTATTGCAGAATCAATTGCAATCTATTCAAATTATGAACGTTTATCAATTGTCGAGAGTATTATTAAAACAAAAATACAACTAGTAATACCATCCAAGTTGTAACTAATTTTGACCGGCTATGAACTGTCAGAGAAAAAAATAATGCTTAACCCCTTCTGTACCGTGATGTACTTTTCATTATAATCTGGCAACTATTAGAAGATTTTGTTCAGCTTAAGAAGGACGTCTAACCATTGAAAGGCTACATACTATCTCAATTAATCATTTTTGCTACCATATATCTTTCCTAAGCTTCACAAAATTGTCTAAGGATAGTTGAAATCAAATATAAAAGACGTCGCCGGTACAGAAGGGGTTAACTTAACTTAATTTCGCTACCTTCGATAGTCTGGCACAAATCTTTAATTTCTAAACTACCCTCCTTCGATTTCTATCCCTTCATCTGTGCCTTTGTCTCTAATTTCCTTTCCGGCCGTTCCATAGCCGCGGTTGTGGACGGCCATCGTTCACTTCCTCACCGTATAAACTCCGGTGTTCCTCAGGGCTCTGTCCTATCTCCTATTCTCTTTCTAATTTTTATAAATGATCTTCTCAACTGTACCGGTACCTCAATTCCCATCCATTCATACACAGACGACTCAACCTTACACTACTCCATTAGTTTTCAGAACGCCCCAGCCAGCAATCCCTCAACGACAAACGTAATGAAGCCATAGAACTCTTAAATTCTGATCTAAATACTATCTCCAATTGGGGCAGAGAAAACCTTGTTACCTTTAATGCTTCCAAAACCTAATTTCTCCATCTATCTACCTGTCCGGAACTCCCAGCGGACTATCCCTTATTCTTCAACAATACAAAAACCAATCCTTCATCTTCTCTCAATATTCTTGGTGTCTCTTTTTCTTCTGCTCTCATTTGGAAGGACCATATTACCAGTCTTGCTAAGGCAGCCTCCCAGAAGCTGGGTGTGCTCAACCGCCTTAGGGGGTTCTTTACCCCTGCACAGCTTCTTGCTCTGTACAGGGGCATAGTGCGTCCTTGTATTGAGTATTGTTCACATGTGTGGGGAGGTTCCTCTCACACCGACAAAGTTGAAAGGAAGGCCTTTCGTATCATTAACTCCCGTCCACTCACCAACTCTCTGCAATCTCTCTCTCTCTGCCGCAATGTTGCATCTCTCACTATTCTATCGCTACTATAATAATCAGTGTTCCTCAGAGCTTTCCCAGTGTATACCACCTCCTTTTCGTAGGGCACGTGGTACCCGTCTTGCTACTCAATCCCACCCCTACTCTGTGCAACTCTCCAACCCAAGAGTGAAAAGTTACTCTCAGCTACTCTTCTACCAACAGCTGAGCTCTGGAACTCTCTCCCAGAATCAGTCTTTCCCTCTTCCTATGACTTAAATTGCTTCAAACTCCGTGTGTCCAAGCATTTTGGCTCGAACGTCCCTTGATTTTGGCCCTGTCACTCTTTCAACTATGGGGGAGGCACTCGCTATAGGCAGTTCTGCCTTTTGCCTCCCTCAATCACATAGAACAAAAAAACTATAAGCTGTCAAAAAAACAAAGCTACTTTTTTTTACAGCTGATAAGATATATGAAAATTATATAATTAGTTCTCCTTTTTACTTTAAAAGAGTATTATAGGGCTTGTCCTACAAAACCATTTGGAGTGTCCCATATATTAATATATTACTGTATATACTGTATAATAAATTATATTATAACAAATACCTGTACATAATCGTTTGTGAATAATCAAAATAATTCCAACGCTCTATAAACTACCAATATCAAGACAATGCTTGGAGTGAAATACTTGTATGTGGGATTACTAAAACAAAATCGAAACGAAAAAAAGAAAAAAATCATCGTATAGATTAATTAAGGAAACATGTGAGGTATCTTGTTGCTAGTCTATATAGTTTTTGGTTTAGCTGAGGGTAAATTATCATGTCCCCTTCTTTATTACTCGGCTGTTATGAACATTTGCTAGCAAAGTATGTTGTTGTTGGGGGGTGGGGGGTGGGGGGGGGGGGGAGGTTGCTCCCTAGACCTGCATCCAGCTAATAGGAAAAAAAAAACAAAAAAAACAAAAAAAACAAAAAAAAAACAAGACCCCCTTCACGATAAATTTGTACATTTTTCGGTATAAAAATGTCTTGGCTAAAGGCCGGTTCCTCCTAAATTACAGGCTCGCTAACACTCGCCAGGAAAAAAATCGACACGTAAATGGCACGAAAGTCTTGATATTGACAGAAATGGGGCGAAAGGCCTTAAAATCGCCAAACTAAAGGGTCGAACATTTTGAGATCTCCAAACTAATTGGACGAATCATGAAGGATAAGAGGGTCCATAAAAAAATCAAACCCTCCCCTTATTTATGAAAACTTGGCAATAATATGATGCAGAGGGATAGTAGTCTCGTATTTTTCAATTGAGTATACAAAATCAGCTGCTAAAGGATTATATTTTCCGCCAGGTGAAAACATATGGACTATAGATGGATTTTGTTATTACTTACAAGTCAGCCTTCAATTTACTATAAACTAAATTAAGCAACAACTGAAGACGGGATAGAGAGAGAGAGAAAGAGTGAGAGTGAGTGAATGTGTGTGATACTAACTGTAGTTCATTTATTATTAGTAGGCCAGAAATAGTAACTCCTAACCTTTGTAACTCAAAAGGGGTTAGAGCAAATGGGCTGTAAATGTCCACACCTATTCCCAGGCTGACTCTTTCCAAGTGGTAGAACTATTAGCGCGATTACTGGATTCGTTTTTGAGTTATGGATTTTAGTGATTAATAATTTTGGCTTATGTGTAATTAGTAAACTATGATAACTAGCACTAACTATTCACCAAGGAAACGGCCCGAGTTGCCCCGTTGCGATTGTAGTTGTGGCGTCGGTGGGAACAGACAGATAGGCAGACTCCCAGACATAACCATTCCTCGTCTTATCAACACTCACACACACATACACTGGAAACAATAATAATACTGGTGATAAAAATATATAATGCATCCGTGGGCCTTCTTAGAATCCTTCCTGCCGTGTGTTCTCTCTCTCTCTCTCTCTCTCTCTCTCTCTCTCTCTCTCTCTCTCTCTCTCTCTTCTTCTCTCTCTCCCTCTCTCTCTCTCTCTCTCTCTCTCTCTCTCTCTCTCTCTCTCTCTCTCTCTCTCTCTCTCTCTCTCTCTCTCTCTCTCTCTCTCTCTCTTAATATATATATATATATACCGGTGTACAGGATTATACACTATATACTCGTATTTGATTACGTGTGTGTATACAATCTGAATAAAATCGTCCCCCTTGGTAGTTTTACTTTTCACGCGATTAAATTGATTAAAATAAATGTACAGATAAATGAATGATGAAAGCTGTGTGAGGAAAGGAAAACAAAGGATTGATAACGAAATTCGAAGTGATTTTAAATATACACGAGACCAATACGTATATTATAAATAATAAAGAATCATAGAAGTTGAGTGAGAAAGTGTTCGTATTATGGAGGTTAGAAGTTGAGTGAGAAAGTGTTCGTATTATGGAGGTTAGAAGTTGAGTGAGAAAGTGTTCGTATTATGGAGGTTAGAAGTTGAGTGAGAAAGTGTTCGTATTATGGAGGTTAGAAGTTGAGTGAGAAAGTGTTCGTATTATGGAGGTTACACACTAATTATGGGAATTAATAGAGGATATAAAGTGTTCATATTAATATACCCTTATTAACTAGGTATATTACAACATACATACAATAGTTTAACGTCATTTTTCCATTACATGCATTGTAACAGCTTAGACGGGGTTGCCTTTCAGTCGTTGGAGTGTACTGTAGTACAATAAAGTCCCGCCACAGCACTGCCTCACCAAGTCATCACTGTGGCTGATGTTGGTATAATGCTATCCGTGCCTATCAGCAAGACTCAACAGAGTCCCCCTGCAGCACTTGCACCTGCAGTATCTGCAACCACACCAGCCTTAACAGTGTTACAAAAGATAGAACAGAGTCCCCCTGCAGCACTTGCACCTGCAGTATCTGCAACCACACCAGCCTTAACAGTGTTACAAAAAGACAGCACTATAACAAGACTCCTCTGTATATTAGGCAATTTGAATTATAGAACAATAAAGTCCTGCCCCAACACTGCTCCAATATATAAACACTGTCGCCGACACAGGTGTGGTGCCAAACAGCGCCCAGGTAAGACTCCGTCCCCTGTGGCACCTATCCGCACCCCACCAGCCTCGGCAGTGCCATACCAAGACAGTGCTAAAATAAAGACTTTATTGCATATTAATGGCTGTTGGTCCACAAGTCTATCGCCATCCCCCCTATTAGTCGCCTTGTACGACACGCAGTAGGATGCGTGAGGCATATCCTTTTTTTCCTCCACCATTAAATGAAGGCCCCTTTACCCCCTGGTAGTAATATATACCTGCTTTCTATAAAAATGGTATATCACAATCAATATACCCAATTACCTTATATACCTTTATTATGCTTTTCTATTATTTACGGTGCATTGGGCGGTGGTGTTGACGAACGGGAAGGACAGAGAGAGAGAGAGAGAGAGAGAGAGAGAGAGGGGTGGAAGATTTAAGGGGGCCCACCTCGCTTTTTTTTTTATCTTTCTGTCCCTCTCTCTTTGACTTGTATCCATTCGGCCCCATTCAGCCTACTGTTTTAAGACGTTTATCCCCCATCCAGGTGTGTCAATATTTCTGGCGAGCGGTGCGAGCCAGCATATAATATATATATATATATATATATATATATATATATTTTTTTTTTTTTTTTTTTTTTTGACAGCAAGCTAAATTTGTACATTTTTCGATAGAAAAATGTGGCCGGCGAAGCCGGATTTCTCCATACAATGCTGGGTCGCTATCGCTCGCCAGGAAGAAATCGACACCTGGATTGGGATAAACGTCTTAATTCAGTTGGCTGAATGGGGCCGAATGAATACAAGCCAGAGAAAGAGAAAAGGAGAGAAAAATAAAAAAAAACAGGTGACCCCCTTTAATGCAGAGAAGAAAGACGCGAACAAAGGAACAAGGGCAGAGAGCCAAGTAATTAGCCTAACAAAGTAGAATAACAGACAAGGGGCAATAAAGGAAGTGGGAGACACAGACGAAGTAAAAGTCACGGTGACATGACACAAGGGGTTGTGACAAGTTGCTGATCAACAACAACCGTCAAACTAAAAAATATATATTGTGGCGAGGTGAGGGAGGGGGTGCAAGTGAGATCCCAGACTTTAACTCCATATATCTCAAGTAGTTCTTGACATGATCGCTGCTTGTACTTCGCTCATGATTATATTGGAAGTAAAATATGTAAACATTATATCATGAGTAACGTGATCTTCCCCTGGGTCCCCTCCGCTCAGGGTTGTCACGCACAAAAAAAAACCCACTACATGAACAGGGTCAACTCCAGGGAGGCGGGCGTGCCCATTTTACCCAAGCCGGAACCTATTGGGTGCAAAAATTGTGAGTACTCACAATGTTTGCACCCAATAGGTTTCGAATCAGATTCAGAGAGTAGGCCCTAAGTTAACAATGTGGCCATACCTTCTACCCATTGGCTGCGGCTATGTTTGGGCTATTTAGGGCATATTCAGGCACTCCTGAATAATAAATCAATCATCTGCATTAAATGAAGTGTATTCTGCCGAAAACTAGACTAAAATAGCTTCAAAATTACACCAGAACGGGCCCCGTACGTGGTCTGGTTCACCCGCAGTGGTGCCAGTGAAACGCGGGAAACCCGCTATTTGGTAGCACACGCTTGCTTGGCTACACTGCTGTGAGACACAGAGAGAGACCCGCGCGAGACACAGTGTACCTCAGTGAGCCGCTCGGTGATCTGAGGGTCGGAGGTGGGTCCCTCACGCTCCCGCCGACTGACACAAGATTTTTGCGGTTTTTACAGGCTTTTAAAGCCTGGAAATTGCTGTAACTTGCCAGGACGTTCTAGAACGTCACCCGCAACGAAAGGGTTAAGAGGAGATTGTTATTTATCTATTACTTGTATGTTCTTTTTTATTGTCCTCCCTAGATCTACATAAATAAACAAAAAAAAATACCCCAAACACCCATTTTCAAGATAGATTGGTGCAGTTTTTGGTGGAAAAATGATCTGGTCGAAGGCCAGTTAGCCTACTCCTAAATTGCAGGCTCGCTAGCTCTCGCCAGTATATTATCGACACGTAAATGGCACGAAAGGTCTTAACCCTCTCTGACATATGACGCGATTTTGAGCCGATTAGGGATACTTTAAAGCCTTTGTTACCATCAGGGGTATTTACAAGTAGAAACCTTTAGTTTAGTTACTTCTACCTCTGCAGTTGTCTTTGAGTTAGCTGTGGGCAGAAAACTAATTTTGGAGAGGTAATTATATGAGTTATTATGTTCCTTCCAACAACCAACTATACTCCTAAAATCGATTAATGAAATTTACAAACACATGTGGCAGTCCGTGGATTCGAATCCAGGATGCTCACACCGAAAATCAACACCTTATGCATCGCACCACGAAGACAGTTAAAGAATGGTGGACACTGCTTACGATTTATTATGCAACTTCGAATCCTGCATATCAATCTAAGCATGTACACACATCCCAACTGCAACTCACGTAGGCTATGCATATGTGAATGGAAAGAGCAATTAATGGAGCCTTAAAGTGAGAGAACTCTATTTCTTATTGCTAATCTGGCAACCTCTGCGTCATATGAGTCTGAAGGGGTTAAAATCGCCAAAGTAATGGGGCGACTATCTTTAAATCTCAAAGCTAATGGGGCTAAACATAAGGGAGAAGGGGATCCCTCCCCCTTTATATGTGTCATTATATACTTAGTAACCCTTTTTGTATATATGACGCATTCTTTGAATTTGTTTTGACAATTATGCAACAATGTTAAAGTTTAGAAAGGGTGTGTGAAAGTTAAAATAATAATTGGGATACATTTTACCCCCTTGAATGCTGGAGATCTTTCCTAAGCTGTATAATATCGTCTAATCTCAGCCAGAATGAACTAAAACAAAATGCCATTTTACTGAAAGGGTTAATAGATAATAACCCCATAACAGCTTGCACGTGGACAACTGTACAGTCAGAATTGATAGTTCACTGAAATACTCTCTCTCTCTCTCTCTCTCTCTCTCTCTCTCTCTCTCTCTCTCTCTCTCTCTCTCTCTCTTTCTCTCTCTCTCTCTCTCTCTCTCTCTCTCTCTCTCAATGTATGTGAAATTCCAAAATGTAAATATCAGGTAGGCTACATATTGAAGCCTCGAACATTGTAAATGGACCTTCAAAATGTAAATATAAGATACATATTGAAGCCTCGAACATAGTAAACGAACCTGATAAATGTAAATATTAGGTACATTTTGAAGCCTCGACCACAGTAAACGAACCTCTTAAAATGTAAATATCTAGTAAAGTCTAAGGAGATTAAATTCAACCCGAGAGAGCTTGAAAAATGTAAGTGTACGGGCATTAATGAACGCGACTGTACAGTGCATGCTTGTGTACACCTGGGTGGCGATAATCCAATGCTTTACATGTGTAGATCATGATGGCGTGTGGACGTTAGATAAGGATTGCGTGGTATATCTAAAGGTTTAATGGTGTTGCCAGTCTGTGCGTGTGTGTGTGTGCGTGTTTAACTAGGTGTGTGTTTAATTAGGTGTGTGTATTTTATTAGGTGTATTCGTGTGTCTGTTTAACTAGGTGTGTGTGTGTGTTTAATTAGATGTGTGTGTTTAATTAGGTTGAGTGTTATAGTAGGTGTGTGTTATAGTATGCGTGTGTGTGTTATAGTAGGTGTGGGTGTTTACGTAGGTGTGTGTGTGTTTTAGTATGTGGGTGTTTTAATAGGTGTGTGTGTTTTAGTGTGTGTGTGTGTTTTAGTAGGTGTGTGTTTTAGTAGGTGTGTGTGTGTTTTAGTAGGTGTGTGTGTGATTAAGTAGGTGTGTGTGTTTTAGTAGGTGTGTGTTTTAGTAGGTGTGTGTGTTTTAGTAGGTGTGTGTGTTTTAGTAGATGTGTGTGTGTTTTAGTAGGTGTGTGTGTTTTAGTATGCGTGTGTGTTTTAGTAGGTGTGTGTGTAAGTAGGTGTGGGTGTTTACGTAGGTGTGTGTGTTTTAGTAGGTGTGTGTGTGTTTTAGTGTGTGTGTGTGTTTTAGTAGGTGTGTGTGTGTTTTAGTAGGTGTGTGTGTTTTAGTAGGTGTGTGTGTTTTAGTAGATGTGTGTGTGTTTTAGTACAAAGGAGTACAAAGGAAATCAAGCAACAACAGATCTAGTGACCCTTCTAGGCTGCTTGTCCTCCAAAACACTGAGGATCAAGTGTCCAAACAGTGGTTTAGAGTGGGTAAGGGAACATTGTAAAGGGAACTACTGCCCTGCCACTAACGTGGCAGGACTAGGAAGTTAGTAGGGGACATATGGGTTAGTAACTGAGGGGAGGATAAAATAAAGTTATTCATTTACAAACGCAGTCAGTCGCGGGTTTGATGCGAGATATTTGTCTAAGCGGAATTTAAATGAATCAACGGTGCTGCAGTCTATAACGTCTCGGGGAAGCCCATTCCACAAGGTGACAACTCGATTGAAGAAGAAATTCTTAGATTCGTGTGAGTTAAAAGATTTACCAATAATTTTGCAACCGTTTTCCCCGCGTGTAATTAGATTGGTCGATAGTGAAGTACTTACTACAGTTCATATTGTCATGCCTTTGATGATTTTGAACACTTGAATTAAGTCACCTCTTAATCTGCGCTGGGTTAAAGGAAATAGATTTAATTCTCTAAGGCGCTCTTCGTATGGTTTGTTCTTTAGGCTAGGTATCATTTTGGTAACTACGTTGAACTCGTTCTAGCTTGTTTATGTCTTTTTGGTATTAAGGGCACCAGCATTGAACGCAGTATTCCAGAAGAGGGCGGACTAAGGAATTGTAAAGGGTTAGGATTACGTCTTTGGATTTATGCTCAAATGCTCTGCCTATAAAGCCAATTATTTTGTTTGCCTTCTTAACAACTTCTGAACATTGTTGACTCGGTTTTAGGTTACTCGATATTGTTACTCCCAGATCGGTTTCTCTGTTTACATTCTTAAGCTGAGTGCCATTCATCGAATAGTTTGCTTTCTCATTTAGGTATCCGATATGTAGTTGTTGTTGTTGTTGTTGTTCCCCAGGCTGCCTGGCCGAACAGCCCCAAGGTCCCGAGCAAGGCCAAGGCCATAGAGCGCCCCCACAAAACCCTCCCTCTTACCACTAACAAAACCCAGGTGACCGAAGCCACTCTAAGGCAGGGAGCTGAGGAGGGCGCGGAAACGCCCGGGAAACCAAAGCCCCACCCAAGGCCCTGTGCCCCTCAGCAATTATGAAGGGTAAGTTGAGGGGCAAGGGAAAAATGTGACGCTTTGGCTCCCAATCTGCCAACTTTTAGGTTGGCAGTAGGGAGGTCGATCCACGGAAAAGACGCCGTCACTTGAGATCTAGAAGATATATAAGTAAAAGGAACAGTCAGAGTAAGCTATGGGTATGGCAGAGATCGCTCAGTTCTCACTCTGATAGACCAGCCCATCACCACATGACTAGAACCCAATCCTCTCAGCATCAGCTAGGAAAGGCCCTAGAAAGCCGCCTTTGGCGGGGGGATAGCTCCCCTACTTCAACTCCTTTCGGAGTTGGGCACCCGCCATATGTAGTACTTTACATTTATCCGCATTGAAACTCATTTGCCAAATTTGGGCCCAATGTGACAATTTATCTAGATTGTGTTGCATATCGTCAACTTGATCTTTTGAGAGTACGCTATTTGCAATTTTTGTATCGTCAGCAAATTTTGAGATTGTACAGGTGAGACCCTCATCTATGTCGTTGATGTAAATTAGAAAGATAATTGGTCCTAGTACCGATCCCTGGGGTACCCTGCTACTTACATTGGTCCATTTAGATGACGTACCGTTTATGACTACTCTTTGCTTTCTGTCGCTGAGCCAATTTTCTATCCATTTCAAAACACCGTCTTGTATTCCATGCGCTTTTAGTTTTAGCAGTAAACGTTTGTGGGGAACTTTGTCAAAGGCCTTTTGAAAATCAAGGTATATAATATCTACAGCTTTACTCTAATCGTAGAGGTTGAGGATATCGTGGAAGAAGTCTAAGAGGTTTGTTAAACAGGAACGTTTTTTACGAAAGCCGTGTTGAGTATCTTTAAGTATGTTATTTTCCTCTAAGTGATTTACGAGTCTGTCTCTTATGACCGTTTCTAGCATTTTACATATAACTGAGGTTAAGCTAATTGGACGATAGTTACTGGGCAGGGATTTGCTGCCTTTTTTGAATATCGGTGTCACGTTGGCTATCTTCCACTGATCAGGCATAGTTCCAGACTGCAAGGATTTATTGAATAGTAATGTCAGTGGTTTGGAGAGATCATCCTTAGCTTCCTTTAGAACTCTAGGCGAGATTGTATCAGGTCCAGGCGTTTTATTTACCTTGAGTTTATCTAAACAATTCAATACTTCTCTCTCTGTAACGGTGATATGCCTTAGAACATATGAATTATCAATCTGAATCGGCGATGGTGTAGGGATATCACTGAAGTCTTCTGTTGTAAAAACTGATGCAAAGAAGGTATTGAGGGTATTACTTATTTGTACTTCGTCCTTTGGTGTATTCTCCATTTCATCGACTAACGGTCCAACAGTTGAAGTAACTAATTTTTTCTTTCTGATATAACTATAGAATTCTTTCGGGTTTGTTTTACTTTGTTCCGCAATATGTAACCTTCTAGGGGGGGTCTTTTTACTGTGCTTAATTAACTTTTTGGCTTTGCGTCCGTTAGCTCTAAACAAATTTCACCCGTTCTTCGTCATTTTGTGAGGATTTTAATCTTATTCATTAGCAAATTTTTTAGCAAGCAGGCAGTTTGAAATATCATTTATTCCACCATTTGGCGCTTATTATTATGGCTGGACGCCGTATTGTCGATTGGTATGCAGTCTTGCACTGCTTTTAGGTTAAAGTGGTTTCGAATAACTTCCAAGATGTATTTATGGGTTATTGTTAATTAAAAAGCTCCAGTCAGTTTCTTTAAACATAGCTCCCCCCCCCCCCCCCCCCCCAAGTTTATGCAAAGTTTGCTTCTCTGAAATTAGGGACTTTTCGATGCTACTATTTGGTTTCGTTACTAGTTAAAGTTTAAAGTGAAAGTTATCGTACGATGGTCGCTGATTGACTGAATTCATTCACCAACATTCAAAAGTCTCTAGTTAATTTCTTCTTTTGTTGCCAAGTACAATGTCAAGAACGTTAATTACCACGGGCCCGGTGTTTTCGGAACAAATGATTTTTAAAGCGAACTCTCTTGCAAGCTTGCGTATACAAGTCATGTCCGGTGTGTGAAGTAAGAGGTATCGCCCCACTTGGTCACAGGTAAATTAATAGTCGCCAAAAAAATACGGTATCTTGTGAGTTTACTTACATCTGCAATTTGTTCATAAATTTCTCCGGGGGTCAGTTGCACTGATTGAGCTGGAGGTCTGTATAGTAATGCAAGATATTATTTGTGTAC
>CM064581.1:11272995-11275877 GCA_032716605.1 Paralithodes platypus | reverse complement strand
CAGGGAAAAAATCGACACCTAAATAGCACGAAAGGTCTAAATATTGACGAAAAATGGTACAAAGGTCTTATAATCGACTAACTAATGGGGCAAACATCTTAACATCTGAAAACTAATGGGGCTAAACACGAGGGAGAAAGTGGTCCAGAAAACCGGCCCATCCCCCCTTAAGAAGGATATGTTGTAGCAAAAAGAGTTAGGTGAGATAGTGCAAAGCTCGTTAATTGCTGGAGTCCCTTTTTAAAACTGAAGAAAATGGTGGAACAGTAGCCAGAATAATGTAAAAGGACTTAATTGCCGGTACAGAGAGGGTTAATTCAATATATCTCTTACTGGTTTATTGCAACATGTACCGGTAGTTTATATCTTTGCTGTTTGTTCTTATTTTAAGGGAAGTGACCTGCTTTTCTTTTGTTATCTTCTATTCTCTTTCTCTGGCTTGTACCCATTCGGTCCCATTCAGCCTACTGTTTTAAGACGTTTATCCCCATCCAGGTGTCGATTTCTTCCTGGCAAGCGATAGCGAGCCAGGAAGAAATCCGGCTTCGGAGAATTTTTTCTATCGAAAAATTTATAAATTTAGCCTGCTGTCAAAATGTGTGTTTGTTTTTTTAATATGCTGGCTCGCTACCGCTCGCCAGGATAAAGTCGACACCTGGATGGGGATAAACGTCTTAAAACAGTAGGCTGAATGGGGCCAAATGGAAACAACCAAGAGAGAGAGAGAGGGAGAGAGAGGAAAAAAGCGAGGTGGGCTCCCTTAAGTCATGATAAGTATGGCTTTAGGAAGGATATACATTCCGGGTGACCAGACAATTCAACCAACACCCTCTTCCAACCGGTAGCTCTCAACCAGTGCTAGATCAACCTAGAGTGTTCTGGCCCACACCTTCTCCCTCGTGTTTAGCCCCATTGGTTTGTAGATTTTAAGACGTTCGGGTCATTAGCTTGACGATTTTAAGACTTTACACCCGCTTTCTTTGTTAATATTTAGACCTTTCGTGCCATTTAGGTGTCGATTTTCTCTTGTCGAGCGAAAGCGAGCCTGTAATTTTAAGAGTAACCGAACATTTTTCAACCGAAAAATGAACACATTTATCTTGAAGGGTGGTCTAGGGGGTGATGTTTTAAGCTTGATGGAGTTCTAGGGAGGAAACTATAAAAATAATAATATGTATAGGCCTATATAAATGAGCGACTAAATAAATAATAAATAAATTAATTAATTAGGTAAGTTTTTAAATTGTTTTTATTGATATAGCTATGTCTGATCGATTTGGCACTGGTTGAGAATTACTGGTTGAATTGACCACTTGCGAGTTTCAGGCTATAAGGAAGTTGGAGCCTTTTAGAACTGCAATAGCAATGTAGGTTTCTGGTGATTAGGAAGTACAGTTAACTTGATTGTATGTCTTTATAGATGCACTACAACCCTATTTAGGCTAGACAATCTGCCAACTATCGATGCTTACAGCTCCAACTTCCTTATAGAACGAAACTCGCAAGTGGTCAATTGGTGCACTGGTTGAGTGGCCGGGAACCAAACTCGGGTATTGTTATAATTTAAGGGGGGATGGGCCAGTATTTATGGTCCCCCTTCTTCCTCATGTTTAGCCCCTTTATTGTTCATATTTTAGACGTTCAGCCCACTAGTTTGGCGATTTTAAACTATTTCGTCCCATTTCTATATCAATATCAAGACCTTTCGTGACCTTTTAAGTGTCGATTTTTTCCTGGCGAGCGACAGCAATCCTGAAATGTTAAGAGAAACCGGCCTTCGGACGGGGAATCTTTCTATCGAAAAATTTACAAATTTATCTTGAAGGGCAGGGAGCGTTTTTTACAGCTTGATGGAGGTCTAGGGAGGAAACTGGAAAATAATATAAAGATAAAACAATAAGCAAATAAATATGCCCATCTCCCCTTAAGGATCTTGGATGACCTTGATTAGCCCCAGTGTATTTATGTCACCAGTATATATGTTATGCCTTCACATAGTTTTTTTATGTTATGCTTAATAAATCTTCATATAGTCCTTTTCATTCTCTCTATTCTACCAGTGCCAAATATTTCCTCTCTTTCTTTTCCAGTCTTTCACTTTCCCCAGCTATTCTCACTCTCTCTCTTGTTTTATTCTCTGACCTTTCTGTCTCCTTCTTTCTCCATCTTCTTTAGTTTTCTTTCTCTTCGTCTACTGTTATTATCTTGTGTTTTTATCTAGTTGCTTTAGTTTTGTTTTTGTGTCCTTGTTTTCTTCGCTAGTTTCCCTACACTACTACTTTCCTTACACTACCGGTACTACTTTCCTCACACTACTACTTTCCTTACACTACTACTTTCCTTACACTACTACTTTCCTCACACTACTACTTTCCTCACACTACTACTTTCCTCACACTACTACTTTCCTCACACTACTACTTTCCCCACAATACTACTTTCCCCACAATACTACTTTCCTCACAATACTACTTTCCCCACACTACTACTATCCTCACACTACTACTTTCCTCACACTACTACATTCCTCACACTACTACTTTCCCCACACTACTACTTTCCTCACACTACTACATTCCTCACACTACTACTTTCCTCACACTACTACTTTCCTCACATTAGTTTCCTCACACTACTACTTTCCTCACACTAGTTTTCTCACATTACTACTTTCCTCACACTGCTACTTTCCAACACTACTGCTTTCCCTAGACTACTACTTTCCTCACACTACTACTTTCCTCACATTACTACTTTCCTCACACTGCTACTTTCCAACACTACTGCTTTCCCTACACTACTACTTTCCTCACACTAGTTTCCCCACACTACTACTTTCCTCACACTAGTTTCCCCACACTACTACTTTCCTCACACTAGTT
>CM064581.1:11252995-11267995 GCA_032716605.1 Paralithodes platypus | reverse complement strand
AAAAATATCCCAGATCCCCCTTCTAAATATATTTGTACATTTCTCGGCCAAAAACCGATTCCTCCTAAATTACACCAGTGATACAAAACTTTCACCTTATGCGAGGGAGAAGGTCCAAGTCTCCATTTGGTTTCTGAGCTGTGACTTGATTTTTATACTAAGAATCTCTAAACGTTTTGTCCTAATAGTTTGGTAATTTTAGCACTGTCTTTACCCATTCAGGAGTCATAAAAACATACACTATACTGTACACATTTGATATAAAGAGGTAGTCAGAGAGGCATTTCTAAAGTTGAAAACAAGGAAAACAAAAATCCCCTATTCGTCGTATAAGTTAAAATGAAACAAAGAATGTAGTTTCTTGACCGGACTGTACAGATATTGAGGGGCGGTATTCCTTTATTTGTTCTAGACCCCCTTCTCCCTCATGCTTAGCCCCGTTAGATTTAAGAGTTTAAGACGTTTGCCTCATTAGCCTGGTGATTTTAAGACCTTTTACCCCATTGTTTTGTCAATATTAGCACCTTTCGCGCCACTTAGGTGTTGATTTTTTCGTGCCGAGCGATAGCGAGCCTGCAAATTAGGAGGTACCGGCTTTCGGGCTGGGCATTTTTCTAGCGAAAAAATTATATATATATATATATATACAGTATATAGCCTAAACAAAAATACAAAAATACAAGAAAAGTCAATACCAATTCTGGCATTGACTGTGGTGCCAAAAGAAGCAGACGGGACTGTATATGGTAGTGGCCGCCGCCGGGGGTACAAATGGCTTCCACTTTTCTTATTGCCGGCTCCCTTACCCCCGATACCCGATCATTCCGCCTTCTGACGGGGACAAATCAGGCCCTTTAACTACTGGACACTTCGGGGGGGAGGGGGGGGGGGGGGGGGAAGGAGGAGGAGGAGGAGAAGGAGAGTACCGTACTTGGGCGGATACAAGTTTTTGCTCTTTCTGTGACTTTTGATCTACGTTTTTTATTCCACGAACTGAACTCATTAAACATTTCAAAATTAATTGAAGTTCTATGTAAACTAAGTACAATGGCATGATGTTAGCTAGAATATAACTGAAAGGATCTTATGCTTTCAGTATTATGCACACAATTTTACTCAGCTTACACAGGACCTCTATAAATTAAAGGGCTAGTATTATAGTTGATCAGTGTTCCCTTTGACTGTCACCTAAGCCTAGTCTTAATTTCTATACTATATAAAATCAACTAACATTAACCAGAAATTTAATCAGGAAAAAATAGTCACCTAAATGGCACGAAAGGTCTTAATATTGCCAGACAAATGGGGCGAAAAGTCTTAAAATCGACAAACTAATGCGTTGAACGTCTTAAAATAAAAAACAACAACAATGGGGCTAAACACGAGGGAGGAGAAGGGGGCTCAGAAAACCGGCCCAACTCCCCTTAATTCAACCGGTATGAGACAACGTTCTTGAAAGGATTTATCTACTGCGGCAGACACTTCAGCTGAGGAGGAACACGAGAGTAAAGTTCACCGGATAAAATCAATTGACCACTTGCGAGTTTCAGGCTATAAGGAAGTTGGAGCCGTAAACATAGATATAAAACAGAAATGTAATAATAATGTAGGTTTTTTATTAATAAATAGTATGTTGAATTGGGTTTTATGTATTTATATATGCACTACAACCGTATTTTAGCTGGTAATTCTGCTAAATATCCACATCTACAGCTCCAACTTCCTTATAGAACGTAACTCGCAAGTAGTCAATTGGCTGCAGCACCATTTTGTGATTGCTACCCGTTTCGTCATTAACCACTTCAGCACCATGACGCCTTTTTACCTTTGATATTATGGCTAAAAATAGTTGATTTATGCAGCTTAAAAGGATCTATTTTAGTAGGAGGGTTTATTGAGATCATATTTATCCATTGGAGTCGTAAAGGTAGGAAACTTGAAAACAAAAATATATATATACATATAAATGAATAAGCAAATAAATACGCCCTTCTCCCCTTAATCCTAATCTACATTCGTCTCTACGAGATTATCCTTAACCCTTTCGCTGCGGGTGACGTTCTGGAATGTTTTTGCAATTTACAGCAATTTCCAGGCTTTAAAAGCCTGTAAAAACCGTAGAAATCGAGTGTCAGTGGGCGAGAGCGTGAGGGGCCCACCTCAGAGCAGCCAGAGACTCACTGAGGTAGACTGTGTCTCGCGCGGGTCTCTCACTGCCTGACAACAGTGTTGCCGAGCGAGCGAGTGCTAATAAATAGCGGGTTTCCCGCGTTTCTATGGCACCGCTGCGGGTGAACCAGGCCACCTACGAAGCCCGTTCTGGTCTCATTTTGAAGCTATTTTCGCCTAGTTTTCGGCAGAATACAGTTCATTTAATGCAGATGCTTGATTTATCATTTAGGAGTACCTGAATATGCCCTAAATAGCCCAAAATACCCCACAGACAAAGGGTTAAATTGGCTGGCTGGATTTGACCTTAACCCCTTCTGTACCAGCGATGTACTTTTCAATATATTCTGGCAGCTAATAGACGATTGTGTTCAGGTTAGGAAGGACGTCAACCCATTAAAAGGCAACATACTTTTCATTATATTCTGGCAACTATTAGAAGATTTTGTTCAGCTTAGGAAGGACGTCAACCCATTAAAAGGCCATATACTATCTCAATGAATCCTTATAGCTACCACTTACCCTTTCCCAAGCTTCATAAAATCGTCTAAACTTAGCCGAAATCAAATTACCAAAGACGTCGCCGGTACAGAAGGGTTTAATGTTCAGATTAATCCCAACTTTTGTCCCTTAAGGGAGCCCACCTCGCGTTTTGTTTTCTCTTTCTCTCCCTCTCTCATTGGCTTTTATCCATTCGGCCCCATTCAGCTTACTGTTTTAAGACGTTTACCTCATCCAGGTGTCAATATTTTCCTGGCGAGCGGTAGCGAGCCAGCATATGTTGTATATATACATTTGTTTTTTTACAGCAAGCTAAATTTGTAAATTTTTCGATAGAAAAATTTCTCCGGCGAAGCCGAATTGGCTCGCTATCGCTCGCCAGGAAGAAATCAACACCTGGATGGGGATAAACGTCTTAAAACAGTTGGCTGAATGGGGCCGAATGGATACAAGCCAGGGAAAGAGAGAAAAGGAGAGAAAGCTAACAAAAAGCCGGTGACCCCCCTTAAGTGTATTGGCCTGGGCCGTAATCTCCACACAGTGAGGGAATTTATGAGGCTACTTTACCGCAAAGTTCGCTTTAAGGGGAGAGGGCCGGATTTATTTGATTATTGTTTGATATTTTTATTATTTTTAAGTTTCCTTGGTAGACCTCCATCAAGCTGTAAACAAACACCCCCTAGATAAATGTGTACATTTTTCGGTAGAAAAATGTCCCAGCCGAAGGCCGGTTCCTCTTAAAATTACAGGCTTGCTATCGCTCGCCAGGAAAAAATCGACACCTAAGTGGCACGAAAGGTCTTGATATTGACTAAACAAGTCTTAAAATCGCCAAACTAATGGGCCGAACGTCTAAAAAATCTAAACAGCAATGGGGCTCAACACGAGAGAGAAGGGGGCCCAGAAAACCGGTCCATCTGCCCCTTCATTCAACCGGGATGAGGCGATTTGTGTGTTTATGGCAATGCTGGGCTTAGTTCACCCCTTTAGTATATGGGTCACGTCTGTTTCGTTGTATAGTCTGGCTAACTATAGACGATTATAGTCAGCTTAGGAAAGATCTCTAGGAATTAAAGAGGTAAAAGCCAAGTCAGTGAGCCTGTGACCCACTGGAACACTGGCTTTATGTTAGCTTGCAAGTTTTCTTTATATTCTATTGTGGATATTTTCAAACCGAATTTTAAGTCATTCGCGGACGATGAGACACGGCTATGTTTCACATTAGCGTCAATATCAGTAATTTGGGTGATTAAGAGTAAAGGCCCCAACACTGTACCCTCGGGAACAGGGCTATGTTTCACATTAGCGTCAATATCAGTAATTTGGGTGATTAAGAGTAAAGGCCCCAACACTGTACCCTGGGGAACAAGGCTATGTTTCACATTATCGTCAATATTACTGATTAGAATGGTAAAAAGAAAAGTTTCCAACACTGTGCCGTGGGGAACAGGGCTATGTTTCACATTAGTATCGGTATTATTTATTATGATGAGAAAGAGTACACCAAAGAGTGTACAGAAACTACAACCTGGGGAACGGAGCGTTTAATATCTGAGCCTTCAAAAACGGTCAGATTTACTGCTACGAATTATCTTTTGTTAATGAGGAAATTGTAATTCCATTTCCCCACTTTTCCAGTGATACCTCAAGGTAAATTAAATTATTGGCCATATAAATTATGTAATTTCACCAACAACCTTTCAATAAGAGTATGGATCCAACACTTAGTAGATTATATTACGCTACTGGCAATACATCTTTCAAATCACTAATTGACATTCACGTACCCTATTCAATAACCATCTGACAAAACTTCAGTGGGCCGTATTCTCAAGCATGTCTAATTGTCTATCTATCTATCTATATGCTCAGGCCCAATCCCCATTTTTTTTTCCTTTTTTCTCAAGCATGTGATAAAGGAAATGACATTTCCCATAATGAACGAATATAAAAATGGAATTATCGAACGAATATCGGTACTAAGCTAGTGGATGTAGGGAACTATCCATTTGAACATAATTATAGTTATTATCCTTAATATCTGTTTTATTACGATACAGCCAGTAACCTTTCCCTCATATTGAAGATGTAATTTATTTGGCCAATTCTACGTATCATACCCTCTACTGTCAACAAATTATAGCTAAGTAACCCCATCCCGCCCCTGGTACCCTCTGATCAACAACTTAAGGAAACGTATATTTTATTTAATAATTTATTTTTTATGATTACTGGTGTAGGCCTATATATTTGTTTTAGTTTGCTCCCTAGCCCCCCCCCAAAAAAAAAAAACGCCCTTCGAGATAAATTTGTACATTTTTCGGTAAAAAAAAATATCCTGGTCGAAGGCCGGTTCCTCCTATTATACAGGCTCGCTATCGCTAGCCAGGAAAAAACTTGACACCTAAATATTACGAAAGGTCTTAACATAACCAAAAAATGGGTGAACGTATTAATATTTGAGAACTAATGGGGCAAACCATGAAGAAGAAGGGGGTTCAGAATAAAACAAAAACGACTACTTGCCCTTAACAAGTCACGGCGAGCAAGATAACAGCCCAACTTAGGCCCTCTTCATGAGTCAAAGGCGCGGGTCGGGTGCGGCGGCGTTTGTGGGGAGAATGGGGCTAATATCCTTACAGTGACCGCTTAGTTCGACAGTCCCTATAGTGGATTATTTAATGTCGTTAGTAAATACAGTATGTTGTGTTGCGTGTTATGTTTTGCTATGACGTGTTGCGGGGTTTTGTGTTGAGTTGAGTTGAGTTGAGTTGAGTTGAGTTGAGTTGAGTTGAGTTGAGTTGAGTTGAGTCTGTTCTGTTCTGTTCTGTTCTGTTCTGTTCTGTTCTGTTCTGTTCTGTTCTGTTCTGTTCTGTTCTGTTCTGTTGTGTTGTGCTAGGTTGTGTTGTGCTGTCTTATTTTGTTGTTGTATTGTGTTGTGTTGTGTTGTGTTGTGTTGTGTTGTGTTGTGTTGTGTTGAGTTGTGCTAGGTTGTGTTGTGCTGTCTTATTTTGTTGTTGTATTGTGTTGTGTTGTGGTGTGACCAAAAAAGATTGGTCCAGCATACTTTCTCGAACATGATTCAGATCACATATTATGGTCGTGTCTGTTCCTTCTAACTGTGTACGTGAAGGAAATAGCTAGTGCATGGATGGAAATAGATAAACAGGAATATACAAAGGAATGTGAACAACAATAGACAAACTAGTCCTAACGAGGCTGCTTGTAGATAAATATAAATTAATACATACACCAATAAAAGATACCTTGCAATTAATAATAAAATGAATACCAAAATATTTGCCTCCTAACCTTGAGAGAGAAAAAAAAAAAAAAAAAAAAAAAAAAAAAAAAAAATCCCACTCCCTTCGCTCTCCAACAAACTTTGGAATTCAGGTAAAAACTATAAAGAGATCTGCTCCTCCCACATCTATCAACAGACTGAGGAAATAGATAGTTAGTTAAAATAGGACTTCAGAGGCTGGATTATTAAGGGGATTATCTGGATACCTTTCTCGCTCATGTTCAGCCCCATTAGTTTTCATATTTTAAGACGTTCGGTCCATTAGTTTGTCGATGTTAAGACCTTTCACCCCACTTCTTTGCCCATGTTAAGACCTTTAGTACCATTTAGGTGTCGAATTCTACCTGGGCGAGCGATAGCGAGCCTGTAATTATATGAAGAACCGTCCTTGCCGGGACATTTTTCTAACGAAAAATGTCAAAATTGATCTTGCGGGAGGGTTCAGGGGAGGTTTTTCTAAGTTTGAGGGAGGTTTAGCGAGGTAACTAGAAAATACATGAATACATTAATGAATAGACCAAAAATGAAAAACAGCCACTAGCCCCTTAAGGGGGGTGACCTGCTTTTTGTTATTTATGTCCTTTTTCTCTCTTGCTCTGGCTTGTATCCATTCGGCCCCATTCAGCCAACTATTTTAAGACGTTTATCCCCATCTAGGTGTCGATTTCTTCCTGGCGAGCGATAGCGAGCCAGCATTATATGAAGAAATCCGGCTTCGCCGGAGAATTTTTTCTATCCAAAAATGTACAAATTTAGCCTGCTGTCTAACAAAAATAAAAAATATGCTGGCTCGCTACCGCTCACCAGTAAGAAATTGACACCTGGATGGGGATAAACGTCTTCAAACAGTAGGCTGAATGGGGCCAAATGGATACAAGCCAGAGAAAGATAGAAAAGGACAGAACAAAAACAGCCACTAGCCCCTTAAGCCAGCACACTAAAGTCGTAAATAGTGATAGGAATGGAGCCCCTTTGCGAGAACTCCAGTCCCTTGAGGAAATAGACTACCGGTATTCACATTTATAAGTAAGAAATAAATAGAATAACAGCCAGTGTATTGTACAATCGCCTGCACAAGTAGCTGGTACACTGCTTTGTGATAACATTCAAGACAGCGAACACTGATTGAGGGGAAACACTGGCTCGGTATATGGGGCTCAAAAAATGCTTCAAAATAATTAATCAGTGTGTCAGCCTAGTACGTTTTACTACCGAAAAATGTACAAATTTTTCTCGAAGGGGGGTCTTTGGGGATGTTTGTTGTATGCTCGATGGAAACTTTGGTAACCTCAAACGATTTCCCTTAAGCCGGTATCACACGAGAGCTTTTATAGTCAACATTGGATAATCAACATTTTTCTGGCAACATTTATTGCATATTTTTCACTGGTATCGGAAACCAAACTGATTATAGATGAATTTACGTAACCGAAATATTGAAAATGTTGACCTCATAAGCTGCCAGACCAGTGTTGAGAATAAATGTTGAGGGAAAAAGAGGTCTCGGTGTTAGTTGTTGAATGCCCTCTATGTATTAAAGGGGTAAATTCAATCTCAATTAACCCCCTGATTTACAAAATGCGTTCATAAACTGAATACAATCTTCTAATGATTGACAAACATAATATTAAGGGGGTCACCGTCTTTTATTTACCTTTCTCTTCTGTTCTCTCTTTCCCTGGCTTGTATCCATTCGGCCCCATTTAGCCAACTGTTTTAAGACGTTTATCCCCATCCAGGTGAGATTTCTTCCAGACGAGCGATAGCGAGCCAGCATTGTATGGAGTAATCCGGCTTCGCCGGAAACATTTTTCTATCGAAAAATGTACAATTTTAGCTTGCTGTCAAAATAAAAATATATATATGCTGGCTCGCTACCGCTCGCCAGGAGAATATTGACACCTGGATGGGGGTAAACGTCTTAAAACAGTAGGCTGAATGGGGCTAAATGGGGCCGAATGGATACAAGCCAAAGAGAGAGGGAGAGAAAGAGAAAAAAAGCGAGGTGGGCTCTCTTAAGAAAGCTGTCTTAGTATCTTGAAAGAGTTAACCCTTTCATTATTCAAGGCTGCGTTCCTTCCTATTATGTTGACTATCACTAGACTATTTTATTCAGCTTAGGAAGGAAGTTTGGGAATCAAGTGGGTTAATCGGGATAGCGTTCATCCCTCTGATTCCTAGAGACCGTAATCTGAAAATAATCATCTAATAATAGCCAAAATATTTCATCAGGGAGTGAAGCATGGACGTTGTTAGAGAGACATAAATCAAGAGTGAGAAGGTTGGAAATGAGATATTTGAGAAGTGCGTGTGGAGTTCCATGGAAAGATAGACAGACAAATGAGAAGTACGAGAGCGTTGTGGTGTTGATGTGGATGTTCTTGAGAGTGTGAAAAGGAACATCTTGAGGTGATTCGGTCATATGGAATGTTTTGGGAGCGAGAGAAAGACTATGAGAGTGTACTAAAGTGAGGTGGAAGGGCAGAGAGGAAGAGGCAGACCAAAAGTGAGGTGGAACGATGGAGTTGAGAGGTATATGAGTGAGAGTGGTGTGGGAGTATGGGCGCCGACTGACAGAGGACAGAGGTGCATGACAGGCGATTCATTCGTGGCCACCTTCGAGGATCAAGGCATCTAGCAATATATACTGTAGATAGATATAATACACAGAAGAAACGCATCATCGTATCCTGAATTAGTTAAATTGGATAAAATAGTCTAATATTATCCACAATAATATTAACCCAATAACAGCGACGTCCTTTTCATTATATACTGGCAACTATTAGATAATATTATTCACCTTCGGAAGGATGTGTGCTAGCTAAAGGGATAAATTGAGATAGTGTGTAGCTTTTTCATGGTTAGAGGTCCTTCCTAAGTTTAATAAAATAATCTAATCGTTGAAAGAATATACTGACAAGGACGTCACCGGTACTGTATGGGTTAAAACAAGGAATTTACTGAAATGTTTTTTGGCATGTTAGTGAGGCAGGAAGGACTCGCTATTTACAGTTCTCTCTCCAAATTGGCTCAATCCTGGAATTAGGTGTGTGTGTCTGTGTGTCTGTGTGTGTGTGTGTGTGTGTGTGTGTGTGTGTGTGTGTGTGTGTGTGTGTGTGTGTGTGTGTGTGTGTGTGACTGTGTGTGTGTGTGACTGTGTGTGTGTGTGTGAATATGTGTGTGTGTGTGTGACTGTGTGTGTGTGTGTGTGTGTGTGTGATTGGCTGAAATACTGTTGAGGGAGGAGTTGCCTGTTGGGATTTATCTTAGTTTAATTAGTTTCAACACTAAGTCCACCACATATCACACACTCACACACTCACTCACTCACTCACTCCTTGTTTACTTAATCATTTCATCATTTCCCATTAAATTTTGTCCTAAACGTTAAGGTAATTACATTGTGGTTAGGGTGTATTTGTAGCAAAAATTCTAGTGATTAGACATAATATTATTTTTCGGAGAGCATGGTGTTTAAGTAAAGATTATATTGAAAAACAAAACAAAAAACAAAAACAAATCTCTCTCTCTCTCTCTCTCCACACGAAATAATAACTGGACATGTCTTAAGGGTGGAAGGAAGGAACAGACTAAGTGAATGATAACAGAGGTACGGAAGGAAGAAGGGAGAAAGAGAGAACTGAAGGAAGGAAGGAATACAGGAAAGAACGAATGTAAGTAGAAAGGGAAATATTAATATACAGTATGTAGGAATGTATGTATGTATGTAGGTATGTAGAAATGTAGGGAGAAATGTAAGTAAGATTATAGGTAGGAATGTAGGTAGGAAAATAGGGACGAATGTGGGGAGGAAAATAGGCAGGAATGTAGGGAGGAATGTAGGGAGGAAGGATAAAAAGGGAAAGAAGGAAGAGAAGTCTGCATTAAACGAGGCAGGATGGAAGGAAGAAATACATGGGAATGTACAGACAAAACAACAACACGCCACTTGATCCTTACGAGGCTATTTGTGCTAGGGTACGGATGGATTGCCACGACATGGAGAGAGCGAGAGAGAGAGAGCGAAAGAGAGAGAAGCCCTGTACAGATAAAAACCTGCAAGAGAGAGAGAGAGAGAGAGAGAGAGAGAGAGAGAGAGAGAGAGAGAGAGAGAGAGAGAGAGAGAGAGAGAGAGAGAGAGAGAGAGAGAGAGAGAGAGAGAGAGAGAGAGAGAGAGAGAGAGAGAGAGAGAGAGAGAGAGAGAGAGAGAGAGAGAGAGAGAGAGAGAGAGAAGCCCTGTACAGAATAAAACAGCTGACGTTATGTCATCTACAGTTGGCCAAATAAGTCGTGTCGCCGCTGTCATTAAGTTTTGCTCGTATGCTGTATTAATGTCTGTCAGATGTTGAATAGGGTGTGAAAAGATATGGACATGGTTGTATATCTCACTCTGAACGATGATTTGAACCTTAGATCGCGCTGATACCATTTATTGATGAAAATATTACTTGGTGCCGCTACATTACTTATTTGGCCGACTGTACACGAGACGGAATTGGAAACACAATCCTATTAAAGACCACATTAGTTTCGACAGAGCAAAATTAATCAAATGCCATGATGAATGATGGTTACCGTATACTTAAATGCCATGATGAATGATGGTTACCGTATACTTAAATGCCATGATGAATGATGGTTACCGTATACTTAAAAACATAAACATAACTAATTAGTGGATTATGTAAAATAATACCGGTAGTAAAAGTATCTTATAATAATGTTGAAGCTTATTCATATTTACTATTTAGTTTATCATTAGACGATTTTCTTTACCTTATATTCTACTTCTAATAAGGGGCAAGTATAGGTTCTGCTTAAGCTGCATAAAAACGTCTTATTATAGCCAGAATTAAAGTGAAATGAAAGGGGGTTAAATGAAGAAGTCACGGAGTATGAAATAAAAATAAACCAGGTCAAGTTTCGCCTCAGTCCGTTATTAAGAATTTGAAACATCCTTGTTGAAAAAAAAAAAAAAAAAAATGTATCCCTAGTAATTAGCCCTTTGGCTGCGGCTATGTTTGGGCTATTTAGGGCATATTCAGGCACTCCTGAATTATAAATCAAGCATCTGCATTAAATGAAGTGTATTCTGCCGAAAACTAGGCGAAAATAGCTTCAAAATGACACCTAAACGGACCGTGTACGGGGTCTGGTTCACCCGCAGTGGCCCCAGTGAAACGCGGGAACCCCGCTATTATGTAACACTCGCTCGCTTGGCTACACTGGTGAGAGAGACAGAGAGAGACTCGCCCGAGACACAGCCTAGCTCAGTGAGCCGCTCGGTGCTCTGAGGGTCGGAGGTGGGCCCCTCACGCTCCCACCCACTGACACTCGATTTTTACGTTTTTTACAGGCTTTTAAAGCCTGGAAATTGCTGTAACTTGCCAAAACATTCCAGAACGTCACCCGCAGCGAAAGGGTTAAGACACCATTTTGCCTGTAGTAATATTGTGTGGCCATCTTTTTCTTTGGCGGCCATTTTGGTGCCTCAATTATCAAAGGACGAGGCTATATTTAACTTTTGATCGTGTGGAATGGATATCCAATAACCAAACTCTAAATTATGTACCAGTATTCCCAAATGTTTATTATGGGTATGGAAAGTGTGAAAAGGAACACCTCGAGATGCCATATGGAACGTATGGGAAGCCAGAGAATGGCTAAAAGGATGTACGAGAGCGAGGTGGAAGGACAGAGAGGGATAGTAAACCGAGAGAGATGTGGAAGGATGGAGTAAAGCAGTATATGAAAGAAGGCGGTGCTGAATGGGAGGAGTGACATCGACTGACTGGGGACAGAGGTGCATGGGGGCGTTTCGTTCGTGGCCACCCCTTAGGGGATCACGGCGTCAGGCAATAGATAGATAGATAGATAGATAGAAAATGTTTGAGTGTAAAGAGAGGAAACTATCCCAAGTGGCACCAAGATGGCTGAGGTTGGCCGATTTATGTGACTAGATCTCTAGTGAAAAAAAAAAAAAAAAAAAAAAACACAGAGAACCCCAAACTTGCGTGCCGTGTTTACCCTCCCGTCTCGTACCACCCCAGAGTAATGAAAAGTGATGCGGAGACCCGCGAGTGGCTCAGTCTTTTAATTGTCTTAATGATTACCTGGTTAGACTCTCTCACCTCACCTCACCTCATCAGACCCTGACCCCCCCCCCCCCAATACACACTAAATTTACATGCACACACTCACCTCTCTCCTACACTAAGCTCTGATAAATAGCCTACACATTTAAACACACATTTAAAACACACACACATAATTATACACACACACAAAGACACAAACACAGACAGACAGACAGGCAAACAGACAGACACAGACACACACACTCTCTCTCTCCGATGGAAAACAAAAGCCTGTGGTGTTCTATTACCCCCCCCCCCAGTCTTCAACCCGCCCCCGATTAATGAAAACCGATGCTGTTGGCCGAGTCCCTTATTATGGTGCTAATAGGGTCCTGCAGTGGGGGGAAGTGAGTGGCTGACTGGAGTGAGTGGAGTAAGTGGTGTGAGTGGCTGAGTGGAGTGAGTGGTTAAGGGGAGATTTCCACCTGGAGGATTTTTTTCTGAACCTCTTTCTCCTTCATGTTTAGCCCCATTGCTTATGAAATTTAAAGACGCTTGCCCCATTAGTTTGGCGATTTTAAGAACCCTCGCCCCATTTCTGTCAATTTTAAGACCATTCAGGTATCGACTTTTCCTGGCGAGCGATAGCGAGCCTGTAATTTAAGGGGAACCGGCCTTTGGCCGGGAATGTTTTCTACCGAAAAATGTACAAATTTATCTTGAAAGGGGGTCAAGGGGGAGTAATTTTAAGCTTGATGGAAGTCTTGGGAATCAACTAAAAACCTCCCCTTAAGTGGAGTGAGTGGCTAAGTGGAGTGAGTGATAGCCTTGTCAATAATGTAAATAATCACTCGTAGGTTGCAGAACTATGCAAATATATACAGTATAGTAACAAGTAATAAAAAGAAACCGTTGCAAAGGCACGATATTTTGTTCTTCTCTGGAGCTCTTTTCAGGTGTGATATTTCTCTTAACCTGATATATGAGTGCGTAATTTAATGGTCAAATACTTAGTGGCTGATGGGAGGTTGGAAGAAGCTTCACGCACGCACGCGCGCACGCACGCACGCACGCGCACGCACGCACACACACACACACACACACACACACACACACACACACACACACACACACACACCAACCTTCACAAACACACACACACACACACACACACACCAACCTTCACAAACACACACACACACACACACACACACACACACACACACACACACACACACACACACACACACACACACACACACACACACACACACACACACACACACGAGAGAGACGAGTGGGAGCGGACGTCGTTGGCTGGCGCTCCTCAAACTACCATCTGACTTGCCTAAAGTGGGGTACCGGTATACAGGAAATTATTGTGTATTGTCCCGCTAATAATATTATTACAGGAAAGTGTTCAGTCAAAGCTATTTAAAAATATGAATGTTTAAACGAAACTTAGAGAGTTTGTTTTGAGAAATCAGCTGGTAAGGCTGGTGACGTCACATGACAACAACAATGGCTGACATCGAAGCCACGGATATGAGTGGGGAATGTTTTTATGACGAGGAAGGGGATTATTCAGGTTTTCCTGAAGGTAAGGAGGACCAGATCATCTTCCTGAACAGGAATCTGATGGGGCTGATAAAGTGGAGAAAGGAAATGGAGGGGTGGAGGAAGACCATTGGGACTGTAGTGGAAGAGAGCTGTGTCCCGGGGGAGGGTTTAAAATGATCTAACTGCTAGGGTCAACGAATTGGTATCTGAGAATGTGGCTTTAAAAGAACAGATTAAGGAATACAAAGAACATTTAAATGAGAGAGTGAAAGAGATAGATGATGGGTATAGGGAGAGGGCTGAGAGAGAGATTCGTGAATTGAGGGAGGAGAATGCTAGGCTAAAACAAGGAGTGGAAACAAATCAGGACAGGACACAAAAAATGGAGGAAGAGGTATCTCAAATGAAAAATGTCTGGGGTGATCGAGTGGGTGAAGCAGAGGTACAACTAAAAGCAATTATTGAGGAGCAAAAGGGACAGCAGGAGGAGAACCTGAACAAGAGGGTAGTTAATGCCATCAGACAAAATGAGAAACAGGTTAGTGATATTATTGATAAGAAGAGATGTGTAATTATGTTTGGAGATGTAGAAGGGGAAATATTAGATAGAAATACGAGAAAGGGTGTGGAGATGAAGAAAGTTGAGAAGATGATTGATGTGATAGATAGACAAGATAAGGAGGGATGGAAGAGAGAGGTAGAGGATTGTTGGAGACTGGGGAAATACAAGAAAGGAGAAATGAGGCCAATGAAGATTAGATTTAAGTCAACCAAAGTAGCAGAGGAGGTACTCAGATCCAGCTGGAAGTTAAGTCAGGAGGGGGAATACAGAAATGTTAAACTAAGGAAAGATTTAAATGCGGAAGAGAGGGAAAAATGTAGAGAAATAAATAGAGAAGTCAAAGAAAAGAACGATAATAGATCAGAAGTGGAGAAGGGCTTTTTTTTTTCTACAGAAACATGGATGGGAAAGTAAGGAAGTGGTACCTGAAGAAGGGGGAGAGGATAGGGGCGGAGGGGGGGAGAAAAGAAGTGGTGGTACAGGAAGAAGGATTGGAGGGAGAGGTGCAACAGGAAGGGGAAATAGTAGGATAAAGACAGGGAATATCAATCATAATGGTAAAAGCAACAGGTGCAAGATGGTCTATAGCAATGTGGATGGGCTGCTATCAAAGAAATTAGAAATAAATGATTACATCAGACAGGAAGAGCCCTTAATATTGTGTCTATGTGAAACTAAACTAAATAAAGGGATAAGTTTGGAGGGAATGGGATGGAACAACTATAATATCTGGAGAAGGGATAGAGAAGACAAGATGGGGGGAGGGGTGCTAATTCTTACACATAATAAATTGAAAACAAGAATGATTGATCTGAATAATAGTA